>CM073136.1:34263950-34828950 GCA_037039145.1 Fundulus diaphanus | reverse complement strand
GACGGTGGTGGCTGAGGCCTGGAAGGACCTCTGGCTGAAGACTCTGTTGTTGTATGACAGGCTCGTGAAGACGATGCTCTGTAATGTTCTTCATTTCGTGGAAAATCCAAACCAGAACCAACCTTTATCAATTTGTTAAGCTTTTTCCTTTTTTTTTAAGCCGCAGGCTCTGATGCTGCCACCCTAACAGTTTCATTGGATTTCCGGAGATTTTCTCAGTCTGACTCAGTCGACTTCTGCCCTAGACTTTGGGACCTGCTCTAATAAGCAGCAGTAAAATAAATTAATCATGAGAGGTTACATCCTCTTTATTTCCCCATTTTGTTTTCAGTTTTCATTTTTTTTGTCTTTACATTCGGTCACTGCTGCCTGGCCTCCAGAAAATGATAGAAGAGGTTCTGGTAGAAGAAGGCAGGAGATGTGGTGAGCCGTTCTCAGCTGATCGTTGACATGCTTCTCACCATTACCTTGATTCCTTCAAATACACGTCTTGTACACTTAGTGAAGGAGTTCAGTTGTCTTCTTGCTTGTTGAGGCCGTCCTAGGTTCACTGTTAACAAGGACACTGGTTTTCTAGCAACTTTCAGCCAATGGCAGGCTTCAGGCTGGTTGGTTCCTGGGTTCTTCTCCTAGAGATCGTAACAAACTTCCTTTAATGGGACAGTGGGGGTCAGATGTTTGAAACTCGGGCCCGGCTGGGTGTTCCAGTTCCGACGAGCCACGTCGGGCCGTGAAAATCGACAAACTGCACCAATTTTTGCCACGCGTCGAGGTCAGACGTCTAGTTAGGTTGTTGATGGCCACGAAAAGTATGTGGTGGTGGTGCAGCTTGTTAAGGCCCATTAAAGCAAATGTTAGTGGGAGAGTATATCGTATACAAACGTTCACACTACGTCCAGGTTAGAGGCTGAAAATAATGAATGCCACATTCAGACCCGTCCTATTTAAAATTAGAAACAAGACCGAGAGCTTTTTGGGGAAGTGGATAAACAAAAGGCTCAAGTTTACGCTTGGGGAAAGGTTTGCTTTTATCCACGAGAAGAAAGGAGATCTCCCTTCCTTCTATTGAATGGTTTTCAAAGCTGCTTTTGCTTTCTTTTCTTTTTTTTAAACTCTCCCCATATCTGAAAGTGCAAATCTGAGTCAGAGGGTAAGTGGTTTGGCAATTCTTTGCAGAGCGAAAAATTAAGAGAAAGTGAGAGGTCAGAGATGATTTAATTTGAAACCACAGAACACGCTTTGCTCCTGTCACAGTCATATGTCGCCTTTTTGTTTACAGGCTGAAACGATTTTAAAGGAAACGTTTGCGTCCAAGTGGAAGGTTTATTTATAAGAAACGCTCACTAAATGTTAGGGGGGCATGTTGCAGGCTGGAGAACTATTAAGAAACCCCCCTCTTTCGATTATAAACCATCCCTTGTTCTTTGTATTCATCAATTCTTCTTTCCTAATAAAATCCAGGAGTTTCTGTTTGGGATTTTTGTACCTTGACGTATTTCCAACATCATCTTGTTCCAAAGAATTCCCATGGCTGTGTTTCAGTGTCATCCATCAAACAATCGAATCGCTTCAGTTCCCTTCCAAGGAGATTTCTCTGTGGTGGTCTCACTTCCCCCTGCTGTGGCCGGTGTGGCGGCTTACTGAGCAAGCGTGCATTTTTTATGTGGAACATAAACCGATCCTTTATTGTAGTCATTTGTTGCCTTTCGCGTGATGCCCCGTTTATTGGGGGTCACATATTAAACGCATCGCACGTCAAATGTCAGCGGTGAAAACCCTCGCTACTGGTTAACGAAGTCAGAACCACCAACCAGGAGGATCTGTTTTTTTGAATGAAGTGACGTAGAAATCAAACCAATCCCCTGCATGCATGCTCTCACACACAGGTTCTTTTTTTTTTTTTTTTTTTTGGTCTTCTGCTTCTGTGGTGCATAAATACTCCAGCGGCATGCTGGGTTCAGACAGACAAGACAAAGCCCCTTTCTGATCTGCTTTCAAGTTCAACGTTTTGCATCGAGCCGCAGAGCCAAGGTAAAGTAAGCTAAATACTTCAGGTTTTTTTTTTATTATTTATTTTTTTCTCCTTGGTGTTTGGTTATATTGTACATGCTGTTGATTTCATTCAGATATCAGTGAAAGAAATGAAGGATTGTCGACGTTTTATTATGAATTATCACAGTATTGACTTTATATACAGTATGTTTGAAAAGTGAAGAAAAATTCCAACTTTCTCATACCTCCTTTTATATAAGGGGAGATTTTCTTGCTGGTTAAAATATTGACAAGCATTGAAATACTTGTAAATAGCCAATGCTGCTGTATGGCCTTTTTTTTTTTTTTTTTTTTACAACACTGGTTCTCAACTCGAACTCATCAGGTGAAAATAAGTGTTGGATGAAAAGAGACTAGAAACATTGCATTTTTATTAAATTAAAGCTTAGTTCTTTATCTCTCCTTCAAATGTGCCTTTTTCTTCTCCCTTTATTTAAGAAATGCTTGCTATTTGCAGCTTTAACACTGAGGTGCTGCTGACCCGGTTTAAACCCCTCACACACCTCAGAACAGCCCATTCTTGTCATCCCTTTGACTTTTTCCTCGTCTCCTGCAGATGCGACTGTTGCTCCTGTGGGTCCTGTGCACCGGCCTTCGCTTCGCGAGCTCTATGGTCGACCAGCCTAACATCCAGTCTCTAATGGACAACGGTTTGTCTCTCTTTTCTTTGCTTTCCCCTTTTTCTTAGCCACCCCTGCGTTAAATATTAACCGACCCTTTGTTTCCTTTTATGATGGGTCCAGTGGTGGTGGTGCGCGTGCCTTACGCTCACGGCAGCATGGTGGAAGTCCCCATGACCTGTGGAGACCCTTATCAGCACAGAGATGTGTTTTGGAAGAAAAACGGTAATAAAACAGTTTGGCATTGGTGTTATCTGTAGCACGCCTTTACTGGTAAACCCATCGATGACCTAATCGGTGTGATCTTAAACAAAGACAGTTCCTTCGTGCGTTGCCTCAGCAGTGTGAGCAAACAAAGACAAAGGAAGTTTACGGGCCTATCTGGGAGGAACATACCTGTTACTAAAGCCCGTGTTTTCTCAGAGGAGGAACTGACGCCGGCTCTGCAGGGGAACCAGATCACGGTGTTGGTGAAAGAGATGAAGGCAGGAAACTACTCGTGTCACCTCAGGTCAAGCGGAGAATACCTGAACCACACGCTGGTCCTGGTCCAGCTGGACCCAGACAACAGGACCGTCATACTGGAAGAGAGATCCCCCGAGGAAGGTGAGACGAGGAAGACGAAGGGATGGCTGGGAGGGAATCACGGATCAGGAGGCGCAAGATAAGACAGATGACCGTGGGTTGGATGCTGCTGGTGTGCCAAAGTCAGGATAAGGCAGAGAAAGTGGTTGTTAGAGAGGGAGAAGTAAAAATACATGTTGTTGTTTTTTATTTTTTTCACGCTTAAATGTTTTAGATCATCACATATGTTTTATCATTGGATCAACGATAACTTCAGACAATAATGCAGTTTTCAAATGATGATTTCATTTGTTAAGGCAAAGCGTGATCCAAACCAGCCCTCCTATATAAAAATGTCATTATTTCCTGAACACAGTTGGGAGCAATGGCTGCCAACACGTGTATGTGGGGCTAATAGCAATTAGTCTTTCACATGCCTGTGGAGGAATTTTAACCCACTCTGAATTGTTTCAAGTCAGTCCCAGTGGAGGGTTTTCAGGCATGTTTGTAGTCATCCCACAGCATCCTCGTCAGATGTAAAACCAGGCTTTGACTAGGCCACGATAAAAACCTTCTTGGGGGCCGGTGGGACAGGCCTTTATGTTTATTATTTTTTTGTTTTGTCCTTGGAACTCCCATGCCATTTATTTGCTCTGTCTCTTTCTTATTTTCAAGTCACAAACTCTGTCCTTACCTGTGGCAGCTCAGGCCTGCTTTGCTGCAGATATTGTTCTGGGTTCTGTTCTGACCTCTCGGATTATATAATCCTATAACGATAGATAGTCAGGTGTATTTAGATTGGAGGTTGTCTTAGATTTTTAAATCTTTCAGCCTAAGTAAAATGTATTTTGGCAAGTTTTATGCTCAGTGATAATAATCAATCAAATAACAATCAAACATTGATATAAAATGTATTAGAATCCAATGTAAACTTTACAGTGGCTAAAGTGCCATTAAAAGCAAGCATGGTGCAGTTCTCAGCACTTTTGCTTTGCAATAAGAGGGTCCTCGGTTCAAATCTTGGTTGTGGGCTTTCCTCATGGAGTCCTCGATCATCTGTGGCTTCTGTCGTGGTACTCCGGTAGTTTAGAATCTCTCATTAAGGTGACATGCATGTTTTTGGACTACGGGAGGAAATCATAGGAAATCCACCCATGCAAGGAAAGAACAACCACAGATACGAACCCAAGAAGACCCTCTTCCTGTGAGGTAGCTTAATGCTCCTCCCATTGCCAATTCCAATGTTCCAAACATTGCCAAGGCTCAAGGGTCGTGGCAATGTAGGAAAAGTTGTATCAGACAACTGGAAAGTTGTGAGTTTAATTCTAGCTTGCCTCAGCCATATGCCAAAGCATACTTAGCCAAAGGCTAGGTTACCTCCAGATCTGTGTACCAGTGTGTAAATGTGATTTGTGGTGTAAAATGCCTGTAGCATTTGTATTAGCTAAGCTTAGTCCACTCCCCATTTTTTCCTGCAGGTTACATCCACTGCTCGGCAATGAACTACAAAGGCTCTTTCGGCTGCACCTGGAGGAAAACGCAGCACAGATCCCACGCTGCCGTGCTCCTGGTAAAGGCAAGCCGGTGAGGACCTCATCATCTCTGAATTAGTCTCCCACTCATTTAAACCAAGCTCCTCAGTATAACTTCAAAGAGTCCTGTCATAAAGGCCCGCGACCTGTTCTAGATGGTATTTTAGAAATCTGTTTGTCTTGAATCCAGTTACCAGGATGAGATTTCCTGTGTGGTGAACGCCGACGGATCAGGGGTTCGCTGTCAGGATGTCAGCTGCCCTTACAAGGAGGAAAAACATCTCATCCACCTCACCGTTTACATGCACAGCTACTCCCGTCTGGAGGCCTACACAAAGTCGTTCTACCTGAGAGATATTGGTGGGTCCTTTTATAGAAATATTACTGCACTACACATCCTGACTTCATCCTCAGGTTTGCTTAGTCTTCTTGTTGTAATCTCTCCGTCTTCCATGCAGTACGGCCAGAACAACTCCCCAACCTGCACATCAGTAGCGGCCAGGTGTTCAGCTGGGACTACCCGGACACCTGGGAGAAGCCCCGCACCTTCTTCGGCCTCCACTTCCAGGTCAAGGTCGTCCACAGCGGACAAACCTGTAACAGCGACAACTTCATTTTGGTAAGAGAAATTCAAACACGACGTGTGAGCTTCCAGTTCAGCCAGATCTGTTCAGTGTTTAATCTGTTGCGTCTCGTCTTTGAGCAGAAGAACCACACAGAGGATACCAAATATGACGTCAATGTCAAGTCCAAGAAGTATGTGTTCTGTGTGAGAGCTCAGGACAAATACGCCCTGGGACCATGGAGCCACTGGAGTCAGTGTCTGTAAGTGCACTAGTCTACCGTCTAGAAATATGAAAGAGAAATATCACTGAAACTTTGTTTTCCTTCTGTTTTAATCAAATTTTATTTATTTTTTACTCTTCAGAGTGAACAAAAACAACGTGAACTGCCAGCATCTGTAAGTGCCAGCTAAAGAAATCAAAGACGAGAAGCCGAGCGGATATAAAAACTGCACATTTTTATAAATCAGATTTTTCTTTTGAGTCTTGTTCAAAGTGAAGTGAATGTATACATGTACAGTATTTATTCATCCTTTATTTAAGTTGCTTTTAGGGGTTTGTAGTGGATGAAAATCCTTTATTGTGAAGAACTACAATCAAAAACTGGTTCCCTTTTTGTACCCATTTTCTCTAAAGTTGTTTTACCAAAATGTTATTCTTTTATATTTCATAATAAAAATCAAGCATCTCAATCTCTTGTGTATACCTTCATTTGATGTTTTATCTTAAAAAGAGGTAATTCTACTGTACAGAAAATGATCTACAAGTGGAATAGATTTAAAACAAAGGCCAATACGTCCATAGCTGTCTGAACAAGTTAATCCTAAAATGCAAGAAGTCCCAAGAAACCTTGAAGTCATCGCAGGATCCACAGCTGGCTCTTGGTCCGGTTGATATGAAAGTGCAGGACTAGAATAATAATCTTTATTGTCATTGGAACATACATTCCAAGGAAACGTGTCCTCTGCATTTAACCCATCCCTTTAGGGTGCGGTTGGCTGCCACTTTGTGGCGCCCGGGTAGCATTGTGGTGTCTTGCTCAGGGACGCAGAGTGTCAGTCTGCGGGAGCCAAACCCAGAACCTCCAGGACTCAAGCACAATGCTCTTACCCATGGGTCTGCAAGAACAGTCCTTGGGTGCCCCTGTCCTACTCCAACACACCTGAATCAAATGAACAGTTACTGGCCAGGCCTTTGCAAAACTTGCAGACACACCAAGGAGGTAATTCAGTATTTCTATTCAGGCGTGTTGCAACAGGGATGCATCCAAAGGTTGTAGGACAGGTTGCAGATACCTGCTCTAACCACTAGGGGACCAATACCCCAGAAGTGGGTCTGAATTTAATAATCCAACAATGGCTGGAATATGTTATGCTCACCACTATACCACCTTCATCACTGCATATGACCAGAGACGGCACAAGTTTGACTTCAACAGTTGGTGTGAGAGGAGGGAACCTTTTCTGCTCTTTAAGGAAAACAGGAAGACTGGAATAAGATTTGCTGAGTAAATGTAAACAAAGATCAGGACTTCTGGAATAATGTTCTTTGAACAAATTAGCATAACTTGATAATAGGTTAGTTTGTCGCAGTGCCATGAGATTTCCGTTTGAAGATGATCGGTTTGATGGATGAAACATTAAGAATTTTTTTCACAACCCCTCAGACTTGTTTGGAGAGCTCATTGGTCTTCATGGCGTGACGCCCTTACTTAGTGCCGTTGCAGCCTCTGGGGCCTTTCAGAAAAGGTGCGTTTATCCAGACAAATCATAATACACTTTCACACAGGTGAAATTCATTTCACTAGTTATGTGACTTTTTTTAGGTGCTTCTTAGCAAAAGGGGGCGGATGCACTTGTAAGGCATTGTAGAATTCATTTTAAAGGGTTGGAAGAGCGACAAACACCGGAGGCAAATTTAATACAAAAAAAGGTTTTATGGTTAAATTTACAGGAAGATCATAAGAAAACAAAAAGGCAGACACTGATATCATCTCATGAAATGGTAAACTACATCTCCCTCATTTAGCTTCAGCTGAATTTTAGTAACGACTGAAATAGTCTAAATAAGACTTCCACTGTTTGGTAAAAAGTTCAAATAAAAACGGAGCAAACTGAAACAACAGACCCTTGTTTAAATTAGTTTCTGGCGACGTTTCAAATTCAGCATGTACAAATTACATGCGGCAAAAAGAAAAACAACAAACAAAACAAAAAAAACAGTTCAAACACATTTTTTTGGCAAATCTGCATCAACGCCCATCCGGCCGTGGATGCTGGACCGCCGCTGCACACGTAACTCATGAGTACACTACAGCAAAACGTGCGATTCAGTCCAGTGAATGGATTAGTGATGTAACCAGGCTCATTGTCTGATGATCACACTCTTTTTTTTTTTAGCTCACTTTAATGATTCTTGCATATTGCTGTAGGGGAAACAGTGTAAAGCAGTGAGGAAATCTTTTTTGTCTGGACCAGCGCTCTTTAAAAAAAAAAAAAACGTGCAAAAATCAAAGTTCTTAGTGACAAACAGATATGCTATGTCCATCGGTGAAGGTGAAACTAGAAATGATTCCCTGCACTAAGAACACGCTTTGATATTTGTTATGAAATGTGCCATTTCAGCTTTCTGGCCCAGAATGCAAATCCGTTTTAGCCTTCTTTGTGCGGCAGACAGGAACATATTCCTTGATTTCCTGCAGTTCTGTGAAAAAGCAGACGTGAATGGCTGTTTATCTGTAGGCCACTGCGGACTTGACTGTGTGTTAGTGACTGACCATCCTGAGCTGGTAGCCAGTCTGGAGTTTTGCCACATTTCACGGCAAGAAATTTAAAGAGTGTATTTGGGAAATAATGTTCAGACACCATGCAAATACAACGGAGGAAGGACACGTCAGTTCTGAGCTTAGCAGCGTTGACGTCTGCAAGGTTACGGGTTAATTAGTGGCTTAAGTCCAACAGGGCTGTTGGGAGAGACGGACTTGTGATGGACAAATATGCGTGTGGGTTGGGGAGAACCGAAGGACAGGGGTTGTTGTTTGTAGCCCAAGTGTTTGTAGATGGCTGGCTCTTTCCTCAGTGCTGCTGCCTCTTAGACAAGTACCTACACAAACACACAAATAAGATCGCATTCAGTCCACACTCAATACACATTCTGGATGTACAGCGTCTTAAAGAAAAAATATTCAGAAACCTTCAAATTTTCTAACAATACAACCATAAATCTTAAAATCTTTCATTGGGATTTGTTGTAATAGACCAACGTAAAGAATTGCATAGTCGTGGAGGGAGAATGATTCATGGTTTCTATCAAATGTTGTACACGGTAGCTTTGTTCGCCTCGATACCTCAAAATAATATCCAGTGCAACAAACTGTCTTTAGAAGCCACACAACTAACTGAGTCCACATGTGTGGAAGAGAATCCCCGTATTAATGCAGGCGTTCTGTGGACGCCTCATCAGTTGATTAGAGAAGATTAGTGAACAGACAGCGTCATGAAGACCAAACAACAGCGGGCAGGTCAGGGAGGAAGCTGTGCAGAGGTGTAAAGCAGGGGCTGATTGCAAAACATCTCAGGGAGCACTGGTTAATCTATCATTTAAAACAGGAAAGACGCGACTTTAAGCCAAGGTAAATGTAAGGCAGGGTTGCACGTGGTCGTCCAACAGAAACGACGGAGAAGCAGGCAAGAGTCTCACGGTGCCCCTGGAGGAGCTGCAGAGAAACTAATAGTCGTGCACTCCTCGAATATGGCCTCTCTGGAAGAGTGGCTGGTAGAAAGTTGTTTTGGAATAAGAGCTGAAGTAAGTCCTTCTTCCAGCTCGTTACAAGCAATGAAGGGGGTGCAGCAAACATGTGAAAGATGCTGCTCAGGTCCCACTGCAATTAACTCTGAATAGACCGTCCTGCTGTAGGGATGCTATTCTTCAGCAGAGACAAGGAAGCGGGTCAGAGTTGGTGAGATGGGGCCAGGAAAACCCTGGCAGAAAACCTGTTAGAGGCTTTAAAAGACTACAGACCGGGGCGCAGGTTTCTCTTCCAGCAGGGCAACAACCCTAAACATGAAGTCAGAGCTACTGTGTGAAGGTTCAGATAGCACCACTGTAAAGCTGATGCTCTATTTTCAAATGCAGGGGTGAGAGGTTCAGTCTTTAGGTGTGCAAAGCTGCAACTTACGCTGGTTCTACAAAGTATTCTGGAAACAAACGATCACCACATTCTTCAGATTTCATCTCTAAAACCATTCTAAGAAACGTTTCCATGACCTCTTCACAAATACATGCTACTTTGTGTTGGTTGATTACAAAAATATAAAAAAGTTAGGGGTTGTAATGCAACCAAATGTGAAGAAGCACAAGGCCTACCTTTACTTTTGCAAGACACTATATTGCACATGGAATTCAGACATTTGAGTTACTTTTCAGGGCAATGTTAACACATGTTCATCCTTTGTCAGCCAACCTCTCCCAATGTTTATGATTAAGTCCGCTGAAGTCATCAAGCTTGGCGATTTCTTTCAGGTACTGAGCCAATTTAGAGAGCTCCCTGTCCTTCTCCCTGTTCAGATGGGCCTTCATGAAGGGTCGGATCTGACGAAAGTCAACACAAAGTCAGTTACAGCAGCACACGCGGACCCCAGAGACGACGATGAAGACGAAAAGGAAAAAAAAAAAAAAGTACAGCCAACCTTTAGTCCATTCTGTGGATTCATGAGAAAGTTTCGTCCAATGTCATCAAACATGATGGTGTTCTTCCTGCTGTAAAATTCTCCATACTTCCCCCAGATCACACCTAAAGGCTTAACCTGCAGATGCACAAGTAGTCGAAAACAGGAAATCAGAGCACTTTTCTTGCCAATCAGCCAAAACAGGGAAAACACACAGTTTACAGTGCCTGGAAACTTTTTCCTTCATCACATTTTAACCACATAAAAAAAACACTCATTTTAATGTATTAAAAGTATCGCATAACTCAGGTGGAAAACAGACAGACTGTTCCAGCCTCTCCACTCAGGCAGGCGGCTGACGGGCATCCAGAGCAAGACCGCCGGGCTCAGAAACAGTTTCTACCCGGCAGCTGTTTTAGACTCCTGAACTCCGGCTGCACTTAATTCAGCTTCTTCTCTTTTTCTTTTAAATATTTAGCTTCTTGAACTGGGACCTGAGTCCAAATTTCATACCACAAACATGCAAATGTAAGCTGGTATGACAATAAAAATCCTTGAAAATCTGAAAGGTGCGGCTTGCATTTGTATTCGGCCCCTTTTACCCCCATACTTGATCAAATCCAGTACAGCCAACTGCCGTCAGAAGTCACTTAAAACACTTTGTTTTTAAGCAACAAGTTGCTTAAAACGCAGTGCTTTTGAGCACCTCGTGTTGGGGTGGGTGTGTTGTTGCCCTGCTTCAGTATGCATTCATGCAGTGTTGTGTGTTACAGGTCGAAGGGGGAGCCCAGCTCCACTGGACCCCCGTCATTGGACTGTGTCAAGCTAATAACAGCTAGCGTTGGCTTATGTTGTTCGGGAGGTTTACAGCTTCGCTGATGCACGTTCAAGATAGGGTTTCCAACTCAGTACCTATAGAAAACAAGACAGCTCCTGGGGATGGGGTGGGTTGATTAAACATAATCCGTCAATGCTGCACTGGTCCGTGGCCTCTGGTTTGATGCGACTTCATTATATAGGTCTAGAAAAGTAAGGCGTGGAGTGCCATCAAGTGTTCGTTTACACAAATTGCAGGCTGAAGTCAAAAGACGGGACACTTGAATTTGGCTTAAGTATGGGACGTCCCGGGTAAGATGGGACAGTTAGCAACCCTAGTTCAAGAGCTTTACTGACTTTTCTATGTTGCTCTCAAATATCCGTGTCGTCCTGTTAGCTTAGCACGTGGCCCAAAGCACCATTACGCTCATTAAAAATGCCTAATTTCAGCGCCGTTTTGACAAGTTTCAGCATAACGGCCCTGAAATATGCTAGTGAGAACCCTGAACATCTAGGTAAATAATTTATAAGTAAATACAATTTTATCAAATGAAGTTTTTTTGATTTTCAGTGTTGGGATGCGGTTTCAGTGGCTCTACATCAAGGTTACCCAACTTAAAATGGCCTTTGAAACAAAGTGAGCCAGCTGCAGCACTTCACTTCCCTCATTTAACACAGAAGAGGAAGAGTCCTGATAAAGAGCACTCAAACAACATAGATCACTGGACTTCAGCCACTGGCAATGTTTACAAAAATATCCACCCTTAAAGAGAGAAGTGTGCTGTCATTACAAATCCATGCCACACTTAAAAAAAAGAAACTATATCCATATTCTTCCACTTCACAACTGAGCACTACTTTATCTAGGTCTATTACATGGAATTAAAATAAAATACATTAAAGTGTGTGGTTATAAAATGTGGGGAAGTTCTTAGGAAATGAACACTTTTGCAAGGCACTGTTTGGTCATTTTTCCTACTGATCATTAGGATCCTTAAGTAAAGCATCGCTCTGCAGAAAGTCGCACCTGAATTTTTTGGAGAGCTCTCCAGTTTTATAAAGCATCTTGAGCTCTGCCAGTCACTCATCTAGCTTCACCTTTCACAGTTATCCAAAGAGCTTCATAATACTCTGCCCCTTTATTAAATTTTATCTTCAATGTATGAAGATGCTGCGAGGGAAATTATACAAACTAACTCAAGTATGGCCCCTAAACTGCTTTACTCTTATTTTATTGTTGTTTAAGCTACTACTTATTCAACTCACTTTGTTATTATTTTGTCTTTTGCTCATTTCATCTCTCAAAGGAATTTCGCTGTAATGCTGACAACGGTGCGCAATGACAAAACAAGCTTTTTATCCTTTCTTTTCTAAAGACCAGGATGAACCAAGAAACATTTTAGATGTACCCACCTCCACCACCCCTCTCTTCGGGGTGTGGACTGTGATCATGGCTCCGCTGTCCAACATGAAGGTAATCTTGTAGTTTGGGTTGTCCGTCACTCCCAACTCCTACGTGTGTGCAAACAGACACAAATACAGACACAAGAACTGTTAGATTGTTCTGTCACCTTCTTGCCAAATTATGGTACTGCAACATAGGTGACGTTTGAACTTTGGGTTGCTTTATATCCACCAGAAGGAATGACCAGGGCAAAAAAAATGTATGTAATTGGATTTATTTTGATAAAACAATGTTAACGTAGGTAAAACAATTGTTTGGTGATGCCTTTATTTTAGAAATATATATTATCGTACAATACATTTTATTGGTTGCGGTAGATTTCATAAATACTCTGTATGCAGGCTTCGCAGAAAGTTTAAGAAAAACTGATTTAGGCTAAACTACATTTATGAAAAAACAAAACAAAAAAAACGTGAATACTTGCTTTCATCTTGGCCTCTATCCACTTCATACTTGTAGCAGCTAAAGAGAAAAAGCACAAGTATACATCTTTGAACCAAAGAATCTGAAAAAAAACACCTTTTTTTTTAGAATTTCTTAAATATTCCCTCACTTTTCAGTTTATTAGAACGCTACACAAAAATAAAGTAACATTGAAAACATATATCAGTAAATCCATTTCAGCATTTAAAACAAGATCCATTAAACAGATGAAGCGATATGTGTCACGTGTTTATTTCTGTTCATTTTGAGGATCACAGCTTCCAAACGATAGAAATTCATAGAGGCAGATACCCTCCATTTCACGCTGGATGGATGCAAATGTTATGCTAAAGGAGCCCTGAATAAGTTGGCTGCTTATACTGAACAGTACATGGAAATACTGTTCAGTAGGATGTCATTGCTTTTGAAAGATACTTTTTCTTAGCCTGTTGTAATATTTTAATTGTCCAAAAAAATATATATTTTAACTCTAAGTAGGGTTGGACGATAATTCAATAACACTATATATCGAACAAAAGTTGTATATTGATGATAGAAAAAAAGAGTCAATAAAAAGTTCAATAGAACAACAGTTTTCCTTCTTTTTGCATTCTAGCCTATCATGTAGGTTAATACTAGTCATTACATCCTCCCAACCAATCAGAAACACAGACCCAGGAATGCTCTGTCACTAAGCTCCGCCCCCTTCAGAGGTCAGAGAGCACACCTTCTTTTTTTCTTTTTTTTAGAAACTTGCAGTTTTGGTAAAAAAGTTGGTTGAGTTTGAATTCAGTGTTTGTGTGTTCTGTATCTAAAAATAGGTCACTAAGCAACAGCATAAAATGGTCAGGGCTGCACTTAAAATATATGTTTTGAATTTGTTGATAATTATCGATATTAATCGATATGATAAGTATTTTTTCATTGTGCTTTTTTTCTATATCGTCCAGCCTAAATGCATCCCTCTGCGTACACCGACTCTACATTCCCCACATGACCCCACATGTCTACGTTAAAAATGTTTTATTTTTAATTGGTCTGATGTCATATTCTAATGTTAAATGGCCTGTTTTAATTGGCTGCAAGTGGGAAATTATCACAACTGACAGTAATAAACGCTTAAAATCATTCGTCTGTGTGTAATTGATCGACATAATTAGTTTCTGAAATAAATGCACTTCTCAATAATACTCTAATCCAGTGGTCCCCAATCCTGGTCCTCGAGGGCCGGTGTCCTGCAACTTTTATTTGTTACTCTGCTTCAACACACCTGAGTCAAATAATGAGGTCATTAGGAGGACTCTGGAGAACTTGACAGCACACTGGGGAAGTAAGTCAGGTGTGTTGGATCAGGGACACATGTAAAACCTGCAGGGACACCGGCTCTCGAGGACCAGGATTGGGGACCACTGTTCTAATCCATTGAATTGGTCTGCAGCTGCTGAAAACCTGCTTTGATTTTGGTTGATCTTCAAAGATAACCAAGAAGTCTACAAGTAAACAACAGAAGAAAGGAGGGGATACATACACCAGATGACGATGTCGTAGTCCTCATAGGCAGACGTGAGGAACTCATGAAGGTATGGTCTCATCAGCTCCTGACCCGTTTCAGCACACGACTTGTGATCTAAACACACATAAGATCGATCCCCAGGTTCAGCCGACGGGCTGACGTGTAGTCTAGGATTTCGGTTTTGCAAGGCAGGCTGATGAAAATCCGACGCTGCGATGAAACTAAATCTCTGAGCAAACGTGAAATAATATGATATCTCAGTCAGACCCCAGCATCTCATCTCCAACTCACCAAACAGAGTGTAGTCCACATCCAACACCAGGAGCCTCTTGCCTTCTCTGGGAGGGGCTAGTTCCTCCACTTTATAGTCTTTGACTCTGCGAGCTATTTTAGCGAGATTCTCCTCCCTGAGGATGGGGGGGAAATAGAAAATGATAAGTAGATATCTCCTTTCGACGTGGCCTTAAATTTCCTAAACCGTCCACTCAAATGTTCTTACCTGTTCTCCACCTCTATGACCTCCTCCTCAATGTCGAAATCATTTACAACATCATCGTTGTCTGGAGGAGGCGCTAAAACGTCTTCCTTTGAAATAAACAAATATACATGGGTGATAGTCGGCATACATGTGAATAACAATCAACAAGCCTAAAGACATCTAGACAGTAATTTAAAAACAATCATTACGGTAAATAAAAAAATAAAAACATAATTTTGTCATTTTAATCACCCATTGAAATAACTAAAACTCATTCTTAGGACAGGATGATTTCTCCCCTGAACGGAATGGGATAGAATGTGATTTTTACTATTTTCTACATATTTTATGTTATTTACTATGTTCATTGCATTTATCACGTATATACTCTTTACTACTAAGAAGTTTTATGGTTTAGTAGAAACTAAAGTGTATTTCATGTGACTGATCTCGCTCTCATTACAGTGTTTGTGTTTATTGTACTGGAATATATAGACCAGTGGTTACCATTTTATTTTACTGTGCATGTGTATTGATTTACTTTCTCTCTCTTATCGTTGCAGAAGGCCTGCAGAAAGCAGAGAAATATGTTGTGACGATAATAAGTGTTTTTCTAAATATGTCTGAAACTGTTATGAACTCTATTCAGCCATCTGGAGTGCTTACGCATAACTGTACTGTGTGGACTGCTTGGTATTATTTCGAAGGTCACAGAGTGTTTTGCTTATCCCTACCCCTTAGCTTGACAATGGAACCAGGGTTTGCTTTGGATAATAAAAAGAGAGGAGGCGACGGAGTATGCTTTAGAGCGAGTGGGAGATCTGTATTAAGCATCTCCGTTGGCTCTCCTTGCAAGATGAAAACTAACTTTCCTGTTGTCTCTCCTCCTTGTGTTTGTTTAATGAATGTTTTAGGTGTTTGAACCTGACGGAATGCTTACGCAACAAACAACTTAAATTGAACTTGAACTATTTTTAAAAACAAACGAGTGAAGAGTTTTTTTCCTTCTCCAAACTGGGTCAGAACCTTTACATTCAACCATACAGGCACCTCCACAAATATTTGGATAAATGTCCCTAAACGGTTTGCAGGGGCACCACGCACATTTTGCAGCATCAACATGGTTCTGGTATGATTTCTTTCTGGCACAGACACTGCTTTTAGGAATGGTCCATACAGTTTCAATATGGCTGAAGTGGAGGTCGTTCCAAACACTTGATGACTGCCAGCTTTATCCATTCCAACCCCCCCACTGATGAGTCTTTGGGATCGTTATCCCGTTGGAACATCCTATTTTATCCAGGTATCAACTGTCAAGCTGTCGATTTCAGGGGAAGTTGAGGATATTATTGTCGGTTCTCCTTCTTCGTTATTCCATTCACCAGTTTCGTTGGCAGCAAAACAATCCCACGTTATTGTGCTTCCACCACCATTATGACAGTTTATACAGTGCTGTTGGGTTTAAAAGCCTCACCTTGATTCCCCCAAAAACCTATTTCTTGTCAGTAAGGCTCAGCTCTATCCCCGTCTTCCCTGGTCATCCAACTTTTCTCCAGAATGCGTTTGATTTGCCGCATCAGCAGTCTTGCTGTCACTCTCCCAGTCTATGGGAATATAAACCTTGCTTCACCACGGGCCGTGTTTGCGGTGGCTTCCTGGTTATTTTTACACATCCTAACCACTTTCAGTTCTTCTGAGTGTGACGGCCTAAATCAGGTGATTGAGACGTACACAGCCGGGTGTTGGAGAAGTGGTTATGGATCGGCTGCAGCAGGAGCACGGGCTTCTGGAACGCTCCTTTTCAAAACCCCAAACCCTGCTGGAAACAGATGGGCTATCCTAAAACCAGTTCTGTCCAGACGAGTGGACTGACACCCAGCTCTAGAATTATGCCAGAAATTATGCGTCTCGCCCATTGATAGCTGGAGATAGGCACCAGCACCCCTCGCGACCCCATGAGGGATAAGTGTGCGTAGATAATGGATGGATGGATGGATGGACCCGTTGATGGCCACGAAATGCTTGTAGTGTTGACCTTGTATTAATAATGTTGACCCTGTGTGTGATTTGAGAATAGCCGTAATACATTCAAAGTTGTGCCCCATTTATATTTTTGCTTTTTTTGTTATAAGGTCAGGGTTCGTTATTACCCTTCTGACAACATGACTTTATGGAAAAAAGTGGCATCTGGCGACAGCTGCCATTTTAGCCAAAAACAAATCTTTTAAAGCAGGCTACACCTTAATGGGCCCTCCTTAAATATTTCCCCCCCCCCCCCGAATTGGCCAAAAGATGTCACCAAATACGGTGCCTTAATAGCAATCTTAAAAAAGGATATTTAGCTAAATATTTATGTCAGTCCAAACAGTTCATGATATTACATACAATCGTTCATAATGATAACACAATTGTGATATACTGCCAGCCGTATGTATGATCGTTCCACTCTGGGGGAAAAAAGAATGCTTTAGATGCACCTATAAGGGCAAAAACGAATGGCCTTCCTGGTGTATGAGTGTATGTACACACGTGTCTCTTAACAGACCTGTTTATAGGGAGTAGTGCAGTTACTACACTTCATCCAGTTGTTTTTAAACACCTCCGCTCACACGCTTCCACTTACCAGGCTTTCTTCTCTGGTGCCCATCATCATAATTTTAGTGTTAGGCTTTAGTTTTAAAGAGCCCAGCTTAACCTCATCCTCTGCAGGTTTACCTAAAAGCAGGGATGAAAAAAAAAAAAAAGAGTAAGACACACACAGTGCTGGTGCTAAGAGATTTACCTGCGGTGCCCTCTCACCTTTAATCTTTAGCCCCAGCAGTTTCTGCCTCTCCGGCAACACCCCAGTCAAGCTCTTAATAGACTGCTTCAGGTCCATCACGGTGTCCTCCTCGGACAGAGAACTGATGGAGTACTCCTGTCCTCCCCACTTGATGATCACGGACACAGACATGGCTCACGCGGGGTCTCCAGACAAAGGCACGAGGCGACAGCACGCGCGCAGACCTTTGTGCTCACCGCCCGGCTGTTGTCTCCGGCAACACCAACACACATCCACACCTTGCACAGAGAGAAGGAGTAAAGGAAAAAGTAACAGGAGACGGGCGATCAATGACCGCCGACAGATCGAAACAAAACACGCCAATCGGTGAAACAGCGAGAGAGAAACGGGACAACACCTTCGTTAATCTGGATAACTTGAGACAAACAGCGATTGTATGTTTCCTAATGAGGGAGGACACTGGTTATTTTTAGCATGCGGTGGCTAACAGTGACGAACAGCAATGTAAACACGCAGAGGGTGTCCGGCGAACATGTTAGCGTTTACTAATAAAACTCCCCAGCCTGGCCGCTCTTAATGCTCGGAGGAAGCTGACCTGCAATGCTTGACTAAGACCCAAGAGTTTAGGGGAAAACGTAAATGAATGGATGTCGTGGTTCCGCCTCATTCAGCGACAGATGAACGCCGTACTCTTCCTGGCGTCCCCCAGCCTTTCCGGTAGTGACGTAGAAGACGACTGTTACTATAGTGACTGCTCGTCAACAGATTAACACCGAAATAGACTTCTAAACAAATATAAGTACACGAAAAAAAAGGGTTACTCCTGTCACATATAAACATTACTACATATTTAAATTACCTTAATGTAAAAAAAAATATAAAAACAACAAAACGTAGATACAAAATGCATGCATGCATGCATATATATATATATATATATATATATATATATATATATATATATATATATATATATATATATCATCTCTCTCTTGTGTGTCATCTTTTGTTCCAAGTTATCGTTCAAAATAAACTTTTACTCGTTCATTCATTCATTCGTATATATTATGTGCACATATGTAAGGTAGCAAACACTTTTCGCCAGCCGTGTATATTATTATTATTATTATTATTATTATTGTTATGTTATTCTGAATGCATTCTCAATGTCAATAGCTCATTATATATGAGGAAATGAAATTACTTTTAATGGTTAGAATTACCTAAATGATTTTAATCTCTCTCTCATTTCTCTTAAAACGGTTCACTTAATCCGGTTTTATGCGGGTCACAACATCACAATCTTTCTTGAAAGAAATTACGTGTAAACAGGTTCTTGTGTGTAAAGTAACTCAACTTTTCGTAAAGCAAGAGATTTCACAGAGCGGCCATTGCTGCGCATGCTCAGTGCATCCCCCCCCGTACTCTGGTAAATGGCTGCCAGGAAAGATGAGCGGATGGGCCGCGTCTTCTAGCTGTGAAGCACACCCATCTGGCGGACCGTTATCTCGGGCGGTGCCGAGTTAAAATGGTCGATAAACGACCAGCCAGGCACCTGAAATCACTTTTTCATAGTTTTGAGCATCGTCCTTGAAGGGTAAGTTGTCTTTTTCTCCTCTTGTAAATGTTGACTTAGCACCGGAGCTACAAGCACAGTTCACCATTCTGCTGCCTGTTATCTGCGCTTCAGCTGAGGGTATCCGACGAGGGCTTCCTCTGTTCGTCAGGCGGTTCATTGTGCGGGTTTTCACTTGTGTATTTGTGGAAGGAGAATTGTGCATGGGACGTCTTTATCCGCAGCTTTGCGGACGAGTTGGTCTGTGCTGGTTGTTTTTGGCTAGCTGACAGCAAGACTAGCTGAGTACGTTCGGCCTTAATTGCTGGCACTGCGCCTCCGTCTGTTCGCTGCAGCTCTTCACCTCCACAGAGCACGTACAGCGTCACCGCTGGCCGTTTCCCGGTGTACACAGTTGTTTTGTGATTGCTTGGTCTAATCTAACCGATGGCCTTCCTTGGCTTTGCGGCTTCCACGTAGCAGCCGTGCATAAACTCAACCCCGCTAGCAAAGTGTTGCATTCTTTCCTTTGCGGCTTAGCTGGGGGGGTTGTTTCAGTCGAGGCGGAGAGGTTACTAGAGTTCACGACACGTACAGCAGTCAATGCAGCGTTCAGGCTTCTCTGCAACATTTTAACTTCCGATAGAAAATCATCTCTGATGAGCCCTTCAAAGTGGGTTCTCAAGCTACAACTTTTTGCATCTTTTCAAGTATTTCATTCGTTCAAGTATTTATTTATTTTGATGGATGTTACCCAATATTACCTAGATGGGTTTTTTTAATTTGGTGTACCTACGGATAATATTATACCACACAAAGAGGAACCCCATTGACCTCACTTGACGGATAGAGTTGTTAGAAGTGTGCATTTAGATTTATGGTTTAAAGGTTTCCGGGTTTTTTTCTAATTTTAATGGGGACTTGCTGTGTAGTAGCTTCATATTATCTGTTCAAAAGTCTTAAGAAGTTGCTTAAAATATTATTATACACCCACAGTTTTAGCCTATAAAGTTGCAATGTGTGTTGAAAATAAATAACAAATAGAGCTTATATATTCTATAAGCTCTACTTATTTATTTTGAAAATTTTTAAAACGATGTGTACAAATTAAAATAAAATTATAATAAATGTTAAATAACAGGTTCACCTCACTCACAATTTTTTTTTTAAATCAAAGAGTCAAAATATACAATTTGCTCCTTGCGTTGGTTTGTAACAACTGAGCTTGCACAACTGAGATGAATTTACCATTTAAGTGTAGCTGCCATTTTCCTAACTTTGTTTTGTTTTAAAATCAGTTTTTTTTTTCTTCTCTTTTTTTTTTCCCCCTGTCCGTGAGCTTTGGCACCTCTGCCAAAAAAAAAGTATACATGGGGTGTGGCCATGCATTTTATTAGCATGCAGAATGCGAAAATATCATACAGCACAAATATTGCATTCAAACAGTCCATCAGGATAATGATATAATAATATAATAATAACTGCAGTATGGCATGTGTGCATACGTCTACTTACTGAAGTTGTTTGTAGTTTTGTTTAAGTTAATGAGTTGCATGGAGATTTCCGCTTGGGTAAAAACATACCTAAACTCCTTTAATATTTAGCTACATTTAATCATTCATTTCATTCTTTTAACTTGCAAATGAATGAACCTAAATGCACTAACATGGTTAGTGTAATTTTAGGCTAGGTGGATGTTCTGTGATACTGGATAAATGTTATTTATTTGTTGTTTACTTCTGTTTGAACCCCCCACCTCCACCCTCACCAGAAATTACACGAACTCTTGAGGATGTGTTATGTCAAAATTCGGACCAAAAAAATATTTTTAAGGCATAAGGGTATCGGGGCAGATGAAATTGTTGGGCATAGATTGTGGTGTTGTTGTTATATAAGGTAGTATTCTGCAAAGCAGTCTCTGTCCAGTGAATGCAGTTACGTAAGTTCTTAACATCCTGTCCCAGTGCTATGGGGGCATTAAGTAATGGAGAAACGTGAGCAACGCCAGAAAAGTCCTGCAGCTTTGCATAAATCCTTGAGAACACAAGCATGTTTTAAATTATTTTTTATACTGAGCATTGATTTTGAGGTTGCTCATATGTGTGGAGATGGTACAAACCTGCATTTCTTGCAGTTTTGATAAATACGGCTTACAGATAACGACACCCCAAAATTCAGTCAATAAGAAAATTTGAACGTTATGACAGATTATTACATATTATGTTATATGGATGGTTGAGTGGCAGGAAAAGGCGTGGTAGGAATAGGTGCACCAGCAACAGGGAAAACCACAGCCACTCCTGAACCAGAAGTGTCAGTGGCATCTTACCCCGGCTAAGGAGAGAAAAAACTGTGCTGTCAGTGGTCCTAAGTCCTGGTGTCAGATGAAAGAAAAGTTGACATTCAATTTGGAAATCATGATTCAAGAGTCTAGAGCGGTGGTCTCCACCCCCAGGCCTTCAAGGTGTGCTTCCTCCTGCTTACAAGTAAGGCTGGGCAATAAATCAATATCCATATATATATTGCGGTAGACATCTGATCAATATCAATATAAAGTACTTCCGATAAAATGTTCTAGAATTCCACTGAACCAGAAGCACATGGTATTCTGGGGGATGTAGGCAGAGCGAAGGATTTAGACTCTCAACCTCTCACGGCCCAACTAAGCAAGGTTGGTAGTAGGGCTGACCTATTTTAAAGGTTACATTTAAATAGGGTTAGGAGGATTAAAGTTTAAATTCTGTCTTTTTTCCTTGTTTCAAATAGGTAAACAACACATTACTCAATAATTATCGACATCGACTGATATGAAAGGCTTGTATCGTGGCACATTTCACGGCCATATGGCACAGACCTACGTACAAGCGTTATGGAGGTGCTGATTTTATTTTCCAGCAGAACCTGGTGCTCGCCCACACTGCCAAAGGTACCAAAAAAGATGGTTCAAAGACCATGGTGCTGATGTGCTAGACTGGCCCGCCGACTCCCCCGACCCGAACCCCTCAGAGAATCTGTGGGTTGTTGTCAAAAGGAGGATGAGAGAGCAGAACAAACAACACAGGTGACCTGAAGGGAAAAGCGGGCATCCGTTACAGCAGCGCAAGCCATAATCATCAAAGTTACAAGATTTTTTTTTTTCTTTGTGTAACAAATCTGAGTTTCACTTTCTGAAATGAGGGACAAAAATATTGGACCTCTTGGATTTTCTCTGTCTGTGTGTGTGTGTGTAATGGAGCCGTAACATGAAAGCAGACGCAGCAGAATTGCTTAACCAAACCTGTTCAGTCTAATCACCCGGCCATTGAGCAACACGCGTGTGGCAAAGCTTTTGATCGTTTTCAGATTAAATGAAACTGACTGTGGCTGATTCACGCTTCACATCGTGGTGGCAGTCCGTTTTCAGTTTTACCTGAAACAAGTCTGGACGCCTTTGGTGACGAGTAAACCCTAGAAGGCGTTATTGTGTATAAGAATTGATTCCCTTAGAGACAAATAAATGTGAAGCTAAGTTCTGCTTTTTTTATGTCCCCCCCACCCCACTTTTTTACCGTTTTTTTTACCAAGGGGTGTCCTCTGTGGATGTGGGCCGCTACGTAAGCGGCTAACATAGACGTGTCTTTAAGGGGTGTGCCATCTAGTCTAGCTTACGCTGAGAGGAAAAGATAGACGAAAGGAAGCCTTGACGCACGGCGGAAATATTGTTCTATAGCTAAACAGCACGCAGTACCGCGTTCAGTGATATTTTTACAGATATTGAAATTAATTGCTGCTTTCGTATGTATACAATAGTTTTTTCCCCTCCCTGTAATCTTTATTGTGACATAGTCCTTCCTAAGCCCAGGCTCTTTCAGCCTCTCTGCAGCATAGTTGCATATTTCTTTCTTCTCTGCCCCCCGTGGCTTTCTGGATTCCTGTGACCTTCATTAATCCCGCTCTTTTGTTGCTCCCTGCCTTTCATCTCTTCTTTTTTTATTGTTTCGTCACTTCCATATCTGCTGTAGCTGCTGCATATTCAATTTCCATTCTCCTTTCTGCACCGTCTCCCTCTCTCCACAGAGCACTCGCCATCAACGTCTCCTCTCTCCGAGGTCAGTTCTGCCTGCCGGTCAGAGTTTAACCCGAGGCCATGGCGGTGAAGGACCGCGTAGAAGCGGTGCTCAACGTGGGCCTGCGCGTTCCCAGCATCATGCTGCTCGACGTCCTGTATCGCTGGGATGTAAGCTCCTTCTTCCAGAAGATCCAGCGCTCCAGCCTCTCCAACAACCCTCTGTTTCAGTACAAATATCTGGCTCTCTACCTGCACTACGTAGGTCAGTTCTGGTGTCACACACACACACACTCAGATAAAGATATATATATATAATGCAGTGTTTTGTGTTAGCCTATCACTCCAAATTCCCCCAAAATACACCAATGTTGTGGTTAAAAAAAAGAAAATAATTTAGCATTCACTGTAATGTAATGGCATAAGGTTGGATTTTAGGGCTGTCAGCTGCCATTTAGTAAATCTTTTATCAGTTATTCTATGGCAAGCAGTCTGGTTTTTGTCCCTTCAGCTTTTTTCCACCACTCAGCAACATCTGAGTCTTATCACTGAGTAGACTGTGTAATGGTAAAGCATTAAAAAAATAACAGGGCAGGAATAACAATGGGTTTGTGTGCTTAATTTGTTGCTTTAAGCTCACAATAATGTAGAAGTTGAGTTCATTTATTTTTTTGTTAATTAAGGAGGGTAAAAGCAACCCCGACTGGGTTTTTAAAGAGAATTTCTCCAACATTTTAGCTTGTTTAGGTGTTTTCTGGCTCTCGGGCTTCTGTTATTAGAGCTCCAGGCTGCTTCGGGCTGAAGAGAGATTTAACAGTAAAAACAGGTCTGGTTCTTTCTGTTCTGGTTTCAACCCAGCGGCGGTATTATCTGAGTGGAAAGACTTCCTGACGGCATGATTCCCGTTTGGTGTCATCAGTAAAGCCTTTTCTCAGTTCCACTTGTGCTGCTATGTTCCACCTCCTAGGGAACGTTTTCTGCTGAAGACTAAAGTGCTTATATCCCAGATTCTTATTTATTGTAAAAGTTGAAGTTCCAGTGCTTGATCACTGCTGTTTTCTAATGTTAATTCGTTTAATAAATGTTTCTGAAATGCATACAAAAAAAGTCAAAGTGCCAGAGAAATACTTTGAGCAGCGAAGGGTGGGTAGTGATGAATCGGACATTGTTGCCCCTGTAAAGCATATCTGCACTATTCCACTTCCCTTCTAGTCTCTTTAAACTGGAGCTGAGCAGATGTCAGTTTTTAGGGTTTAAACACGAGGCCTTGAGAATATTCTGAAGACACAAAAAGAACCAGAGCAGCTCAAGCTTAATCTTACAATAAAGAGCTGTTTGCATGGCTGAGAACCGACGAGCAAAGTAGGCCTGCATACTTTGCTTTTTTTTTTTTTTTTTATGGCTGTTTTTTTTTTTTTTTTTTTTTTGCTTTTTTTTTTCAAGCTTGGCTGCAGTTTGTTGATGAGCCAATAGGCTCGGTATGTGCTGACGAGCGCGATGGCTGGACCCGCAGAATAAAGAGGGAGAGAGGCTGTAAAACCAAACTATCTGTTAATGTGCAGGGAGGACTTTCTGGACGCGCTTTTAGGTCGTAAACTGGAGAATAAGTTCGCTTGTTGCAGAGATTTTCAAGATCTCCATACAGTTGCATAAAAAGTCCCAAATGCAAAATATAAATTTGTATCCGTAGAAACGGGTCTAGTATGAAGAAATGGCGCTTTAAAGATGTCCTGGGTTTCTTGTTTGTAGGTTACATCCTGAGCCTGGTGCTGCTGACTCTGCCTCGTCAGCACCTGGTGAAGCTCTACCTGTATGTTCTGACGGCCCTGCTGCTTTTTGCTGGTCACCAAGTCTCCAGGTACGAACACACACCAACCGTCCTGTTCGCTCAAGCTTCGAAAATCCTCATTATTAGTGATGCGCCAATCAGAATTTCTGTGGCCCTTTTCTAATCTAAGCGTTTTGTTCAACTTAAAACTGGCTAGTTTAATCTCCCTTTAAGGACTGTGATTTCTGAAGATATAACATCATTTTAAATGTTTTTTCTAACCTTTTTGTCGTGAGCTGGGATGAATTATATATGTTAGGAGCCCAGGTGACATGTCGCTGCATGTGTGGGAGGGAACAATTGCTGTAAAACAGGGGCTTGATATTATTTTAGGACAAAGAAAATAAAGGGTAACAAAGTTTCGAACTGTCTTTAGGATCTTATATTACCGATTAGTGTGGATTAGCTTGGCTGAAACAGCAGTCTCTTTTTTTTTTTTTTTATGGTGGTTTCCATAGTGCGTCAGCTAACTTCCTGTCCGCCACTCTGGACAGGAAGTTAGTTTGTCAGCTGTTGCAGACTGGAGCAGTCAGAGTTGAGATTAAACATTTGTCCTCTACTGCTCATATTATTTCACATCGTTTTATTTGCCCGTCACGACGCGCTTCACTGTAAAATGCAACATTCAGTTTAATTAAAGACTTCAAGTTAGCAGAACTCAAGTCTCATCAACTTGCTGTTTATACTCATTTTAAATAAGTGCTGTAAACTGTTAGATTAAAAAAAAAATGCTGCGTTAACTTAAAAGTATTTAAGTTGAGTCCATGTATAAAAATTGAGTAATTGAAAGAGACGTGTGCAGATCAGTTTAACCTCACTTTTTTTTTTGGCCGTGGTTATAAGCCAGACAAAACCATGAGCGAAGTTGCTGTTACGACTGATGGGATGCATTCAGTATTATAGAATAAAGGACTTCCAGGATATCACAATCCACGTGTCCTGAGTAATGAGTCTTGTCAAGTTGCAAATGCAGAATTGCAGGATCAATAACATGGAAGCATAATAAGGAAATATGAAAAGTAGCTTGGGATCCAGACGGGATGCTGCCTGCAGGCAGATGAGCTCTAAAGGCTGAATCTAAAAAAGAGCTTACTGTCACTATTAAGTTAAGTCTACTGAAAATGATTAAGTTCATACAGTTATGCAAACGCAATGGGTACAACTTGCACATACTAACATTTAAGTTAGTATAGTTTAGTACACCTAAACGAAAAGAACGGCTTGTTGCCGGGCCTTTGCAGAGCTGAATGACTGCTGATGAGGGAATTCAGCCAGTTGATGTTTACCAAAGTACAGATGTCAGTGGAAGTCTGGTTTTTAAAACTAACTGCTTGAAAATATTGTCTTGCACAGTAGTTTGTAAAAACAAATCTAGGTAGTATCTCGTCAATTTTATTGTCTCAGGCTAACTGGGTATGCGTTAAATTCAGGCTTACGGCGGTGTAGGGTACAGATGTGTTGTAGGTTTTCACTTGGAGAGTTTGTGACCGGTAGTTCTTGCTTAGTTACTAAAACAAAAAGAAAATGTCTATCTTGCTGATTTTAACGACTACATTTCTAAGCCAACTAGATGTAAAACGGTTGGTGCTTCAACGACGACACCAAGTACTCAAGAAATTTTGATAGCGTTAGTAGTACTCACTATTCAGACATTTCGGTTTGCCACCTGTTATGGGTGTTCGTTAATCGTATATGAAGTATGGATGTTGTTCATTGATTATATTTGAAGTGTCCTAAATAAACATACCCTTTCTTTCCTTAACAGCTGTCTCCAGTGTTGTTGTGTGTTTTACCCTCGGCATACTCTCATTACTCGCCTTCAAATATTGGCCTGGGGTACATTTTGTGACGTTACTGCAAACATCCCTGTCTCTAAAGAATATCGAGGCATATCCTAACTGTGAATTTTTAAAAATGCTGCAGACATCTCTAAATCAATCATGTTGCATGACAGACGTGTGCTGAAAGACTAAAAGGACCAACTTTGTTGTACTCTGTCAAGCCTTTCTGTGATCTGCTGCTCTCTCGCTCCCTTGTGACGTAAATGAACGGCTGACACGTTTGGACATGTAGGAGACAGAGTTGCCGTTTCAATCACAAACCAATGTGGCGGCACCTGGACTGTCTCTACTGCCTAAAGCAGCTCATTTCAGCCAAATGGGATGTTTTATTTAGGAATATACTGGCAAAAGTTTGATCCAAGGTAAAAAAAAATAAATAAATATATAATAATAAAATAGATCACAAAAATACATTACCTGCCTTGGATATTTTTGATATCTGCATCGGCCATAGAAAAGCCCATCTGAGTCGGTCTGTACCAAAAGAAATATCCATGAAGACCGCGGTGAAGGACTGGACATTTTTGAGGCGTTATTACACTGTAAATAGGTGTTATATAACAGCTCACAATAGATCTGCCTCTGTGCTCATCTTTCTAACCTCTTTTGTCAGGGATTATGTTCGCAGCGAACTGGATTCAGGCCACGAAGGACCTGTCTACCTGGAACCACTTTCCATGAACAGATTCACCACCGCACTCATAGGTATAACATTACGCCTGAAGACTCTGTGCAGGGGGGGGGGGGGGTACAGTTGATGAAAGTGTGCACACCCCTGTTAAAATGGGTAACATAAAAAATAAGCCTAATAAATCATCTTTTTTAATGTGGCATGTTTCCTGTACAATTCAACTAAAAAGCTACAGAATCTGCACTGGGAAATAAAAATAAATAAACCAAGTCTGATATCCTGGTTGCAGAGGTCTTTAACTGTTGCCAAAGCTTCCTCTACTATAAACTACTTTATAGTTGACTGGTCACTGTTGAAACTAGACCAGCTACCACATCCAGCATGTTCAATGTAGTTTTTTTTTAAGCATGTTTCTGCATTGTAAGACCTCGGTTCCTCTAACGAGTGAAAAGAAATCGGGTCTCCTGGTTATAAATAGAAATCCACAAAGTGCTGACTTCACAGAGGACGCCCGAGAAAGCAAAAAATAACACTGCTGTATAAATGTCTGAGAGAAGCTGGGAAGAAACCTCTTTTTCTCCGAGCATTTTTCTTTTCTTCTCCTAACGACCCGTTCTCACCGATCGGGGATCGATAAATGTTCTGGAAAATGAAACGCAAGAACAAGTGAATCGAGAATCCTTTAGATTTCTCAGAATGACTCTGCTGCACATTTATCTTTCTGTCCATGTTTAACCTTTTCAGGTCAGCTTGTGGTGTGCACTCTCTGTTCCTGCGTGATGCAAACCAAGAGGATCTGGCTTTTCTCGGCACACCTCCTCCCACTGGTGGCCAGGCTGTGTCTGGTCCCCCTTGAGACCATTGTCTTCATCAATAGGTTTTCAATGATCTTCACAGGCCTGGAGGTCATTTACTTCCTGGCTACTAACTTACTGGTGCCATATAACCTGGCCAAGACTGCCTACAGGGAGCTCGCTCAGGTGATAAATAATTGATGTGGCCTTATGTTGGCGGTTTCTCACATTTTCCTCATTAAGCTTCAGTTCTGAGACGTATCCTCTTTTCTAATTTGATGAATGTTCCTAATTACGTTTTTCTCCCCTCTTGGGTTTTCTGCATTTCTCTGTCTCCCAGGTGGTAGAGGTGTATGGGTTGCTTGCTTTAGGCATGTCCCTGTGGAACCAGCTGGTTCTTCCAGTGCTCTTCATGTGTTTCTGGCTGGTGCTGTTCGCTCTTCAGATCTACACCTACTTCAGCACCAGAGACCAGCCTACCTCGAGGGAGAGGCTCCTTTTCCTCTTTCTTACAAGGCAAGATAACAGCACCTTTCACCAAACTGTGTATAGCGAGTCGTTAAAACTCTGTATGCTCGTGTGTACAAGCTCACTGACAAAAAAAAAAAAAAAAAAAAAAAAAAAAGTGGTTGGATTTGGCTGTAATTTGGTACCCGTGAGGACAATTGCTGGGTTTGTAAATGATTCAGCTTGCAGGGATTAGTGTTGGTTTCACGGGAGGCGTAATAATACGTGAATATCGGTGGTAGTGTCGTGGGTTTGCTTGAAGCTGGGTGGTCATATTTCTTTTAAGTGGTTACATTTCTTTGCTTCCTCTGACTTCACTTTAAACACGTCACATGTAGTGAAAATAAAAAAAAATATAAAAAAAGTGACTCTTCACTCTGTTAGGACTTCCACACCGAAGAGTGTTGTTAGCGTGACCTGGTTGTGCTCATTGTGATGCGTTTACTCATTGAAAATAAACTGAATCGGTACATTTCTTTCTTTCATTCAGATTTCGTTGGTTGGGGGCAGCATATGGTCGTTGTTAGAAAGTAACTCTGGTGTTCTTGCTACCAGCTAATTTGCAGACCCATCCTCTGTTTGGGCTTTTTTTTTTAATGTACAAACAATGAATTCTAGGTATTCTTGAAAAGGTTACAACAGTCGGGGCTCATTTAAACTCTGCTTCCTGGTTCTTCTCCTCCAGTATCGCAGAGTGCTGTAGTACACCGTACTCTCTGCTGGGTCTGGTTTTCACCGTCTCCTTCATCGCACTGGGAGTTCTCACACTCTGCAAGTTCTACCTGCAGGGCTACAGAGCCTTCGTCCATGACAACGCCATGCACAGGTTTGAGTGTTTGCTGGTTTAGTTGAGGCCTTGTGTCGAAATGCGTCGCAAAATGTTCATGATGTCCGTCTTTCTTATATGCAGAGGAATGACTGAAGGCATCACGCTGCTTATCCTTGCTGTGCAAACCGGTTTGATAGAGCTGCAGGTCATCCATCGAGCCTTCCTCCTCTCAATCATCCTCTTCATTGTTGTTGCTTCCATTCTGCAATCCATGCTGGAGATCGCCGACCCCATCGTTTTGGCTCTGGGAGCCTCCAGAGATAAGTAGGACAAACCTCTAATGTGCTTTTTTTAATCATTAAACATTATTCAGTAGTATTCCATGCAACAGTTTTAACTCTCTGGGTTTTTTTCTCTCCATCTCTTGTCTTGTAGGAGTTTGTGGAAGCACTTCCGCGCCGTGTCTCTTTGCCTCTTCCTGCTGATCTTTCCCGCCTACATGTCCTATATGATCTGTCAGTTCTTCCATATGGACTTCTGGCTTCTCATCATCATCTCTTCATCTATCCTCACCTCACTTCAGGTAAATCACACTGACGTTAAATGGACTTCTGTCAGTGATTGACCAAAGAGCTGTAACAGCCTTATTTAGAAAAGCATGTTTTAATATTACCTCATATCCAAACATAGAAGGGGGAAAAAACGCTACATTTTCTACTGTTTAGCAATCCCAACACATAAACTAGTGGCATACATTTGTCCTGTGATTTGCGGTTGTGGTAAACAAAACTACAAGCCTCTTGCAAACAATCTTTTTCAGAAGGATTTGTCTCTGAACATTCAGCCTTCTCTACAAATGTCCAAAAGCTCCTGAAACGTCCTTATTGACGGTTAGGGAGCTTAAGTCAGAAATCTGACTTGTTACATTATTTACTACTAGCTCCTTCACGCCTGTGCAGATTCTCAGTTATCTGGGTCATCGCGACAGCAAACAGGCGTAAATCGGAGGGAACCGGACTTTTGCTCAGTTCTTTCTGAAAACGTTTCGACACCTTTCCAGGAGTCTTTGTCAATTCTGGTGGCTCACACGTGAGCAGCCTGCAGTTGGTGCGCTGCTGTTTTTAAGGACCATCCTCCAAGGCACAATCTAAGTCAGATGACCCACCCGTCACCGTCCTGGGTCGCTAGATTTGCTTGGCGTGAGTGGAGGACTTGGTCGCCTGAATCATGATGAGACTGCTGATGAAATCTCTTTGGAGCTCCTTCATTCAGAAACGTTTCATATGAACCTTGTTCGGATCCTTTTAAGTGATTTACACTAAAACTGTTCTTTTTTTTTTTTTTTTTTCACCGCCAGGTTCTTGGTACTCTGCTCATCTATGTTCTCTTCATGGTGGAGGAGTTTCGTAAAGCTCCAGTAGAGAACATGGATGAGGTTATTTACTGTGTTAACGGGACCTACAGGTTGCTGGAGTTTCTGGTAAATATTTCCTGAACACATCCTGATTATGACAGTTCTAACAAGAGATACAGCCAGAGTTCAAAATCTTCTCTCACTCCAGTCTGATCAGTTATAGAAAAAATATTTATTTTGTTTAGTATTTCTGTATTTTCTTTTTTATTCATTATTAATTTCAGAACTAAGAGATCCTTTTCTTTTTGGCCAACCAACATGATGATGCTTCTGTTTTTTTTAGTTTAATATGAATCAGATGGCAGTTAGTGAGATTTACTTTGATGCATAAATGTGATTGAGCTTGTAATTCCGTAATAATAATTACAATAAAAAATTATTGTCTGAAATCAGTATTATTCTTATTTTCTGACTCCTTAAATTCTGTCCTCCCAGGTCGCAGTGTGTGTGGTGTGCTATGGCATATCAGAGACTGTATTTGGCGAGTGGAGTGTGATGGGCAGCACCATTATTCTGGTCCACTCCTACTACAATGTTTGGCTCAGAGCCCAGCTGGGCTGGCAGAGCTTCCTGCTCAGGAGAGACGCTGTAAACAAGATCAAAAGCCTCCCAACCGCGACCGACGCGCAGCTGGAGCAGTATAATGACATCTGTGCTATCTGCTTCCAGGTACGCAGAGCCTTCAGCGCTTCTAAAGAGGCTGTTTTTTGTTTTTATGCACGCCGCTTCACACGATACTGCTCTTTCATTCATTTATTTGTGCATTTATTTCTTTTTGATAGGATTTTATCAGATTCAAACAAACAAAGATATACTTTATAGAGTTTTTGTGTATTTAAGTTTATTTCTGAGTAAAGATTCGTTTATTTTATTTTTTTGTCTTGATATTTAGTTGTCATCATGTCCTATTTGTTTGCAACAACAGGTTACGTGAACAGGGGGGAATGTAAAGCGGGCCTCATGTGAATTGTTCTTCCTTGCAGGACATGAACAGTGCAGTGATCACTCCGTGCAGCCATTTCTTCCACGCTGGCTGCCTGAAGAAATGGCTGTACGTGCAGGAGACTTGTCCCCTTTGTCACGCCCAACTCAAGAGCCAATCACCAGCCAGCGGCGTTCCCAACCAAGACATCCCTGCAGCCGATCCGAGCCCTGCTGGACAGGAAGGAGCCGCTGCTGTCGATCAGGAGGAGGACTCTGCTTCTGGCGATGTAAAAGAGGGACATGATGGAACCGCTGCGTCGGCTGAAGAAACCCCCTCGTCTTCTGGCACGCCCTCTGCTCCTCTGCACCTCGTCACGCCTCTGTCATCATCATCATCATCCTCATCTTGTTCCTCCACCTCACCTGTGACTGATTCCACGGAGACGCAGTCGCTAACAGATCATCCATCCACATCCTCCTGCTCTACCTCTGACGCGCCTGACATTTCCGCCGATCCCCGATTGCACCCCCACATGGTCGCCCCCTCCATCCTTCCCCAGTCCTCCTCCTCTTCCTCCTCCCCACAGGTACCACCTCCTGTAGAGGTGACCCCCGCCGACCTGCAGGAGATCCACTGATCCAACATTTCACACCGAACAGCCCATCAGCCCTTCTGAGGAAATTCCTCCTCCTCCAAGCTCAAGCAGAGCTCCAGCGCCCCACACACACACACACACACACACACACACACACACACACGCATGCACACACACACACACACACACGCATGCACCTAGAAACAGCATCTCCACACTTCCCCTTCCTTTATTCTTCCTTTAGGCTTTTACAGGGAAGTCCAACTTCCTCATATCCAGGGTTCCTACGCAGTTTTGAAAAGGATGGGATTTGATGTCACAATTTTTCAGTTTTGTTCCGTATATAAAAAGGAAATGAGGTTTTTAGGAAGCATTAATATTTCCAGACTTTATTCCCTTCAACTCAATATCTAAAGTCTCTAAAATGAGCTGGTCCAACCAGATTCCGTCTTTGTTTACTTCCCCTCATACATCAGCTGTTTCTTCATCCGCCAAAGGATGAAAATGTTTTGGAAATAAGTGCATGTATGCGAATATAGATGATCGATGGACTGCTGCTGTTGGATAATGGGGCGGATAAAGGGAAACGCTGGGATCCATAGACTGTCAATTGGTTCGGCAAACAAAAGAAAAACATTTCCATTCCTCTTATATTTATTTTTTTAGCTTAAAGTATTTGGATTTTATTGCCACCTGCTTGCAATTTGCACATTTAAAACCTTCCCAGTGTAACATTTAATGGAAGTAGTTCACTAGTTGTATGGGTGGGGGATGTTGGCCTAGAATAAAATGTTCTTGGTGTTTAGGGGTATTTTCTTGCAGTACTCTTAAAGCTGATGATAAAAAGTATTTTATATTATTTTTGGCAAATTTGCTACTACATACAGTCAAGGAACACATCAGCATAAGAACTACTGTAGAAGTGACACCAAATATCAAATAGGTTACTACAGCAACACGTACATTAAGTCGTGCTTTTGTACCGTTAAACAGCACACAAAAACTTCAATCATATTTTTAAATATATTGACATATATTGATGCTCATATTCAACCAGCAGTGAAAAAAAACAAACCCACCATGTTCTTAGCTTTTGGGGTTTGTAAATTTCCTCAGTTAATAACTCAAAATTCCTTATCGCAATGATCTGATTGGCCAAAAACAGTAAATGAGATGATTGTCCATCCCTAATTCCGACATTAAAGATTAAAACCCAACAAAGAAATGAGAAAAGTGAACAGCTCTCAGCTGAAAACTGCTGAGGAACCCTGCATATCGGTTTCCGACAGGAAGAGTAACTCAGTCCTTATGCCTAGGTTTATTATTCAGTGCTGAAAACATAAATGACTGGTTACACACATCTAAATTCTGGTACTTTTTTATCATGAAATGGTTACCAGCATCTATCCCCGGTGACTCATGCTGCAAATGATTTTTATCACAAAGAATGTTAAAGTGATCCATCTCAGAAGTACTTCCTGCTTCTACATCGTGTCTACAAAATGTGAAATCTTTTAGGACAAGTTATCCCCTGACTTTATTCCATTTTTTTTCCCCCCCATCAACGAAACCCTACTGTTCGACTCCCTCGAAGCGGTCCCGTTTACTCGTTTTTGTCCTCCCCCGCCTCCCTGTGTGCAGCCGTCCTCTCATCGCTGCACACGTTGGATTTATCTGATGTCCCGTAGGCGCCATGACACGGAGAGGCGATCAGAGATGCAGACAGCTACGAATGACAATGGATAACTTATAGTTGCATTTTTAAACTGTGACAGTCTTAACATTTCATAAACATTACAAGTTTTTGTTTCGTTTTTCTCTCATTCAGTTTGACATTTTGGTTTAACTGCTGAGTGACAGTGGTTGTGAGTATTGGTGAAAACCAAGAATTAACCGATACTGAATGTCGTTTCCGGTGGCCATCACATGACCCGAAGCCTGGTGCTAAGCAGAGGACACGCGATGTGATCTGGCCGTTTGCTTCTATGTGAACTAATCAGTGGCTTCACATGGGACGTCGAATTCATTTTGTATGTCGAAGCTTTTTGCTATAACACCTCTTCAATGTTTGAATCCAATTTGCATGGCTGGTCCGAGCAAAAAAAAAAAAAAAAAAAAAAAAGGCATCTGTATTCCTCTTAGCCAAAGTTTTGCATCACTGTTGATATTATTGTCAAGGTCAATTTTACATGGTTTTAGTGGACAGTGCAGCGCACCGTGCAGATGGACAAAAGTAGAAGGGTAGTAATGTCTTGACATTTCCGAGCGTAAAATACCGTGCCTTGCAAAAGTCTTCGTACGCCTAGAGATTTTTTTCCACACATTTCTTCATCTTCCAACCCCTTTTGATGTATTTTATTGGGGTTTTGTGTTGTAGATTAACACAAAATTGTGCACTTTTGTAAAATGGAAGGAATATCGGAAAAGCATGCACATATATTCAGCTCCCCCCCCCCCAGTCAATACCTCTACCAGCTCATCCAGTGACTGACCTTTTAGCCCCGTTCTTGTTTGCTACAGCGATTCCCCCGGTCTTTCCACCAAATACTAATTGGATTTAGCTCTGACTGAATGTTCAGGATTATTGTGATGCTGGAAGGTGAACCTTTGCTGCAGGCATTTGCAGCAGCTACCAGTTTTCTTCCTGGGTTGCGTCGGATTTGGCTCCATCTGTCTTTTACCATGGGGATGACGTGCTTTGGGTTATATATGCGGCGTTAGGTTTTCCTCCTTACGCTGCACTTTGCTTCTTGGCCGAAAAGCTTCTCCCTGGTTTGCTGTTGGCCCTACAGGGCTTGTGGGAAACCGTAAATAGAAACTGATTGATCAGAGATTCACAGATTGCTTCATAACATTAACCCTGTATTAGTGCTGAGATTAAAGTACAGTAGGTAACATCTGAAAGCAGCAGTTTGGGGTGCCAGAGTAAATGGGGCTGAATACAAACACTTTTCAGATTTTCAATTGTAAAAAAAAAAAAAAAAAAAATGGTAAAACGCGTTTATCGTTTTCCTTCCAGTTTACAACGTGGCGCAGCTTGCTGTTGGATAAAATCCCAATGAAATCCCTCGAGGTTTCTGGTTGTAATGTGAATCGAAAAAGTTTCAGGGGTAGGGATACTTGAACTGCAAGGTGGTTTCGGTCCACACAGCTGACACGGGGCCTCCTGCTGTTCCTGGCTTTAAAGCTCCGGCTGACACGCTAACGCGATCTGTTCCCAGCGGGAACCAATCACTTTGCTCCATCTGGGCCATCAGCGTATCCCTGCAGCTCAGTCATTTCATGAGACGTTACTACCAGCAAAGCCGTCTAAGTTCTTTATTTTCTTTTGTCCGCCGGCCCTTATATGTGCCCAAGCAGTCAAACTGGGATGTAGAAGATAGGGTAGGATGGTAGATCAATGTGTAATGAAGAGTGTTTGATTGCAGTACAAAAACGTTAGGAGTTCTGATGCACGCTTATATGTAGAGCTTGCACGCTGCCACAGAACCTGTTTTTGTCCTCAGTGTCCTCTAACCTTGTTACTGATGTCTATTTTTTTTTTTTTTACCCCTTTTTATGTTTTTGGTTGTATTTGCACTAATCTCATTTATACTAGCGATGCTCCAAAGCTGGCCTGCCCGTGGCTGTCAGCTACCAAATACCCTGCGTTGTTTGCGTACGAGGAAACAGCTCAATCCGTGTGCGTGTGTGATGTATAGAGCTGTTGGCGTGTATGACAGCATCTGTGTTGTTTATATGATCACTGCTTGGTTTCCTCCTAGCTGCCTTGTCGCTTTGCCCAGGGGTTATGGGGAAACCAAGCTTTTCTGGTGTGAGAAGCCAGTCATGTGTTACTGTATCGCCTGTGTGCATGACGCGTCCTCAGGCTGGTGTGATCACTCCAGTGCCCTCTATTGGTAGGAGTGGGATCAGCATGACGCTGACGAACAGGAGGTGTTGTACTTAATCTTTGACAGTATTGCTTATTACCACAGTTTCTTAAGGTCGTATTACTGACTTCTTTTTTTTTTTTTTACTTTACAAAGCACTGGTTACATGGCTGAAAATGAATACATGATAAATGTACGATCAGACCTGTCCAGTGCTGTTTTGGGTTTGTTTTTTTTAAAGGAATGAAATGTTGAATCTGATGTATTTCGTTCAGCCTTCGCTGAAAAGGACAACTCAAGGACTGTCTGTTTCTTTACTTTGATTTCTAAATGAAGCCCCTTTAACGGCTGCACAGATTTGTCTCGCATTGTAAGGTCTTGGAGACTGTATCAGGCAGAATGTGTGAAGGTGAAAATCGTCATTGGCAGCTGTATTTCAATCTGCATTGCAGTATTAAATGGCCCGAAAGTTTGTCAGCTGTTGGTTCAGTGGATATTTGCACAGTTCTAACTCTTATACCCGACAATGCTTACGTTTTATTTATTTTTTTTTGGTTTAAAATCAAATCTTTTGATATATATATATATATATATATATATTTTTCAGTGGCTGTTAACATTGTGGCCATTAAAATGCATGTTCATATACTCTGAAAGGCCAGTATTACGGTGCATTATCTGCCGCTCTTCATTTCAGCTGCAGAATAAACTTCAGATTAAACGTGCCAACATTTCAGCAACCTTAATTAGTGTTGTCAGAAGAAAACGTTTGCTAAAGTGGAATTTTTTTGGCATTTTAGAGATTGGTTTTCTACCATTTTACAGAGTGTGTCCCTCATACAAGACTCAAAGATGTTCCCTAATGTTCTAATGAGCCCTCCTGTCTGAATATGACTATCCTGAGAAAGTAGAATATTGTTGGCTTCTGGTAGCCAAGGTTCTTGAAGTCATGATTATGTCTGAAATTAAAATGAAATTTGAAGCGTTAAGCAAATATGGAAATTGGATCGATAGCTGCCACAAGCACGCTGTTGGATTTGCTTTATTTGGTGAATGCAATTTTAACACAGCTGCTCAATGCTATTACCTCAAAGTGAAGAAAGATGTTTCATGCTCTAACTGAGCCTTCCTCAACATTTTGTTTTAATTTCTTTTTTCTTTTTTTCTGGTTAGTTTCTGACCGTGCAGATTTAGGACCTGTTCTGTAAAGCCTGGCTCTGAATGCCACTTGTGTTGAATTGAAGATGTCCCACAGCTGGTTTTCGGACTGGGTGCCTGGTGTTGCCTTGGTTATTTTACAGAAACTGAATGTCAAATAAAATGGAACGATTCTCTGGAAAACCAACTGCTTCTCTTTTGTTACTGCTTGCATTTCCAATATATTAAAGTATAATGTTTTAGTATGCTTGTAGACGTTCATTTTGAACGCGTGCGTTTTGTACTGAGCTCCCTTTACACTTTGAATCGTCTTGTTACTGAAAAGTGCTTTAGAAATAAACCTGCCTTGGCTTTACATTGATGCTCCCAAATACAACCCAGAGCAAGTCATCTAATTACTAAAGTCCATCTGTTTGTAATTTAATCTCAGTAGATCCAGCTGTGGCGCGAAGGCTTCAGGTGAGTGAGCCACATTAGTGAACAAACAACAACATCATCTGAACCAGCAAACGGGTCAGAGGAAGTTGCGGGCAGGTTTAAAGCAGAGTTGGGTTATAAAACTACATCTCAGGGAGCATTTTTCAATGTAACATCTGAAACTAGGCAACTGTAAAGCAAACGGGACATGCCCCTTAAACCTGGGCTTTCAAACTCCTGTCCTCAAGGGCCTGATCCAACACACTTTGATCAAATGGAAGAATTGCCTCCTCAGCATGCAATTATGTCAAAGTCCTGCTAATGACCTCATTATATAGGTCACACACTGCAAAAAGGAACTAAAAGTAACTAAAATATTCTTGAAATGGGTGTATTTTTCCTTGGTTTGAGCAGGTTAAATAAGATTATCTACCAATGGAATAAGATTGTTGCACCTAAAATGGGAACAACTCATCTCCGTCATCTTATTTCAAGTGTAGGATATCTAATTGTTATTTTTAGGGGTCAAAATACTCACGCCATTGGCAGATCATCTTATTTACCTGCTCAAATCAAGGACAAATGCACTCATTTCAAGACATTTTTTTTAATTATTTTTAGTTCTGTTTTTGCAGTGCATTATTAATATTTGTAAAAAGATTAAAATATTCTGGACCCTTTACCTTCCACTACATAATTATGCACTAGTTTGTCTCCCACTCTCAGACAAAATGCTAAATACATAAATGGAAGTTTGTGCCTGTGATGTGACCAAAGGTGGGTAGAGTAGCCAAAAATTGTACTCAAGTAAGAGTAGCACTTCAACATATTTTTACTCAAGTAAAAGTAAAAAGTAGTCAGCCAAGAAGTTACTCAAGAGTAAGTATTTAGTAAGAAGGCTACTCAAGTACTGAGTAACTAATCATAACAGCTGATAATTTAATATTTAAAAATTATGTAATCAGACAGACAAAGATATAAGGTTATGTGCGTATTCTGGTATTTTAAAGATTTGAAAATATACAAAGAATAAAATAATTGCAAAATAGCAAATTCAGGAAGAAGAAACACTTTTCTAAATCTTTTTTTTTCAATACTAAACTTGAAAGCAATACTTACAGCAGTTAATGTGTGTGTGTGTGTGTGTGTGTATATGTATGTGTATATATATATATATATATATATATATATATATATATATATATATATACAGTAATTCAAGTGACAATATTCACTGTTTACTGTGAGTTCATTTGACCTTCAAATCGAAAAAACATTAAAATAGCGAAGCTTGTGTAAAAATAAGAAGTCTCACTTTAACATAAACTAGCTTTTAGTCTCTTTGGTGCATTTTTTGGTTAAAACAATTATGTACTATGTTCATGAAGTTATTCGTAGTAGTTAGAGTGGCCAGAAATTTTACTCCAATTAGAGTACTTCAGTAATAATATGACTCAAGTAAAGGTTAAAGGCACAGTGCTGTAAAACTACTAAAAGTACAAATGTACTCAAGTAAATGTAACTGAGTAAAGGTAACTAGTTACTACCCACTTCTGGATGTGACAATATGTGAGACAAGGCTAAATGGACATTTTAAATTCCAATGCAACTCTGTAAACAATCTATTTCTAAAGCACATATCGGAGATTTAAAGCAAAAAGTTTCCATTATCACATTAGTGTCATCATTTAAACAAAGGTGGTCACCTGACGGATCCGGAAAGTTTAATGTCCCTTGTTGGATGTGCTGTTCCTCCAATCAGGCGCACGGTGGTGCTGTTGTGTCGCTCTTAGGCTGCCGGGGCTCTTATATCGTTGGACCAACTGCGGCTGAACGCACGCCGGAGACCAGCGCAGTCACAGCTCTCGCTGGGCGCACCTGGCAGCCCTGCAGCGTGGTTTCTGATCTTTCTTATCACTGTTTCGGCAGCATTCATTTACATGTGTGAATTACAGAGGGTCGTATTTTGTAGTTTTCATTAACAATCATCGGACTGACCATTTCTTAAAAGAATAATTTAAAGAAACTCTCTCACCCACACCTTGTAAGGTCTTCAAACTTACAAGCTTTGTTGTCACAGGTTGAATAATGATAATGATTCTAAAATAAAATATGTTTCAACTGCATTTTAAGTATGTTATCAAGACAATTTCCAGGAGTCATCGTGTGCAATTTTACAGCAAATGTTTAACTGCAGCTGAGTTGAGAGTCAGAAAATGTTTTAATTTTTTTAGGATTTTCTGATAAAGCCATGATTAAATCCTGCAGGCACCGCATGTTTTTTCTCCCTCCGACTCTGTGACTCTGTTTTTCTGTGCTGCAACATTTACCCAGTCCCATCCACTGTGTCACTTTATAGGCAGAAAACCAGAGCATAAAAGACTTCCCCTCCTCCTTAATCAAAGTCAAGGGCATTTTCCAGCAGCCTTTTGGGAATAAGAGCCTGGAAGAAGGCCGGATCGCTCTCCGCCAATCATTCTCACACGTAGATGAATAACGGGAAAGTTGTCGACCTCTTGGCCTTTAACCAATCAATACATTGTTGGGTTTAGCACCCTTCACTGCATCATCTATTAATATTTGTATTTTGTTTTGGCTTCCGCCACCACCTCCTCATGGTGGTGTGATAAATAGTTTCAAATAACAGATGGTGCCAAAGGGAGCGACAAAGCGGGGGAATCTGGTTGCAATTATCCTCAATTATGCTCATTGTTATTTTGAGCTAATTATTGTTATTGTCACTTTTGTTTGCATGTCTTGTGGCGCTGGGCTGCAAAAAGGCAAGGCCCGAAACAATGGAGAGAAGGAATACGATGCGAGGATGAAGCATGCCTTTTTAGAATGGAGCCTTCGACTGGCTGGTGTAAAGTCGAGTCAGATTTAACAAATGCCAGCGGGCTATTATTTAATTTTTACTTTTCCATTTGTGAAATGTAAGTATCCCGCTTCTCGCCCAATGACTGCTGGAGATAGGCACCAGAGACAGGCATGGATAAGTGAGTATAGGCAATAGATGGACGTCAGATGTAAGATCATTAGAGTCAATAGTTGTAAAAGATGTGTCCAAATTTATGAACACTGTCAGCCTATGTGGAAAAGTCAATAAAGATTATTGATTCGTGACCGTCTGAAACAATTTGCATCCACTGCTCCTCCTACATCCTACGGCGCTGGGCAGAAGTTGTCCTTCATCCCCTTACATGTTGTTTGCGAGGAGGCCGACTTTTTTGTGAAACTCCTTTTTTTTTTTGCAAGCTCTCTGGCGGCGTTTTAAAGATGCTCTTCAGATGCTGGTTGCTTGTTGTTTTTATTCGCTGAAACAGGTGAGAAGAGTCAGCAGATTTTGGTATATCATACAGGATTAAGATGTATGGGTATCGATACAAAAAAAAAAAAAAATTGGCAACTGGTTATCAATGGAATCAAACAACGAATTCATTATCAACGAAACTAAGATCTGTTTAAGATTTAAAAGTAAAAGAACTGTTAAGAACTAAGAAGGATGAGTTTTGACTAGACAATTGAACAGTCAAACTCCTGATCAAATCCATGAAATTACAAGATTTATCAGGGTTTTTATTTTTATTTTTTGGCATCTCAGAAATCTAATGAAACTGACATTTTGGCCTCATGCTGTGTTATGTTAGCTAATGCAGATCTGAGAGTGGAAAGAAAAAGAATAGGGAGGAATTTAAAGTCTCAGAAGCAACTATTGATCCATCAGCTTTTAGCACCAGAACCACCAGGGACAGAACTTGAAAGAGTATCCTTTCTCACAAGGGCCGGGCTGTTTATCCTCTGGGAACAAACTCGTGGTTTTTGCTCAGATGTTCCCACCACCTTCATCAGCAGTTAGATGGACCGGAAGAAAGAACAATGCCGAATCTTTTATTGGACTAGTGGGATTAGGAAGCTTACTGTGCTGAAGTTGGCAGATGAGACAGAGGGGTGCCAGGGATCCTGGTGGAAGCTGGAAAAGGGAGTTTTACAACGGAGACTCGTGTTCCAGGAGGGACTCTGATATCAGTGGAGCGGACTGGGAACCAGGTTGACGCTGAACCCGGATCTCAGACGGAGGAGCTGCGGTAGATGACCGTGGAGGGATTTCCGGAAAGGATCTGTCACAGAGAGGAGTGCAGAGGTGATCGCTAGCTTGAGGGAGGTAAGAAGGTTAACATGAACTCTATGCTCAGGAAACAGGCAAAAACACTCAGGAAGATTCAACTTGGGCTTGACTCTACCAAGAAGGTTGGTCTTCAGGTGAAGACTGGTCATCCTTAAATCCCCAGCAGCCAGATGTGGGAATTGCAGACGAGTTTTGGAGTCTGCAGCTACACCCTATGGCAACGAGGCTCTGCTCAGGAGAGATCCCGTATATAAACACAAACTCACCCTCAGATGCCAGGATCATGACACACTAAACACACATTGGATGGTAAAGGGAAACAAAACTCTTGCAGCAAATTTACACTAAATAGTAATAAAAAAACAAAGAAACATAGTGAAACATAAAGTGACCAAAGAAAGCGTGATCAGAGCTTTGACCTGGTTGAGCAAAGCGTTTTGGTGGGTTTGCTGGTTCTGTTCTCTCTCTCTGCTGAGTGAGAACCCAGCTCTCCACTCGGCGGTGCAAGCTTCTGGGACAGGAGCCGTCGAAAAGACTGATCGACCAATCAGAGTCAGACTTGGGGTAAGGTGAGAACAGACGGGCAATGAAAAAAAGGTTTTCTATTATCTTTTAAAACCACTTTCTCTGGACAAGAGATGTTAATCTATTACTGTAGCCAGGAAACTATCTCACAACTGTGGCTGTTTTTACATTCACAGTTTTAACTGTGTGGCCATTTTACTGAGTAGATCTAACATATCTCCCTATCTTTACAATTACTCCTAGTCATACATTATTTATGGTTCATTCAAAGCTTTCTGAATGTTTGAATGAGAAAAACAACACTTCTTATTTTAGGGTGGACTTTGACACACACTGGCGGGCATTCAGACAAAACCCAACAATGCAACTTGTAAGATCTCTGAAACAAACATTTATGTTTTCATTTATTTCAGGAAGCCACCTGCATGGAATACGAGGTCATTTTGGCCTGATCTAAAAGGTCCGGCCACGAAATTTTGAAATGACCTGGAGGAAAAACTGTTTAGGTAGGTGAAATGTCGAGTATGAGGTGTTTGTGCACGCTATGCAGGAAATATAAAGTGTAAAGATGCAGCCAAAAGTTAGCTTAAAAAACAGCAGTTAGGCAGCACTTTCACTTTGTTTCAGTTGTTTGTGTTTTCCTTGCCATAAAAACAAATTAAGCAAATAAAAATGTTCTAACTAATTGGCACGGCATGTTTAAATGAAAGATGTAGCTTGACCATGAAATCAATCTGGACTAAAAAAGTTAACATGTCCAAAGTTTAGAGCTGTAAAAATGAGCAGGAACCCTGAAAAGGTGGCAAAGTTGGGGCTTTGTCACCAACCACTTCCTCAAAAAGAAGGTGGCCATCACATGTTTAAACATCAAAATGACTTTAGTGATGAATTCTGGATTTACACCTTATATACATGTCAGCTTGTATTTTCACCAGGTCTGTCGCCAAACTCCAGAACTGTGCCATCTCTGGCTTTGTGAAGATGTTGCTGCAGTGTTTCAATGGATGAAATCTGGAGGAAGAAAACATAGTTTATCGCTTGTTATCCTGCTAACTAAGCCCGATAACTGCCAAATTCCATTGAGTTGTTAAATGAGGTTTTAAGTCATTTCCAGGTCCAGGTTTCTATGTCAGAGGTTGAGACAGCATCAGCAGCCAGCACTCATCATCTCTTTTTTTTTTGCTGCTTGAGCTTATATTAGCTTTAAATAAGAGCTCAGCTTATACAATTTTACTTGATTTGCACTTACCTAGCAAACAAAAGAAAAGTGTTTTTGGTAGATCTTAAGAAGTTTTCATATGGAGAAAGTTTGGACCGAGAACGATTTAATTTTCACTTCTTAACTTGTTTTAAGAAGGAAAATCGTTGCTGGCATTTGACTGCTTGTTTTATTATTATTATTATTATTATTATTTGAGGAATCTTTATTATTACTTGAAATGTTATGTTGAATGTCATAAAATGTTGAAAAGTTAACCGTGCGTAAAATGTTCGAGATGTCGTAGAAGTGACTGGGAGGTGCGGGTCCCCGTCCGGAGGAGCAGCTGCAGGTCTTTCCTTGCTTTGCTCGCTTCCCCACATGTTCTTTGCGCCAAAGGAAGACACATCTTCTCTGAGATGAAAAAATAATCGTTGCACTGACAGTTTTATATATTGCAGTGCGCGCAAGACTTTCGCTTCATAACCACAGTTTTTTTTTTATCAGATTAAAAGACTGCCTGAACATTAGAGGGTCAGGGGAAGCTCCGTATTGCTCCACGATGCAGCTCTGACTCCACTCTTGTCTTTGTTTGGGGGCGTCTCCTCTCCTCCTGTTCCCCTCCTCCTGACCCCCCCCCCCCCCCCCCCCTCCTCTCTCTCTCCTGGGGCGGCAGAAAAGCTCCCCCTGTTTGGCTCTCAGAGAGAGAGCGAGAGAGAGAGAGAAGGGTCCTTTGGGAAGAGTCACAAAGCGATTTCCTCAGAGCTTGAGCAGAGTTGCGAGAGCGCAGGGCTGATCTGGACATCACCCACAGCACGGCGCGAACCGCAGAGCTGCAGGCGGAGAGGGAAGAACAGCCTGAAACATGAAGAAAGAAGTGTCGGACAGTGATGACATCTGATCTCTCTTTTTTCTCCCTGACAGCTGAAACTGTGGATCTCAGCGCAAGGATTGACTTCTTTAGGGGAAATACGGCCCCCGTTCTTCTTTGAGCGATTTTGATACCGTTTGGTAAACGTTGGGACAAGTTGGATCTCAGCGATTTGCGCTCAGCTGTAGTTTCCGATCCCCGCTCGGGACAGGAGGCAGGGGAATAAAGAGCAGCAGCACCCAGGAGCGCACCCACGTTGTCCGGGTGACGGATCCACCGCAGAACAAGTGCGCAACTGGGGGTGGATAAAGATCGGGCTTTCGGAGGTTGTGTTCATGTTCGGGATCCAGGAGAGCATCCAGAGAAGCGGCAGCAGCCTGAAAGAAGAGCCGCTGGGAGGCATGAACGTCCGCAGCTGGATGCAGGGAGGCGGCGTGCTGGACGCCAACACTGCCGCTCAAAGGTGAGCTCTGCCCGACTGAAGGAGGGCGCTTCCACGCCTCGATCCGAGGTCAGGCGGCAGAGACATGGAAACAACGCGCGGTTTCTGCGTGAGCATCCTCTCCGGGGAGCGATCTGCTGGAATTAAAACGCCGTGGAGATACTTTTGGGAACAAAGATCCTTATACAGATCAACATTAGGCTTCAACGCAGGCTCTCCGTTCCAAACAGTGTGGCAACACGTGCTATTATTGTTTTTTACGCACTTTTAGTTCATGTCTAATGAGGACGAGTTCATGAGGGTTAATAAGCATTACAAAGATCTAAAAATAACAAGAGTAGAATCTCTATCGTTTAAAGTTAGAGGTTAATGAACCCAGTATTTTCCTTCAGTATTTTCCTTATATATATATATATATATATATATATATATATATATATATATATATATATATATATATATATATATATTAAAACTCCAAAAATCTTAGGACTACTTTAGTATGTGTAAAATGCGAACAATTACAGTAACTGAGTGTGTTTTTAAAGACACAAAACTGTTTTGTTTTACTCGTATATTCTTTTTTATTCTAATATTAAATATTAAATTTTAAGTTTTTTTTTTTTTTTTTTTTGCACAATAAGTTTTTTCTGCCTTCAAAAGGGAAATCAAACAGACAAAGAAAGAAAACAAACCTCCCAACTCTTTCTTGCCCGTGTGTCCGCAGTGGCGTGGGTCTGGCCCGGGCTCACTTTGAGAAGCAGCCGCCCTCCAACCTGCGGAAGTCCAACTTCTTCCACTTCGTCCTGGCGCTGTACGACCGGCAGGGCCAGCCGGTGGAGATCGAGAGGACCAACTTCGTGGACTTCATCGAGAAAGAGAAGGTGAGTGCGAACACTCGTGGGAGTCTGTCATGTCAGGACGAGACACGATTTTCCCGCAGGCCCATTTTATTTCAGCTTGCTTTATTATTATTATTATTATTATTATTATTATTATTATTATTATTATTATTATTATTATTATTATTATTATTATTAACAACAACGATAATGACACTAATATTACAAAGGCCTAAATAAACGACACAAACACATTATAAATAATAGTAATAAAAAAAAACTTCTTGTTTGAATGTTTCCATTAAATAACCAGCTCTCTCTTCGTTTTAAGTTGTGTTTAATTTACGGCTTAGTTGAACATAACCACTTGTTTTATTTAAACAAGAGCGCAGCGAGCGCCTCATCAATTATGCCATCGCAATGCAACGGGTAAACTCGAGTTTCTGATTTATTGGGCCCCAAACATAACCAGTAATTACAGAGGAATTAAAAATCCACACACAAAAAAAAAAACACAGTGAGGGGAAATTACAAGGCTGCGCTCCTTTAATACATCAGCGGTGAACATAATTCAATCTGTTATTTAATATGGGCTTTATGGCTGGACTCGCTCTGTCTGGCCTTTACGCAGAGTTTCTATAAAATAAAAAAATAAAATTGCGATGAATCTCAATAAACAGCTTAGTGTTTGTTGTGTGTGTGTGTGTGTGTGTGTGTGTGTTTAAGGAGACGAGCGGGGAGAAGACCAACAACGGGATCCATTACCGTCTTCAGCTTCTGTACAGTAACGGTGAGTTGGCCGCGTTTTTCCCAATCAGCTTGAGCAAATCAGCGCTCATATTGTCCAATATGCACACAGGCAGCGTTTTCACGACTGGTTTTGAACAGTTTTCTCTTGCAAAGATAATAAGTAGATGAATAATGTTCCCATCTTCCGGGAGGAAATGCTGCAGAGGAACACCAGGCGGCCACGGCTTTTTTTTTTTTTTTTTGCCACCCAGCCTCAGGAGTTTCACAAGAGCTATTAGTCAAATTTCAGAGCAGCTGTTGCAGGAGCAGCTTTGTGGCTTCATCTCTGTCCCTAACTTGGCCTGGCCAGTGTGGAAAAGCGTCGGAGCTCCAGTCACTGCCGCGACAAAGCGCAGCTATAAGGCCAGGCCTGCACTTGTTGACAGCCTGGGATCAGACCAAGAAGGATCTTGGACCTTTTTCACATGTGCAAATTTATTGTCTCTGCTGTTCATTGTTTTATTTGCTAATGGATTCAAGGCAGAACAATGCTGGGCGCCAAAATGTCAGAATTTAAGAACTAAGCTAAACTAAACAAGTATGACTGAGTCTCTGTTTAGCTGTGGAGGGACCTCGAGGAGCTCAAGAGCGTTCACTGGACAGCATTAAATGCACAAAAGAATTTTGAACTTCAGTTGTGAAATACATCTAATATTCTCAGATTTATCATAAAAAAAATCCAAAAATATAATTTGAATACATCTTTTCAAAGGGGGAATTGACGAGAACGAATTGTCTTCACTGAATGCTCTGTGGTCTCAATTTAAGGCACACCTTACAGTAAAGCATATGCAAAAGAATAAAACATTTTCAATTTAGATTGAACGAATATGATTTAATTTTAACAGCTTTTAACATGTTTACATAAAATGCATGTACTGTACAAGGAGTTTATAGCCATTGCTAAGTTTCAACTCTTGCCTCTTGTTTGCTTTATTTATTATCTTATTTATCTAATGCATCTTCGTTTTTGGAAACTTCTAATGAGGGATCCACAGCTTTCTGTTTACCTGGAGTTATAGACATGATGTGGAAATTAGGCCCGTTGTTTAAAAAAAACAGTGCATCGGCTGCATGAGGACCCAATCATGAGCTTGCCGCCATGTACACTGAGGAAGGTTCACAAGGGAGATAAAAAGTAACTTTCTAAATTCTAGAGATCTGCAGCAAAAAGTAGCATCATGGGGCCAACAAGTCCCCAAAGCGACCGTTTGATGCCATGTACATGCCAACAGGCTGTTTTGGAGCCATGCCAGGGGGGAAAAAAGCGTCTTCTGATACAAACATAAACATTCGGAGTTTGCTAAACTCTACTGGGACCTTAACTGGAACTGAATGCTATGATTGGATGGGAATCAGATAGAGCTTTTAGAGCAAAAAATACAAAAGCATGGATGAATAGTCAGAGAAGCGCCTGGTGTCTGCTGTCGTATAGGATGGGGAGGATATGTGATGCTGTGGGCCTTTTCCCTCATCGAAAAACCCCAGGAACCTTATGTAGACTACATGGCACCATTAAAACTGAACTAACGGCATGTTTTCAATACAAATCTATTGCTCCCTGACAGAAAACTAAAAGGGTGAGAAACCTTTACATCCTGCTGCAGGATGATGATCCAAAAAGTATCGGCAAATCAGAACAGAAGTGATTCACCAGTAACCAAGTGTTCCTTCTGCCGCGGCTTTCCCATTTCTCACACCCAAATCCAATCAAAACACTTTAGGGGCGAGCTGAGGAGAGGAGGACACACACCCAGAACTCTGGACGATCTGGGGAGATTAGGCAAATGGGAACAATCAGAGTCCTCTTCTCTTTATGCTTCAACCATGTAAAATGCTAAAGACTGAGGGCTGTCCTGTTGGAAAATGGGTCTTTAGAACGTTTTAACGGAGGCACCAGAAACTGCTGGGTGAGATCAAAAATCTTTAACATGGGGGGAAAGAATAAGTGCTCAAAATAAAGGTCCTAAAACTTTATGAGAAATGCATATTTATTTTAAGGTGATCAGATTGCCTGTTTGATTTTTGAACAAACACACAGCAGCAACAATAATCGTGTACACAATTACATATAAATGAAGCAAGACGTAGGAAAACAAATGCTGTTCATGTCCATCCACTGCGGCATGCTTTTTTATTTAAAATCCATGTAAAGGTTCTGATTTCTGTTCTCTCTCTGTCTCCCCCCACCCACCCCCCTCCCCGCATCCCGCCAGGCATCAGAACAGAGCAGGACTTTTATGTCCGACTGATAGACTCCATGACTAAACAGGTAAACACCCTCACACTCCCAGCAGTCTGTCACCTCTCCTGTTACCTCGCTGACAATGAGCCGATCCACTGATCCGCCGCCCTCATGTAGGCCTGCTGTAGCTGCACACAAAGAACGATGAGTGTGTGTGTGTGTGTGAGATTCAACGAGTGGGTGTGTGAACGTTGGGAGATGGTGGCACATGCACACCCATACACACGCTGCTTGGCTCCAGGCATTTTTTTTTCTCCCTGCTTTGCCCGTGCTTCTCTCGCTGTGATTAGAGCAAAGAGGCAGCGAGCGGCTGTTGAGGAACAGGAACGGCAGTCTGCTCCTCACAGTGGGAAGTGGGAAGATGTAACAGCACCTTTGGGATTTGGCCTACCTGGTGGCAAGCGTCGTCGGATCGGATCCAATTTGTGCCGCTAATGTTTTTGTTTATGTGTGCAATAATGAGAGGCAGAAGCGGGGGGAGTTGGAGAAGAGAGACGCCTGATTCCCCCATCTCAAATGATTAAGGTTGTGTTCTTTAGATTGTTAAAGTCGTGCATCATTTTGGGAGAGGCTGAAAGTGAGAGTTGTCTGAGTGTTTTGCGGGGAGCCAAGAGGCCATGCCATGCACTGAATACTCGCTAATGTGGCTCCAGGCTCTGACAGAGTCTCACATTACTGCTGCCACACTGCATCGCATACCGTGTGTGTGTGTGTGTGTGTGTGTGTGTGTGTGTGTGTGTGTGTGTGTGTGACTGGCAGGCTCGCAGGACCACACGGCTTCCACAATAACACAGTTTAGCTCAAGCTCTGTGGGGTGACCACTAGTTGCTCACAGCGGGACCCTGCACCCACTGCTCATTTAAAGACATGTTCATGCTAGCACGAGCGTAACACACACACACACACACACACACACACACACACACACACACACACACACACACACACACACACACACACACACACACACACACACACACACACACACACACACAGATGCTCCTGTGTAGAAATGTGAGAACAATTGATCACAGTATGCTTGGAACTGGAGGAAAACAGTCAGTTTGCTGCTGCATATCCATTATGTAAGTCTTGGGTCGCCACCTCATTTTCAAAATATTTAGCTTTAGAGTCGGATTTTGGGGCTGCATGCTGGAGCAGCTGAGAGCACGGCTGCCTTACAGCCAGAAGGTCTCGGGGTTTATCGGTGTAGTTTGAAAGTTTTTTTTCTCTGGGTGCTACAGCTTCTTCCCACATTCCAGATAACATGACTGTTGGGTTAATTGGGCTGTTAAAATCGCCATTAGACACAAGCTTACATGCATGGTTGTCTGTCCTGTGTGTCTCTGTGTGGTCATGTGATGGACTGGCAACCTGTCCAGGGTGCACCCCGCCTCTCGCCCAGTGACCGCTGGAGATAGGCACCAAGTGAAAGGCTCCATCAACCCTGCAAAGATAAGCGGGTAGAAACAATGGATTAAAGGAGTCAGGCTTTTTTTTTGTAATCCTTTAAAATGATAATGATTGATCGCCTTTCAGACTTTTTAAAGGTAATTTAAAGATTTTCTTCAGACATTGGCTGCCTATTTAGATATGTTCACTACAGTATGAGTGCTTGTCTATCTTCGTTGTTAAAATGGTATTTAGGGCATCCAATGTGATTCCTTCATAAATATTAGCTGAATACAAAGGATCTCTGGTTTTTATATCAAGTACCAGCTCAACAAATATTACAGTTTTCTAGGAACTGATTGGGTTGTGACTTCCAGAATTCAGGAGGGACTCTTCAGCTGATCCTGGGGGATCCGAATTGGTTCCCAGGCCATAATTATAACAATCATCTTTATTGTCATTGCAACATAGATTACAATGAAATTTGTTCTCTGCATTTAACCCATCCCTAAGGGAGTAGGGGGCTGCTACTGTGTGGCGCCTGGGGAGCATTCTGGGGCCAAGGGTCTTGCTCTACGACCCAGAGTGGCATTCTGTTGGAGTCGAACCGAAGCGCGCTAAGCACTGGGCCACCAATCACCCAGAACATTAGGGTAGATAGATGGGATAGTCCCTCCACTGAGCCGTGGGTCTGCTTCCAGATCTCCTCTGAATGGGGTGTACCCGGTAATCCTACGAGGGGAGGCCCTGTGGAGACATTCTGATCAGATGTCCAAACCACCTCAATTATCTCCTCAGTAGACCACTACCTTCATGTGGAGGAAGTGTTTGAGTACCACATGATCCTGGTTGTGGTGCCTGGTAGCGACTCCTGTGGTAAACTGATTTTAGGGGAGTTGTCAGACCAAGAGGGATTCAGAAGTCTAGATTGGGGAGGACCATGTTTCTTGGCCTTCCCTGCCCAGAATAGGGAGACTGGAACCTCCTCTTCTGGAGCCATGTCTGATGGTTAAGTTTTGGCTCCTGGTCTTAGGCTAGGCTCAGCTCGAAAAGGCAAAAGTAGGGTGCCATCATGTGGCCCAACCACCTGTGGGCAAAGTTACGTTTTGGTGTCATGAGACCCCATGAGGACGGGGACATAGGTCAATCCCATCTTTTGTCACCAACCTCCATCCCAAATTCCAACATGGCTTCCACACATTTAAAATATTGTAAACTGTTTATTTGCACTGTTTTTGAATTTCTACCTCAATAAATCAATCAGTTGCTGAATCCCAGAATGTTTGAAGGCATAAAACGCTGTTAGAAGGCATCATGTATTGGTTCTAGCAATTATCCCGCTCACAAAGAACGACAAATGGCAAATTGCTATGGTTGTCCAAGTTGCAACTGGAACATTGTTAGGCTAGGTGTGATGTCTTTCTCAGATCCAAGTCCCAACTTCAAATGAAGTGTAGCATAACGCGCCAATACCACTTATCTTATCACTGTCCTAGTCTGTTAGCCTTAAATCACAGCGGCTAGTTACTTTGGGCCTAATTTGATATGAAAAGTTCTTCTGAGCACCGTTATAAACAGCCCAATTGCTTCTTGTACCACTGATCATGAACCAGGGCCATTTCTATTTGTTAAAGGCGTGACTATCAGACTCATCTGCTACAGAGTGTCTGACAGTTCTTTTCGTCCTCCATGTGTCCACATCCCTCATTTTTTTTGCATGCATGCACATTGCGCACATTTTGGAATTCGTGTGAAAAGCGCTGGAAGCCCAAAGAAAGACATTGAAAGACTTTTTTTAAAGCCCAAAGAACCAACAGCTAGAGTTACTCTAAAAGGCAGCAAGAAACGTTTTTTTTTAAAGTGCAACCCTGAAATTAGGAGAGATTTGAAGCTTTTCACTGATCCCCCAATATATTAACAGTGGATTTAAGGTACTTTCTATATATTTATACTAAGTTTTACACCAAACCCACAAAAATATGACAAAGATAGCAATCTTAGTCTTATCTGATCCAGAGCTCTCACATCCAGGTAGAATTTGGAAAACTTCACACGTTTACTTTTGTAATGGTAGGACGCATCCCAGTAAAAAGCAAAAGGCTTTTTACTGGGATGCCTCTAAAACACCTGGTTAAGATATTGATCATGTTTATTAATCAGAAGTTTCTAAAGAATTTGGTAAACCTAGAAAGTTAAAGTATAAATTAGATTATGCTTAAATTAAATTTGTTTCAAAGATCAACCAGTTATTTAGTAAAACAATTATTTCGACAGGTTGGATTTTGTTTTCCCCACTGAAGAAATATACTCAAATAAGGTTTAAGTATCGCTACATTTTTCAGTGTAATGTCAAGTCACTGTAAGAAGATGTGTGGGAAAGCATCCTATGTCAACTTTTAAGCAATTGGGAGGATGTGTGATGCGGTGGGCCTGCAAAATATTGCAAAAGAGAATTTGTTTCAAAGTTTTTTTTTGCACATTTCCACCCGGGGTGCCGAAAAATGTGCCTGTGTCTGTCACGCTGTGCGGATTATGAGGGGAAAAAGCAATTTCAAGTTCTCACTGAGGAGTATGGTGTGAATTTATTCAAAGTTGGTTTTCGGCAGTGAACAGGAGCCCGAGTATTGTTTCAGTGGTGCGTGTCCGTCTCTCTGTTTGGGTGCGTTAAATTCCCAGCATTAGATGAATGGGACGATAACAGGTGGTGGAACCCAAACAGCCGTGTGGTTGGCTTAGTCGCTAAGTGATGTCATGGTTGCTGTCTTTCTGGGCCCGCATGCAGTTGTTCTTCAGCGCTGTTGTCCTGCAGCATAGAGTGGCACTGCTGTTCGTGGGTCTTCTCAGAGAGATGACATTAAAGGTAAAAATGGATCATCTGTGGTCACAGTTTTTCACAGATTCTGCTGGAAACCAGAAAAAACAGACCATATTTGATGGTTTAAAAGCACCCTTCAGTGACAGAAAAGTCAACTGGGTTTGGATTTGATTTGGACATTTCTGCTTATCTCTTTTTAATTAGCATCAAAAAATGAATTGTATTGAACTGAATGTAAAGTTAAAAGGCCAAACTAAGACTTGTAACACCAGATTCTGCCTCAGACGTTCTAGACAACAATAACCTAAAGAAATGTTTGAATTCTGTATTCCCATGGATCCTTTTAACTGTATTGAGTTTAAATTCTGCCTTTGCATTACTGTAACTCAGATATCTATAAATCATAGACAAAAAAAACTGGCAATTGTAACAATGAGACATCCAAGCAAAATCTAGCCTCATTTTCCCACACAAACATCACAAGTCCAACGCCTCCATCTGCACGGCGTCCGCTGTGATGACTTTTCAGCGAGGACCTGTTCATCTCCGCGGTCTAGACAGGGCTGCAGCAGGAGCATACCTCTTGCGTCTCTTAAACAGCGTTAAAGTCTAGAAATAGCTGGAGATGAGAGAGGATAAGAGAGAAACAGTTGCAACAGGGCGTAATACGCTTCCTGCCGCGCTGGAATGAGCTGCGTGGATCAGTGGGGATTTAAATTCTGAGGGCAAGTGCTGGAAATATTACTTACTTTGAATTGGAGAGTGAACCTTTGGGACGTCGTTTAGTGTTTCAGACAGCCTGAAGGAGGAGAGCCAGAGTGAAAGATGGCACATAATCATAGAGAAGGAGCTGCTACTATGGTGAAAGCCTACACTGCTTTGCAAAAATGATTTATACCCACTGTTCCACATGTATTATTATTAATTATTATTAATTATTATTATTATTATTATTAGAACCACATTTTTATTGTGTTTTATAGAAAACGTAATGGATAGTTTTCAAATGAAAGTGTTCTGCATTTGTCTTCAGCTGTCTTTTCTGTCTGATAAATAAAGTCCAGTGTTATCAAATTCAATTCAATTCAATTCAATTTTATTTATATAGCGCCAATTCATGAAACATGTAATCTCGAGGCACTTTACAAAGTCAAAATCAATCATATTATACAGATTGGTCAAAAATTTCCTATATAAGGGAACCAGTTGATTGCATCAAAGTCCCGACAAGCAGCATTCACTCCTGGAGAAGCGTAGAGCCACAGGGACAGTCGTCTGCATTGTACATGGCTTTGCAGCAATCCCTCATACTGAGCAAGCATGAAGCGACAGTGGAAAGAAAAAACACCCATTAGCGGGAAGGAAAAACCTCCAGCAGAACCGGGCTCAGTATGAACGGTCATCTGCCTCGACCGACTGGGGGTTACAGAAGAAAGAGCAGAGACACAACAAGATAGACAAACAAGCACAGAAGCACACATTGATCTAGTAATCTGTTCTACATTAGATGGTAATAGCGGGTGATCTGTCTTCCCTGGATGATGTCACAGTTAACAGAACGCCAGACCAGGTGTACCTACTATGAAGAAAAAAAGAGAGAGAACAAAAAGTTATAAGCAGAAATTATGACAAGCAATGCATAATTGAAGAACAGTAGAACTCGATCGAGTGAGAAAAATAGATCCTGATGTCCTCCAGTAGCCTAAGCCTATAGAAGCACATCCCCATAGGTAGGTCAGGGCAACATAAGCCACTCTAGTTATAAGCTTTGTCGAAAAGGAAAGTTTTAGGTTTAGTCTTAAAAGTAGACAGGGTGTCTGCCTCATGGACCAAAACTGGGAGTTGGTTCCACAGGAGAGGAGCCTGATAGCTAAAGGATCTGCCTCCCATTCTACTTTTAGAGACTCTAGGAACCACCAGCAGACCTGCAGTCTGAGAGCAAAGTGCTCTGTTAGGAACATACGGGGTAATCAGAGCTCTGATATATGATGGAGCTTGATTATTAAGGGCTTTATACGTTAGAAGAAGAATTTTAAATTCTATTCTTGATTTAACAGATTTAAATGACTTCAGAAGATTATATACAGATTTTCTGTGAACGTCTCAGAGGTTTATCTGAGAACATCAGCAAACAAACAGAAACATGAAGAATAAGGAACATCACACAGGTCAAGAATAAGGTTGATAAACTACATTCAAAACTGTAAACACCTCACAGAGGACTACTCAGTGCATCATTTTATTCGTTCGTTTCATTTATTCATTTAGATAGCCCTTTACAGCAGCCTACCAGACGCCCAAAGAGCTTTACAATCAGATCGATTAAAATAATAAAAAAAAAGCTGCAACAAATAAAACTGATCAAAGATAAAATCATTTTTAAAAAGTTAGACATCTGGAATAAGATGCCATGGTGCATCTTATTCCAGATGCACTATGACATCATCCCAAAATGGAAACAGTAAGACTCAAGTGCAAACTCACCAAGACATGGCGGTCTACCTACTGACAGGCAAGACAAGGAGAGGCTTAATCGGGGAAGCAGCCAAGAGATCCATGGTAATTCTGGAGGAGTTGCAGGAATCCACCGCTCTGTTGGGAGAATCTGTAGACACAATAATTGTTAGTTGTGCGCTCTAAAAATCTGGCCGTTATGGAAGAGAGTCAAAAAGAAAGTAATTTTGAAAGAAAAACAAAAGAAGTTCTATTTAAGGTTTACCACCATGTAGGTGGGAGCTCTGGTCAGATCAGACCAAAACCAAATTTCCTGGCTAACATGCAAAACAGCATGTATGGTGCAAAACTAACGTTGCATATACACCATCGCCATTAAGAAACACTGTGGTGGTAGATGTGTGGATGGTTGGAAATGAATACAGGACAATCCTGGAAGAGAAGCTGATAAAAGCTGCAATGGTGTTGACATCGGGTAAAAAGGTTCACCTTTCCAGGAGGACAACCGTCCCAAACATGCAGCCAGAGCTACAAAGAAACGATCTGGATTGGAGCACATGTGTTAAAATGGCCAGACTTGAATCCAACTGAGCATTTGTGGCAAGACTTGAATATTGCTCCTCACAGACTTTCTCCATCCAATCTCAAAGAGCTTGAGCTGCTTTGCAGAATGCTTAATGGGGTGTTTGAAGCTTGGGATGATCTTTGATTACCTAACCCTGCTTTAAACTTCTCTAAGCTTTACCCCGGATCTGTATGACATTGGTATTCATGATGCTGTTTGTTCACAAAAATTCTCTAATAAACCTCTGAGGCCTCAACAAAACAGCTGGATTTATACCGAGATTAAATTACACACAGGTTAACACCGTTTACAACAAATGCCTTGACTTCTAAAGGTTGCATTGGATTTTACTTAGATGTATCAGGATAGATGGGACTGAGATTTTTACTGAAAATAAAAATTGAAAGCCAAGTATCCTTTTCTATCACTTCCCAGTTATGCACGACGTTGTGTTGCTCTGTCTCGTAAAATCCCAACAAAACACATTCGAGCATGTGGCTTGAAAATGTGAAAAAGTTGACCTTTGAGTGTTAAATTTGGGATTTTCAGCGTTTAGATGTCGTTGGGAACTGTCTTTCAATAATATATTTGCAGGTTCTTACAAGAAAAATAAAGCAGGCTAACTTTTAGCACTTAAGTGAAACTCTTCAACCTTTGGATACGTACCTCTTTGGTGTGTTAGTGCGGAGGTCGAGCACAGATTGCGTTAAATGGAGGACAGGCCTGCCTCCTCCTCCGTCACTGCCGGCCCTGCTGGATCGCTGGCTTACAGATCAAACTGACAATACCACAGGAAGAAGTGTGTTTCCCTGCCTAACGGATCCTTGTTCAGAAGCCGCGCATGCCGCCCTACTGCTGAGGTGCAGGGGAGTGCAGCTAGGATGCCGTGCTGAAGTTCTGCTGAGGTGGAGAGACAGGGCAGAAGGAAAAACCCGATGATTCGGACGAGAACAGGCGGCGGGACAGAGAAGACGAGCTCATAACCAGAATTAACTCCGTCAAGAAAACTACATGTAAATCATTTTAATTGCCTTGTTTTTTTTTTATGTCTGAAGACAGTTACCACAACATTCAGACCCCAGTTTGGTACAATTTCCAACAACAAAGCCAGTCATTGATGTAATCCAATAATTTTCAAAAGTAATCAAACCCCTTGAACGTTTTTACACTTTGTCATGTGACACCCGCGATGGATTTTACGAAGCCACTGATATTACAGCCCAATTCTTTTTGTTGAGCCATTCAAGATCGGTCAGATTAGACAGAAGCATTCATTTTCAGTCAGTTCGTAACAGGCAGACTCTGAGCTGGATTAACATCAGTTCTTTGCCTCTACTTTGTAGAGTTCTTGATGTATGTTTCTGGTTACAGTCGGCTGTAAGGTGAACCTCCATCCAAGTCAGAAGTTTTTTGCAGCTCGTGACATGTTTTTGTTCCAGGATGTCTCCGTATTTAGCTCCATCCTTCTCCCTATCTTCCTCTCAACTCTGCCCAACTTACCTGTTGCTGTTGAAGAAAAGCATTCCCACGGCATAATGCTGCCACCACCACGTTTCACTGTGGGAATGTTGTGGTTAGAATGATGCCTTCAACGGACTTGGGCAGAGCACCAGACGGCTGAACTCAAGTAAGAGTAACCCTACTGCAACATATCCTAAATCAAGGAAATTAAAGAAGTGCCCTTTTAGGAAATTACTCAAATAAGAGCAAAAGAGTAAAGTAAAAAAGCTACTCACGTACTGAGTAACTGATCCTAACATCTGATTAAATATTTTTTAAAAATAACATAATCAAACAGACAAAAACATAAAGTTAGATGCAATTTCCAGTATTTCAAAGACTAAAATGAAAGAATTAATACAAATTGAAACATAATTATACAGATTTAGGTCGAAGGAAGTCCTTACCAACAAAAGTTAGGGAAGTGATACTTCATAATAATAACATGCATACCTAAAGAAAACATATGGCACAATACTCCTAAAAGTACTTTTTAAAAAGTAAATCAAGTTTTTGCCCATCTCCGGTTTTCAACCAGGCATAAAGTTTAGGCTGCAGTTTAGATGCTCAATGTGTCCCCTATTTGGCCAGCTGCAAATGAAATATCTTATGGCTTTCTTTTCTTGTGGTCAGACCGATGGAGTTACATGCCCTGCTGACAGATTCTCCCACCCGAGCTCTGGATCTCTGCAGCTCCTGCTGCCACCATCATGATTGGGGAGGGATTGTTTAGTCTGATGTCCCAGTTGTTCACCACATGTTTAGTGCTGGATCTAGGTCAGAAAGTTTTATTTTGGTCTCATCTGACCAGAGCATGTTCTTCCAAGTGTTTGCTGTCTTCCCTACATGGCTTGTGGCAAACTTCAATCAGGACTTCACATAACTTTCCTTGAAAATGGCTTTCTTCTTGCCCCTCTGCCTTCAAGGCCAGATTTTGGATTACACAAGTAATAGCTGAAATGGTATATTATGTGCTGGTTTGCCTGTCATATAAGACCAAATGTGAAGAAAGGGTATGAATACTTTCACACAGCGCCGCGCTTTGCATTTTAGGCGTAGATTGATGGGATTTACTAGAACATTTCCAATGCCCTGGTTGCTGGACCAGTCTCAGCAATATGTCAACAGGAAGGTTTCAGCTTCGCCTCGGGTCCTTTAAAATATTTTCTGAGGGATTTTTTTTTTTATTTTGTGTTCTGGTGAGACTCTGTGAAAACGTCAGCATCTGCTGAGTCTGCATGTTGTCACACTTTCTGCTTCGGGCTCGTGTTGTTTTTGTTTCATGTTACACATCATGCTCGAATGGCCTGGGAGTGCACATCCCCTGAGCCCCCGGACCACCAAGACCTGTTCAGGCTCTCGCTTTGTGTGTCAATACATTTTCATTAGGGGGTGCATGCATGGAAAATCATAACTGACAAGGGCCCTGGGTCCTGAAGCACATGGGGTCTCCAATTCCAGAAAATACAAATGGTCCCAGAGACAGACAGCTATTAGGATGAAATGCTTGGGGCTAAAGTGAGGTGGTTCCTAAAACCGTACGGCTGTGCTACATTAATGTTGCAGCCATCCAAGCTAGCTTCTGGGGGCTGTGGGGGACTAGTCCTCACAAATGAGGGGCTCTGTCTGCTGTCTATTCTCAGGCTGGGGGCCCCCATAAGGAACACGCAGGCCTGGAGGCTCCTGGAGGACAGACAGGGGTTTAAGAATACATGCCTTTTTTCAAATGTTCTGGGGAAAAGCTATGCCTAAATTATTATCAATTGCCCTAAAGGATAGCATTTTACAAAAGTGATTAGTAATGAAAACATCTCAAAATGAAGCTGCTAGTTGATTTCAGTCTTCACTCTGAGCATTCAGCACAAAATCAGAACAAAAACCACTCACTGGATTTGACTTCCTTAACGTAAAGATAAAATTCAAAACTATGGGTTTTTTTTGGAAAAATGGGCTTGTATGCATCCTTTTTTTACATATGAAAGTTAGAGGAGAGAGGATACGCTTCAGAAAGTTGCAACATTTGTTGATTAAATTTCTATGAAAACTATTTATTTAAATGTGCATGTCTATATTTGGGTATTTCAATAAGTAAATATATAACCAGTGTAAAATTTGTTTGCACGTTTATTTTGATAAGTAAACTATGTATTTATCCTAAACACTTAATAATTTATGATATAATTAAGGAATCTATTTTTTTAAGTAAATGATTGATTGATTTGCCTTCCTCGTTCTGGAAGCGTCCCTGATCTGACCCTTTCATCTTTTAACACAACAGTGTATCTGTTACGTTTGAAAATGTTACCAAATGTGGCCTCGTGCAACGTTTTATTGCTCGGTGGAGGGGAGTTTTCGCCACAGGTACTTCATTTCCTAAAGACTGCTTGATGACAGCGGGTAGTCTGAACCTGAGTTGAAGATTATTGCAGAGGACAGAGAAACTTCCCCGCTGCTTCCCGAGAAAACTGAGGTTGTCACTCGGTGAGACTCGCTGCAGTTCAGAGTGACAGATCAAAGGACCTGGGATAGACCAAAGATAGACAGGGCATACCTACTGATTGATGGATAGCTTAGCGGTGTACGACTTTATCCCGAGCTTCCACACCCAAGCAGGAAGGCTGCATAATGGAGGCAGCTTGACACCTCAGCTGGAGCTTATTTTCAGAAGCAGAAAGTGTGGGCATCATGAAAAAAACAACAACTTCATTTTAGGTAAAAACTCACCTGTGCAGCATGTCAGCTGGGATTTGATGTGATTGTTTTTGTGTAGATGTTCTGAAACAAGTCGGGTTGTTGTGTGCGTTATGCTTGTCTTGTGGGGTGGGAACTTTAACTCTTAACCCCAACAGCACTGTCACACAAATTCATTTTATGACGTGATGGTGTATGCATAACAAAAACAACCCCTGAATTAAAAGTAAACCGATTTTCACAGTTTGACATTCAATTCTTGCACAAAATGTTATCATCACTACCCACTAGTTTGTTAGAATGCGGTGCGAGAAGGGGAAAAAAAATGCAAATAGATCCTTATATACCTAGAGACTGGTGCAGGCAGTGACTGGCATCTCCCAGCAAGTCTGAGTGACAGTGTAGCTTCACTGCGTGGATGATAATGTGGCATTTATAGATCATGTCCAGGGATTTCCTCACACTTTTCTTTCTGGCTAGATTCTTGCTGTTTTTAGCTCAAACCGTTAACATGATTTTCATAGTTCCTTGCAATAATATCCAGACCCCAGAAGTTTTTGCTATTTTGTTGAGTTTCAACCACAGGTTTTGATCCATTTCATTGTGATTTCATGAGGTAGATCACTGAAAAATGCTGTTTAATTGTGAAGTGAAAGGAAAATGATACATGGTTTCAATGTGTGTATGTGTTTTTTTTCAAAGTAAGTGTTGTATTTGCTTCTATTTTTCCCCTTTTACTGTGACGATCCACTATAAAATCATTAATTGCCTTTAGAAGTCATCTATTTAATAAGCAGAGTCCAAACTCAGCATATGCTGGTGAAGATTTTCAGTCATCCAGGTCATGATCATTCCAAAGAAAATTAAAAAAACAAAACACCTGGATGTTTTTTCCAAAGTTTGAAGACGTTTCGCTTCCCATCCAGAAAGCTTTCTCAATTCAAATTTCTGGAGTAGTGTGGAGTTCCAAGCTTTATATTATTGCCCAAAGAAAGGCCTTGTTATGGCTTAGATAACATCCCTTTTGGAGGGAAATGAACACTGGGCACCTGAACACAACATCCACATGGTTTAGCATAGTGGTAGGAGCATCTGTGTGGACAGGGAAGCTGTTCAGGTTTGATGGGAAAACGGATGGAGGTAAATACAGGGCAGTTCTTGAGGGAAACCCATCAGAAGCTGCAAAAGACCTTCGACTGAGGAGGAGGTTCAGCTTCCAGCAGGGCAACAACGCTCAACATACAGCCAGAGCTACTATGGAGTAGTTCAGATTGAAGGATAATGAATTGTTAGAATGGTCCAGTCAAAGTCCAAACCTAAATCTGACTGAGAATCTGTGATAAGACCTAAAAAGTGAAGTCAATGGACACTCTCAATCCAATTTGACTGAGCTTTAGCTACTTGGAAAGAAGTCTGGGCAAGATTTTAGTCCACAAAGCTGAAAGAGACATGATCTTGTAGTTACAGGGACAATGCGTTGTCTCCACTGAATGCTGGCGGATGCCGCACTTTTCAGATTTGTGTTTGTTTAAAAAAAACCCATCTAAAAACCATTTAACATTTTCCTTTTACATCAAAATAATGCACTTCTTTAGACTGGTCTATCACATACACTCCTAAATATGTAATGTGACCAAATGAGGAAGAATTCAAAGGCTGTGAGTGCTGTGATAAGGCACTGTATACAACGCATGAACACACAACCCTAAACATGTGAGACAGAATGTAACGTTCTCCTTTTTCTTTATCTTTCCTTTTAGCCGATTGTTTATGAAGGCCAAGATAAGAACCCGGAGATGTGCAGAGTGCTGCTGACACATGAGATCATGTGCAGGTGAGATGCCTATCCTTAAATCTGATCAGCATCCCAGAGTTTCCTTCCCCTGTTTCCTGTGTTCTTACCTCGGCAGCATGCTCCGTTAATCTGCAGAAAAGCGTATATGTGTAAGTATACGTGCTTGCATGCTTGTTGCTTTAATTATAGTTTAAGATGAATTTCTCCAGAAGTAGGTTGAGAGGGAAAAAAGATCTATTTATAGGGCCATTTTACTATCCTATCCGATACAAAAAAGTGTGTGAGTGTGGAAACACAACTGTTTTGTTGGTGTGTATGTGCCTTTATGACGCCTGGTTAATTAGGACACAGAGAAACTCATTAGTCAATCTGAACCCTTCTGTTGCTTCATGGCTAACAAATGGGCCTTCTTCCACCACCTGACTATAAAATATAACCAGGGAGACACACACACACACACACACACACACACACACAAGCATATATAAGGACACAAAAGAAGCATGCATATGCACGCACAGGCTCGCACACCGCAGTTATAAAAATTCAAATTTAGCCCATGAATTAAGTTGTTCCTGTTCCCTGACCTTGTCACTGAGCAATTTTTAACTATAACAATATAAATTGGGGTTCATCTATATGCGCAAGCAGGGACTTTAGCAGTGAAATCAGCCACAATAATACTTTATCCTACAGACTGCCGAATATCTGTCGACCTGCTAAGCTGCAGAGCATAATGAAAAACATCCCTTGAAATTCTGCAATTATTCACAAGGATTTAAAAAAAAATGCATTCATCAAGTTGTTATTATTGTTAAGCCTGTCTGGAATATGTTGAGGAGACAAATTCATAGAGTACTCCGTTCTGTTTTAGTCCTGGAGGGTTCTTAAAAGATTCTACCCAGAGGTGTACTATTTCACACGAAGAAATAAACACTGATAATGAAAACGTAGCAGTATAAGAAAATAAAAATTTCAACCACAAGATCATATGAAATACAGCATTTTTAAAACACGTACTGAAGAAACTGCTCATTCTGCTTTTTTGGGTTCATGACGTGACAGGAGGCGGAACGATGGAGCAGGCGTTGGTAAACATTGTGCAGATTAGGGACTTTTGACAGATTTTAACAAACATTCTCAGTTATTTGAGTTGCAAAGGTTCAACCTTACATGTTTAAGTTAGAATCGATTCTGATGAGCCGCAACTCATGATGGATTCCACCATGGAGGATAACGCTGAAGCAAGTGGTGATGATGGAAATGATCATCGGAATCTTAGCTGTTTGTACTCCTGCTTTTTTCCATTTTCTGTGCATATTTGTCACTTTTAGGACGAGTAAATGGGATATTCTGCTGGAGTCCTATACAATTCTTTGTGTCTAACTTTGGCCAAATCTTCCTACAATCCCTACAGTGTTCTCAAATACAGCTTAAGTGTTGTACTGCAACTGCGCAAAATATGGGTATACACCTTTGATTTCAATATTTATTGTAAAAAATAGAAATAAAGGAAAACAAACATAAAAATTACTGCTGTACATAATCAGAAGATCTGTTGATTTGTGCCTTTTTGCGATGTCACCAGAGGTAATGTGTGCATCTAGGTTATTTTGTGAGGACAGCTGTCTGCCTCACAGGTTTAACTCTTTGCTCTGGAGGAGCAACAGTGCAGAAACTAAAACCTTATCAATCACTGTACATATGCTCCCATCTTTAGCAACAGCCGAGGTCAAAGTTATGGCTGTTGTCTCAAGTTCTCCTGTGCTGATTGTGCAGCAGGAGGTCCTCGCAACGGCGAACGCGCGCACACACAAAGAGCCCGGGGCGTCCATTAATCAGTGGGGCTTATTGTCATGGAGAAGCTATTAGCCACATGCTCTCGGCCCAGCCTGCCACATCACAAAGTGCCACCTCCATGGCTCAAAATTTGGTACCGATCTGGAAATCTTGCAAACATTTTTTTAATTCAAAGAAAATGCTAAAATAATAAGGAAAAAAAGCTCTTTTTTTTGCTGCTCCATAAAAAAATGGGTCACCATAGATGGAGGTGGGTGCTTGTAACCTAAAGAAGTCAACAGATTATGTTCTTACAGTGAGATAACGTTGATTGAAAATAACGCAATAATATGATATTGTAGTATTGGAAAAGAAAAACGTATGGTATGGTGATATGATCTGGAAACACAACAATTATTGCAGTACAAACTCTGTTATCCTAAAGTATGTCTTTATGTAGATTTCATTTTTCATTAATGCGTTGGCATTGCTATTAGCCTCATTGTTCAGATTATTACCTTCCTGCCATTCTGATCTGTGCAGAGTAACGCTGTGAAGATGACAAGCTGACAGTATCTGGGTAATTAGTCAGGCTATCTGCTCAGGTAGGTAGCCTGCCGTCCAGCTTGTAGTTTGCCAGCTGTAGTTTTTAAAACAGCACTACCATAGTAAGAGTGCTTGGTGGTGATGCTTTAGGTTCCAGACTATAATGGTTTGTCTTTTTTTATGATTGCAAATATTTTCAAAACAGGAAATTAAAGTGCAGCGGCCTCCTTTGGTCAGCTGAACGCTAAGCACAGCATCATTTGAGGGAAAATACAGCCGGCCGGAGAAAGCTCAGGTTACCCCGGCACTTTCACTGGCATCCCATTAAAGAGATTTAATGTATGATGTCCAGTCTTAGTAGTTTTTAGTTTGCAAATATTTAAAATCTTGGAAAACCTGTAGCTATTGGGAACCAGCCAATGCTCTACCTACTCCTTATTCACGTCTTTTCTAATCTGCTGCAAAAATAGGGTTAAGAATTAAAGTTATATCAGGATTTGAACTAAAGTAAGAGGTGCCTCCAAATAAAATAAAAATGAGCTCAATTAAAATACATATATACGGGTAGACAAATGATCCCATCCTCCCTTATTCTTCATCTCTTCAAACACCTTACCTCCCCGCCACCCCCCTGCACTATCTTCCCCCCTTTGCTCTTTGCTCTCCTCATCTCGCCTATTTTCCCCTTCCTTATTTCTCTGCGTTCCTTCATCTCCCACCCCTAACCGATGCTACGCCATTCTTCAAAAGTTTCCGTGCAGTGACCCAGTTCATAGCACGGCGGAGAGCGAATGGCGAGGGAGAGCTGAGAGAGCGGCAGAGGAGCAGATAGCGGAGACAATGAGGAAGGTGTAACATGTCAGTCCCTTTTTTCCCCCACCTCTGCCATCTGTGACAGTGGGAAACCTGATGCAGCTCTACTTCCCACCCAAACCCCTCTTCTCCCCTCCTCTTTTACGCCTCCCACGCCTACTCTTTCACTCTTTATTGCCGTTCGCCCATGGCTTTATCGACCTCCCTCTAACTTCTACCATTATTCATAATTAATGCAGGAAAAGAAAACCTCTTTGACACACTTGTAGTAACATATGTGTGAGTTTTCGTGAGCTTGCCAGTTTTTCTTTTTTTTGCTTGTGTTCCCCACCTACACCTTCTATGAGCTCGTGTGTTCTCCACCCTCACCTGTTCATCAGTGCAGTACTCAACGTACTGATTTACAAAACATACTAGGCCACTTTTTCTTTTGTCAAGTTGAAGACTACTTCAGCATCTTTTTGATTAACTCCTTGAAAATCACAATAAAAACTCCAGATCAAACCAAAATAAGGGCCTCTTGCAGGTAGATATTCTTTAATGCAGCCACACAACCTCATTTCCTTGCAGCAATTCCTTTTGTAGATTATAGAAATATCTTTTTTTTCTTACGAATGGGACGACGCCCTGGTGAATGTCCTGCAAAAGAAGGAAAAGGCCAGGTACAAAACAACCAAAATCCTAAAGGTATCATGTAGCGAAGTGTGAAATTGCCCAGTACTCATGGGAACACTGTGAGCAATATGTGATATTTAACGTCATTCAAGAGTTAAACTGCGTTTGCTCATTGCACTGGCGAACAGACCGAATCCACAGAAACTAATTGGATGTTAAAAAAAAAATCAATCAGTAACACATTTGCACCAATTAAAGTTCTGAAAATGATCATTATCATTGGTCAACTGATTTGTTTTTCTATCCCTTGTGACGTCATCACCCCACATAGACACAAAGCAGTGTTGGCTGTTTGTTTTTATTCACTGTGCTTTTAGGAAATGTTTTATTTTGTGAATTTTTTTGCCGTAAAAAATGACCATGCCGTGGTTTTATAGTCAGAGTGCTTCTGTTAGTGGAAGAAAAACAGGATGTGGAACGGTACCTTTAATCATGCTCTTTCAACATCTGACGATCCAAAACATGTGCACAGAGTTTTGTTGGTGGGAGAGAAAAAAAATCCTTTTTTTAATCACGCAAATAAGAGTAGTGATCTACAACAAGTATTGCAGAATAAAAGAATAACTTTGGGTACTTAATGATGGGTGGTTAGTTAAGCTAAAACTAAACTGTACAAAATAAACCTGATATTTAAATCCCCTCTCGCGCCTCTAAAAACAGCTCACTAGACTTCAGACGACCTCTGAAGATGACGTGCGCTATCAGGAAGCCAGACATGAGGAGCATTTCCCTTGAATCCCTACAAGCTGTCTCAGGGATCAGAAGATCTAAGTTTACCTTCCTTCACATCCCATAAACGCTGTATGGGATTGATCTGGAGACTTTAAAGGACAAGTCAGCACCCTCAACCTTGATTTCTCTGTTCCACCAACCATTCCTCTAGAATGTTTTTTTTGCAAGATGGAGAAAGCATCCTTTTTTTCCAGGATGACATCATTACCATCAGGAAACACGGAGGCTACAGTTCAGAGCATGTTGCAGCTACATTTACCTACCACTGAAAAAATATATAGAAGTATCACAATAAAAGCTCAAAATAGAAACATTGCTGCTTTTTGGTTGTTGTTGTTTGTTGCTATTGAGTCATCCATCTAATGGTGAACCATCCCTCCACTGTTTATGCCCGCTTATTCTTGCAGGGTTGTGGGTTCGGGGTGTGTGTGTGTGTGGGGTGGGGGGGTGGGGGGGGGGGTGTTGAGGCTACTGCTTATCCTATAAACTAACCATCTTTCCAGTCTCTGCTGAAGGAACACATCCCCGCATCATGATCCTGCCACCACCATGTTTTCTGATTTTAAAATGTATTCTCGGCATATCATACTGAAGGACTGATGGTCATCCACCTGCAGGTATAAGCTGTTTAATTCTGCCATGCAGTCCACCCCACATGGCTTTATCTCTCAATCGTGCTTTATAAAGAAGCACCAAGTATTTCTGTGCACAGCTCTCCACTCCTCGTGTTCCTCAGCTGGCTAGTTCCTCTGAAATCTGGCGTATTTCTTTGAGGCGCTGCGGTGCGCTCCCTTTCTGTGCCGTGGAAGCCTATTTTTAAACAGTGCTCTCGGCGATGATCTCCCTAACAGACTTTCGGTAAAACTTCTGTTGGCCTGTTTTCAGGCTGATCAAGTCAGCCCGACGCTGTCAGAGTGCATTATGTGCGGGAACTCTCCAATTTAAACTTCTAATGGGAAACCTTCACATAATGCAGTGAATGTTCTGTGCGTCAAGCTCACTTTGCTCCATGTCTTCTTCTTTAACTCTTGTCTCTTTTCTCAGTCGGTGCTGTGACAAGAAGAGCTGCGGAAATCGTAATGAGACGCCCTCAGACCCTGTTATCATCGACAGGTACTGACTTTGTCTATGCCCCTTTCTCTGTCTCCCACTCACCCCACCCAAAACACACACACACACACACACACACACACACACACACACACAGACTAGACATATACTGGCACACTGCTCTGACCTGTTTGAATGGCAGCGTGGGACGGGATGTTTGTGTTTTTTAGACAATCGGCTGTCGCAACGGAAATAGATGTTCTTCAGACTGAATCAGCGCCTTGTGATGTGAGGCGGAGGGAAACGTTTGACACACAAGCTTTGCATTTAACAGCAGGAATGATGAGCGCTGGTGTTAGCAGCAATATTTGAAAAAAAAACTCACACAGGTTTTTTTTTTTTTATCTGGGACTACATGACCGAGTTTGATTCGGGAAAGATGGAGATCTTCTCAGAGAGGACACAAATGCATATCAGCGGCTCTGTTGCTGGCTTATATCTGGAACATAGGCGCTAATGTGCACCTTGAAATGTTAGCGGATGTAGTTTTTTGACTCCCTAATCCAAAATATAAAACTGTTTCTGCAGCTGTCTTTCAAAGAGGTGGAATGAAGATATCCATCCCTCACCACCCACCCGTACCTCTTCCTATCACTCCTACAGCAGCCTAAAAAAATGGGTCACAAGCAAAGAAAAAAATGACAGAGAAGCTGAAATGGGATCCAACATCATTTTTAATCAGATAGTTCTCGTCTTGGTTGTTGTTTTAACCCTGCCTGAGCACACATACACACAGGGAGAGGGAGCACAGTGACATTTTCTCATCATTGTCACTCTTCTGTGTGTAATGAGACATACAATGTGCAGCATCTTGACTTCATGTATGTTTGTCTGGAAAAATGAGTGCATGTTTTTTGGCAGTGTGACCAGATGTAGATGATTTTGGGAAAATACTTGTCACTCTTTTAGTGTAGAGAATATACAAGTGACACCACTGACTGGATGTTATGGTAGCCGAAGTTGACTCTTCAGCACTTCTTGAGTGCCTCAACTTACACCTGTCAGTCAAGCTGGTGAGTTAAGATTAACAAGGATATAAACTCTCCATCACTTCTAGTTTTTTTTCTGTTTTTCACTGCTTTATTTCCAGTACAACTTCATGTTTAGATGATCCTTTTGTGTGTTTCAAAACCTTGTTGAATTGCAAATGCAGGAAATTTAATATGCAATCAACCAGTGATGCAATCACAGTACTTTCAATAGAAAGCAAGACAATACATTAAACCATCATTAAGATATCACTTATTTTTCAAATTCAAATTCTATGATCTAAAATGACTTTTACGTGGCTTTAAACTTGAAGAAAGGAAGCTCATAAAACGTCATGTTCTCTCACATATATAAACTGTATGCATCATTTATGAAATTGCATATACTGCATGTGTGTTGAAGGATGTAAAGTTGATGGTGCACAATTGCACAGTAATCAGTTTTTACTCTGATATCATTGACCAGTTTTTTCTTTTCCTATACTTAACCATTGCTTAATGCTGGTCATGTATGTAAAGACAGTGTGTAACTAGTCTGACTTTTTATTAGCAAAATAAAATCAAGTGTTGCTTTCATATACATATTCTTTCAAAGACTAATAACAATCATAACAAAAATGAAAGTGTTCTCATAGCTTAGAATGGGTAGTTTATGAATACATGGTGACGGTGCACCCAATGGAAGAAGCCATGTTGCGTTGCTTTCTGTTTACAAAAGCCAAAAAGGGGACAAACTTGTTAGCCTTATGCATTTTACTTATCTGTCTTCTATATGAAGACATGCTGTCGGTGGAGGAGGAGTATAAAACCAGCAAAGATTATGGTAGATCATTCTACTTGCTGTTTTCTGTGGAAATGGAGGACCATCCATACGCTTTGTCCAGCGAGAGGGAAGAGAAAGTAACCAAGAAAAGAAAAATAAGTAATAACCAGGAGAAAATGAGGGGCTATATCGGAGTAGCTATTATTACCAGGATACGGACGTTGAAGACTTTCTGCTGGACAGTAAAGTTAATTCACTATAACAGTGAATTTTATTTTGGTATTATGTTAGAAACAGGGCAGTGTAGAACAGCAACTACTCTGTCCTCCCGGCAGAGACGGCTAACTTGTTCACCTTTGTTTCCCTCTCACTTCATCATGTTCTCTGAGTCTGCAGGTCACCAAAAACCATTTCACAAGAGGACCATAGCTGTTAGCAGTAGCTTTATACCAGATATATGGAGGACATGCTTGTTGACATTGTCACATTTAAGACACTCCATGGCTTCTGTAGTAGTTACTATGTGCTTAACGCCGAGGTTGTTTATCATTCATTTAGTGCACCACTAGATGGGTGTAAATCTTACATATTTGGACAACGTTCCAGCATTGCTTTTCTAGACCTCCATAAACTGCAGTATCTGATATGATTTCCAGCTCAGCTAGGCTGCCCTTGATGTTTTTTACATTTAAGCTTCAGTAAGGGACCAGTGCTACAAAATCACAAGTGCTACTCCATTTGCAGCAATGATCTGATATTGGCATTGTGAATCTTGTGCTACGGTATGCAGACACTCTGTGTACACTGATGAAGATTTAGTCCCCTTGGCTTGCAGAACACTTGAAGTGGCTCCTACAGGAGAGCAGTCTGAATTTTTATTTGATTAATTTAGCTAATAATTATTTCTCAACAAGGAGGAACGCATAAACTGTATAGAGCATTAAACTTTCAGCCAAATATGGTGAGTTGAGTGTTAAGAGAGACGGTGACAATACAGTAAGTAATCTACTTTGCAAAAACCTACACTGTCAATTCTACCTCCTTCATCCAGATAAGCACTACATAAAATGTGGCCGCATCATAAATGACACACATTTTATGTATTTGGAAGGACTTGAGGTTTTACAAATACATGCGATAGTATTATTACATGCGATTACTGTCCCATTCTGCTTGCTAAATTTGTTTGCTTTCTGTATCTTATATTGTAAATACATTATATATATACATGGATCTTCAGTCTTATCAAATCCATCATAAATACCACAATGCAGATCTTTATGCTTGTAATTATTGCTCTACTTTCAGTCTTACCTTGACTTTCATTCTGTCTAATGATTTTACTGATAACCCGTCTGTTGTTTATTACATGATGTTGCAAGTATTTAGCCCTCTCCTCTCCTCCTTTAAATACCATTTATAGTTATTCTTCCTAAATGTTCATGTTTTTTGTTCTTTGTATTGTGTTATTCTATAAAGAAGAAAATCACTTGTTATTATCCCCATAATCACCCAAACGCATGGCAGATTTAGATTTAAAAATTTCATTTGACAAAAAAGTTAACTTCTTATACAAAATGAAACAGACATTTCTTAAAACATAATAAACAATGTAAAAGGAGCATACATTTTGAAAAAAATAAATAAATAGAAAATATATATTTTAAAATTACATTAGAAATTATTTACAGAAATCTTTCTTGGCATTATAGCAAAATGCTGATCAGCTTTAGCCTCTTTCATCTATCTATCTATCTATCTATCTATCTATCTATCTATCTATCTATCTATCTACAATTTCAATCTTCATTTTGATTTCACGTAGGATTAAATGATTTGGGTGTGTTTGTGCAGGACATTGTTCTGACTGTAAACCACAGCCCTGTTTTTATTTTGTTTCTGTCGGCTCTGTCAAACTTCTCAGCTTACCTCCCATTATATATATTTGCCTGGAAGCTGGGTTAGTTAACATGGAGACCTGTGTGTGTGCGCGGGTTTTGAAAGAATAGCTGATACTTTAGACCCAGCCTGACGAAATAATGGGTACATAACCCATAACGTGTGAGGAACTGGACCGTTTGAAGCAGCAATGTTTGTGTGACGGCTGGTCTGTGGCTCTGCGTCATTTTATATGGCTGAAAGGGAGATGCAGTGAAGTGAATTCTGGGAGATGTCAGGGAACTTGGTCAGGAAGGAATGTCAAGGTTACTGTGGATACCGTGGGATACTTCCTGTCGAACCCCCCTCTCACAGCATCTTGGTGCAACATCTGGAACTCTGCTCTCTGACCTAAACATGTGGAAGGAAGGACAGAATAAAACCTTTAAGTGAGTCACTGATTGTAAACTTACATCTAACTTGGATAACTTTATCACCACTTATGGGCCTTGAATAGACAAATGACTATTGTTTTAAATTTTTTATTTTTTTTTAGAAATTAGAAAGTAGACATAGAGTTACTTTTTTTCCTAAAAACTATTATGCAAATATACAAAAGTTACGGCAACTAGTAAAACTGTTACCACCAGTTGGATAACATACGTTGTGCTGTGTGAAGGGGGGAAAAACAACGTGAGAAAACCAAATACAGAAATCCTGCATAAACCCTGCGGGTTGACTGCAGATGCGAAAAACCTTCTGAATCACTGAAAAATTCAAGCGAATAAACATACTCAAATTTCTGACACCGTCTCACTCATGGTTTTCTGAATTTGATTGATACCGAGTGAGAAGCCTGAACTCGGAGATGGGAAGGCGAAATAAAGTAAACAAGCTGGACACGTGTTACGGCCGTCGGGTAAACTGTGGATGTCCGTGGCGGGGGAGGAACATGAACGTAAAACATAAACTGAGGCATTGAGAGGAAGTATCCATACTTATAATTTAGTTTAGAAGAATCTGAAAAAACACTTTTGAGAAGATTTTCTATGGTGTACATCAGCTTCACTGATCCTGCAGAGGGTCAGACCCCAACAAGTAGTTTGTAGATGAACAGACGAACCAGTTCAAATCAGTCCCCTTCAGTTCAACTCGTTTAATTTCTTTTAACCAAATAAGCAAATATTTTTATCTCAGTTATATTTTTCTTAAAATTAGATAAATGAACAGCCATATCTCCAAAACTATGCACATCAGATGTAAACTTGCTTATCTAGACTTTGAACTTGTACCAGGACTGTGGTAGCTACCATTAGCTCTGGGGTCCATGCTTGCAGCAACATGTATTTACACTGAGGCGATACCGTGTTCTGGTTCTCAATACAGCTTGTACATCTTGGTTACGGCTGGCAAGCAAACTTTAGAAACATTATCACCACTTATGGGCCTAAAGCATGTGAGGTCTTTGATGTCTGAGAATTCAGAGAACTGAAAAAAGTGTATTAAAAGAAGTTATTTTTTTGATATCATTCTGTTTTTTGCAATTAATCTAACCAAATCAAGGCTTTAAAGTGTAAAGGCCCTAATTAAAAGTTTAAATCAACTGAAACTGTAAAAAAAAAAGAAAATTCCAGAATGCATAGCGAGGATGATACTAAAGGAAGTAAAACATCTTCCATGGTCACTGTTAGAAAAGATCAATGGCTACATGCAATCTGCTGGGTTTCCCTAGAAAGAAAATGTTTTAACTTATTTGAATGCTAAGCTGAACTTAACTGTATTGTCTGATAACAACTTGGACCAATTTGGAACGTAATCTGTCTATATGACTCAATTACATTTTTTTTTACTGTCTTGAGACGACATTTGTTGTGAACTGACATTGAACTGAATTGAAATGGTCAATAGGGAGAGGTATATTGAGGTTGCCAGGTCTTGACAACACTTTACTTATTTACTAAGGGCATTATAGAAATCTTTCATAGAGGTGCCAGTACATTCGGAGGATGCTGTAAATCTTTATAATCAGTTCATGTAAACCTGGTGAGAAGCAGATAAATAGCTAGTTGAAAGTGGTGCATTTTAGATCAGGATTACTAAACAGGAAATGTGTGCAATTAAAGCAAAGAAACTAGATATTTAACAGAATGTTTAACTAAAAGCGTTCATCATGCTTCTGCCTTTAACTGGGGGCATGAACAGGAAGCAAACTGGAAAAAAACGAGTGACTGGCAGCTCATTGCTTGGTGCCATTGAGCACGTTTGAGTGACAAGTAGCCTATCGCTCCACGCATATGGGTGTGTGTGAGTGTGTGGGTTTGTGTGTGTGGCCCAGCCAATCCCTCTTGCGGGGCGGTGAGTGTCTCACTGTGTCTCAGGGTTAATATAGGGTTAACTACATGCAACGATATCCTATCATACGCCTGCTTGACTCCTAAAGAGCCACATTCACTCCTCGCTCCTCTCTGAGCGTGTGTGGAAGGCTTCCATTCAGCTGTGTTCTCATGTCGCTCGCTGTCTTCTTCGACAGCATCCTCATCAGCTCTTGTTCCTTTCTTCCCCCACACGTCTGTTTCCCTCAGCTGTGTGTGCGATTTTTTTTCCTCCTCCTCACTCCTGGCCTTCCTCCAGCTCATTCACAGCATCCCTCTCCTTCTCTCCCCTTCGCCTTCTCCCTCTCTGGCGGGTTTGGTCTCTTTGTGGCCCTCAGGGGTTACCTACCTCACTGCTCAGCTCGCTGCACGTTTAGACATCCACAATTGGCTTAATAAGCTCAGGCTGTGTGTGTGTGTGTGAGGGAGAGTGTGTGTGTGTGTAGTCTGAGGGGGTAATAATCTCAGGCAGCGTGTTCAGGGTTTATATCAGTGTCAGGGCTTAAGGAAGGCAGTTTGTGGGTGTCTGTTATGTGAGCCAGTGTGAGTCTTCTCGTATTGTAAAGGGGCCCGCATAAGCCTGGTTTAAGGGGGTTCCCCCTTGCGTGCGTGTGTGTGTGTGTGTGTGTGTGTGTGTGTGTGTGTGTGTGTGTGTAATCTGCGAGGTTAAGAGGGGTCGCAGCTTGAGATGGAGATGATGGGAAAGAGGAAGAGATGTAGGAACGGTAGAACGAGGAGGTGATGGTGATGAGGCAGCATTTACAGGGAGTAAAGGGAAAGGTGGAGTACGAAGTTGGGTGGTGGGGGGGGGGAGACTCGTAGAAGCAGACACAGGAGAGGAGAAGAAGAGGAGGAGGAGGAGATCAAGATTTGTTTCAGGGGATAAGAGCCTCCGTCTGGGGAGCCCTGTCAATCAAAGAGCAGGGGGTAGGGGAGGCGGGGGTGCTGTCAATCAACTAGAAGAGGAGGGTAAGAGGTAGGGTGGGGAGGTGGTGGTGGTGGGGGGGGGGTGGAGAAGACAGAGGGAGCGAATGGGATCTTCTAAACGATCTCTTCATCTTTTCTCCCTTTGTCTTCCTCACTACCTCTTTTCTGGCATGTCCCAGTTACTAAAATATCTCTGCCAGCCTGGTACGTCACCGTTACTGTTCGCTCTACTGTCACTGTCTGACACACACACACACACACACACACACACACACACACACACACACACACACACACACACACACACACACACACACACACACACACACACACACACACACACACACCTCTAAAATAGAACGTGTGATAGTTTCCCTCCTTTCTTGACCTGTTCTCATTGCTCCTTTACCGCGTCGCCCTCTTTTCTGTCAGACCTAACTCCGTCCTAAATATAGATTTGCTTTGCTCTGCTTAACATGACCACAGTTCAGTGATTTCTCCCATTATGCGGGCATGAAAGAGAGTAAATAATTAGTTGCTTAACGTGCCTACACGTTAGTGGCTATGAAATGAAACAGAAATTGTTTTTTAACGTGTGATACATTCTTCAAATTCAATGTATTACAAAATGACTCCAGTACAATTGCCTTCAGAAGTCCTCTCATGAATAAATAGAGTCCACCTGTGTGTAATTTCATTTCAGTATAAATCCAGCTGATGTTTTTTTTTTTTTTTTTTGGATAACATTGTTGAACAAACAGTATTGTGAAGACGGAGGAACACAGCAGACAGGTCAGGAATAATGTTGTGGAAAAGTTTAGAGCTGGGTTTGTTTATAAAACTCTTTTTCAAGCATTAAAAAAACTTTTCAGTCAGTCATGTTTGTGTTTTATTTCTTTAAAAAATTGAAATACATGTACCTGTTACACGTTCTGGGCTGCTCTCTTGTAGCTAGAAGATCTTTCTGCAGTCCGTGGTGTTAATCAACTTAGATTTCCTTCCTTTATGAAACTTTTTGGTTTGGCTTTTTTGTTATGTGAAAGTACCATTGGTTTCCTCAAACCAAGCGTTATTGTTTTTGAAAGCTTTGGATTTGAGTTATTTGCAGCGCATTATACTTCCTTCCTTCCATACTTTCTAATGTTTCAGGACCACTTCCTGTGTTAAAGGTCAGTGTTTGCTTAAAGATGAGGCCCGCTGGGAATTTTCCATACCGGTGCCATAATGGCAGCGTTCATCTTGGTCACTGTTTTTGTGTGTTTATGCGTGTGAGTGTGTGTGTGTGTGTGTGAGACGATGTGAGATGGAGAAGAAGGGAGAGAGAAGGATGTTTTATTCATTTCTCTCATTTAGTGTCTTCATGGGCACCTGTCCTAGCAGACAGAGGCTCAACATTCAGTTCACTCGCTGATTTAGTCTAACTGCCTGTTTTAATGAACACACACACACACACACACACACACACACACACACACACATTTATTGAGCATATTGAGGGTCAGCGATGCAGAATTCTGTTATTTCGTGTTTGTTCCTTTTATGGTATTTCTTTTGATTTAGGGATAATTATGCAGTCTTTTTTTACTTTTATGGTAAAGGCTTTGCATTTCATTTTCACACTTCTTTATTCTCTCCGTGGATATAGGGGCCAAGGTGGTAATCTGATGATATTGGATGATAGAAAGGTTTACTATCAGCAGGTATTGGTAAAAATGGTCATTCTAAGCTGAAAATATTAAACATGTCTCTGTACAATCAGACAGGAAATACGATTAGAGAAGCATTGACAGGGGTTGAATGAAGAGGGTCCAAACAGATGTATTACGAGTGTCCTGCTTCCGCTTCTCCCACACAAACACAAGCACAGACATAGCCTTTTCCTTTTTCTGTTCTTTGTTTCCCCCTCTTTCACACTCTCATCCTCTCCTTCCTCCCTTTCCTGTTCTTGTGTGCTATGATACATGGCCCAAAACACACACACACACATCCTTGGGCAGGGATCATGTTTCCCTAATAGCTACAAAGCACTAACTGGATGGCCTCACGTGTTCCCATATGTCTGTCGAAGCTGTTGTGATGCCACCATTAGCTTCACCATTAGAGAGTTGCGTTGCTATAATGCATTGGATTTTTTCCCCCAAAATTGCTCTATGCAGAAAATCTTTCGATGTTCATGTAAGAAGTCCAGTCCTGCAGCAGACTGGCGGGGGAAGAAAAGTTTTAAGATGTGTTTGATTTCATTATATTTTAGAAATCCAAATGGTGGCAAGTATACAACTAACTGCCTTTGATTATTTTTCAATTAATTAGAGATAACCAGGTATGGTCAATCTCTGGATAAACAGTAAGACCACCTGAAAATGGTCAAAATTGTTATTTAGGATTTTTGATTAAGAGCATGCTGATATTTGGGAATAAAAACATGTTTAAATCCCTTTTGACTTGTTTTGATATATGGATAATCCAGTTATGCTCTAATGCACCCAACAAGTTCAGCTGTTGGGATATCCCCTCTCCTCAGAGGGAATGCTGAAGACATGTCTGCTGCTCTGCAGCATTTCAGGCTGATTGAATGATGCAGGCAGCAGGATTTGGACCTAAGCTAATTTTTCCTCCAGTACCAGTGGTGTTTACATCCGGCTTGAAGGTGTTTTAGGCGAGTAATTAAGTGGTAATTGTTGAAAAATGCAAACATAACCTTTAGTCTGGCCCTGCTTTCTTTCTCCATCATCATTATAGTTGAATAAAGAACCCCAATGCTCCTTAAATAGCAGATTTTAGTGATACCTTGTGGTCAAACCCTGTTCATTTTGGTGTTGCTTTTTACAGTTGCACAATGGGCCGTAGCTCTGTGCACTTTGCTCTGCACATAAAAGTTAAGCTTTAAAACAATTCTGCATTTGTTTGGTACATGTGTGTGCCGAACCACAGCACAAAATGTTTTGTCTTAAACATAAAAGGATGTAAAAAAGCTTCGAGCACACATTTTTGTTGTGTCAATGTCAGGTGGATGTTGAGTTCCTTTATCTCCGCTCGGGCAAAAATAACTCCTCTCAGCCAACCTAAGCAGTAATTTATTTCTACAACTTCATTTAAATAAAGAATTTACATCGGTACAGTCACTTTTTTTTAAGCTACAGTAGAATTTGCTATATTTGAAAATGACACGTCAAGAAGAACAAGAAGAGCTGTTGTGCTTTCGTAAGAGACTGCAAATATAATAAAAGAAGGTCTATGTGCTTTGTTTTGGACTACAGCTACTCATTTTTAATGCCAAATGTGTCTGAATGGGCCAATGTGCTTGTGCAATCTTTTATCAAGTTCAACGCTGTGTTCATAGAACTAGTGTTACATCCTTCAACCTCTAGCTTAGTTTTTTTCTGGATCTGTTAGAAATTTTGCAATGGTTCATAAATTACAGCTGCTGCACAGGCTGTGAAGCAGAAGTAACCATCTGGAGATGATCGGCTCAATAAATTTACTTGCACTCGGGTTTTCTGCCTCAATCAGTGAAATTTCCAATTCAATAAGGACTACTTGAATGCACTAATTAGTAGTTTTGGGGCTTACCGAAAATATACTTGACCATTTGGATAAGTTTTTTTCTTAAAATGTCAGTAACCCTATACCCCCTTCCCCCACCATCAGACTTCCAGATACACTCGTACATGGGTGTGTATCTGTGGGCGTGCATTCATGCGTACAGACGTATTTGAGCATGTGCGCACATACTGTATGAGTGTTAGAAACCAAAAAAAAAAAAAAAAAACCCAAAATGCTAATTCAATTCAGTTTAATTCAATTCACCTCAGTTCAGTAGTGTTTCATGCAACTGTGGCTGAATCGGAACAACTGTCATCTTGCAATCTGAAAGTTTTAGAATTGATTCCAGCTTTGTATGCCCAACCTGTCTGCCAAACTGTGCATTGGTGTTTGAATGTGCTTGCATCTTTTGAGTGTGACCGGGTGAGTGTGGCTATGTTAGACAGTGCTTTGTGTGGTCATTAGGACTAGAAAAGTGCTATTTAAATGTGGTCCATTTCCATCAGAGTGTAAAATGAGAGAATAAAGTGACATTGGTTAGTCTGAGAACATCTTATTGTCCTTTGACAATCCAAAACCTTGTTGCCACCACCCCTTCTAGAAATTATTCCTTGCTCTGAGCTTAAAAAACACTTACTTATTGTGACACTTCTTCTGATAACCGGGCTCTGTCCTGTTCAGGTTAAACTGAAAATTGATTGATGAAGGATGCTGACATCAGTGAAATAAGACACAGTAGTGTAGCATCTTATCAAAGGTTTCTGGCTTACTGCTATGAAATATCATCCAGTTAGTGCTGGGATCTTTTTTTTTAATCTGACATGCAAAATTCAAACCTTAAGTAGTAAACCTCTCTGGATCTTTTTTAATGTCCTAATACTATTAAGCCTTTTGCTCACATTACGAACACAAATGTTTTTTTTTTTTTTTTTTTAACTTTATGTGATAAATCAACACAAGGTGGCGCGCAATTGTGAGTCTAAGGAAAAGTAAATGAATGTTTGATTGGTTTATTTTACAAATAAATACCTGAGAAGTTTGTTTTCTTTATATATAGCTCCTAATACTCTAATACCCCCAGATTTTAAAATACATTCACGTTTGTGGCAGTAATGTAACAAAATGTGAAAAAGTTCATCAGTGCTTTTTTGTACATGTACAAAGAAAAAGACTAAGATTGGAAACAAGCAACATGAGTTTTTCTTAAAACTTGGAAAGACTTGTTTTATGTTGCTAAACTACCAAGTGATTTGTATTGATTTGACCTCAATGACCAAAAAAAATAGCAGCCTATTTGGCATATGTGTGTCTGGATTCATTTGATGTATAGATGACCTCCTGGTGGCATTAGGGTTGTAGCCAAAGGCCTCCTGGAGCCAGCACAGATACCTCTCTTACAATATTCTCTTTACTCGACAGCCATTAGAGCCTCGCGCTGACACACACTTACACTCGCTACACTGCTACAGTGGCTCATTCATGATAGGTGGTTGCCGATGGTGTGTGTGAATATCTTAAGCGCTGTCATTAAAGGGCAAACAGATTTGGTCTACCTGGAAACATTCTGCACACACGTGCGCATTAACAGACACGCCAACCAGAGCGGGAGAGGGAATTCCCCCCCCCCCCCCCCCCCCCCCCCCTACCGCAAAGTGACCTGGCGGTTGAGGTGTTTTGGGAGGCCGAGCAAGAGTGTTTACTTACTGTATGAAAGTTTGTGCAACTGTAAAGAGGAATTGGTTGCAGAGAGGAGAGCGGCGGAGCAGAGAGGGGAGGGGAGCAGAGTAAAAATGTGCCAGCCATGCATCATTTCATTATTAATAGCCATGTCGGAATAAAAATGCTAACCTTGTCTGTTCCAACGGACTGAGTCTGCAACCACCACATTCTTCCCTGTGTGTGTGTTTGTGTGTTTCGGGGGGGGGGGGGGGGGGCACTACTCCACAGCGGGGTCCCGTTTCCCTTTGTTGGGGCTGCGTAGGGTGAGCTGGTGAAGTCATTGCAACCTACACAGGTAAAAATATCTGTGTGTGTGTGTGTGTGTGTGTGTGTGTGTGTGTGTGTGTGTGTGTGTGTGTGTGTGTGTGTGTGTGTGTGTGTGTGTGTGTGTGTGTCGTGGCAATGTTTCCTGTGTGGAACGCACCAGGAAGAGAGCACCAGCGTCCTACAGAGAGGGGCATTGTTATCGACCTCCGAGCACACACAAATGCATCACCCCTCCCAGACTGTGCAGCCTGATCGGCACGCTGTCTGCGTCGCCACAGCAACATGTAGCACACGCCCAAACAACAACAAACAACATGAAAAAAGAGCGAGAAATCAAAAGCCCTCGCTGCTCACTTATCTAGCGCTTTAAAGTGGTATTTGGACTCCTTACAGATTTCTGCTGGCTTTGCTTTTTTTGGTGCAGTTAAGTATCTCAGACCCTAAGGCTCAATGTCGGACAAGCGCTACCTGAATAAATACAACATGCTATTTTCAGGTCATGATTTCATTTACAGTATATTGGGGGAAACAAGTTTTTTATATGAACTTGTAAACATTTTGTTCAATAATCAATTAATTACGATCAGCCACTTTTTTTTTAGAAAGCTGAGTTCAAATTTACCCACCTCTGATTATCCCCAGGTCTGTTTTATCTGAAATTTATTTAAATAGATGCAGTGTAATAACATGAAATAGCCTAAAAGTAACAAACTGTGACCTGATCTAAAGCCATTAAAGAACAGATCAGAAAGTCATTGACCTCAATAAGTCGGGACATAAAGCCATTTTGAAGTCTTTGGGACTTCAGTAAACCACACGAGAGAAAACATGGCTTACTGTGGAACCCTCACCCAATTGACTGGTCTACCAAAACCATTCCAATAACAAGTTTCAAGTTTATCTTTAAAGCAAATTCTAAGAACATCTACAAAGTTGACCAAAGTGCAAAAATAAAATAGCAACGAATACAATAACCAGAGACCCCCCACCCCCTGCGAGGTCTATTAACATATTAGCAGTATTAACACCAAGATTAACACCAACATATTAATCTGTTAACACCAACATATAAGGATTAACAATAATACAGTTTTGATGTAATAAAATAAAGGGGCACATGTTCAAAGGTTTGCAAAATATTTCAATTTTGATAAAAGCCTCAGTTTATAAAAAGATCGCTGTGCAACTGAGCGAATCCATCCACATGTGAAAGCACTACTGACCAAAAAAAAAAAAAAAAATACAAAGGCCCATCTCACTTTTACCTAAAACATGTAAATAAACTCCAAAGCTTTTAGTAAAATATTCTGTGGACTGGTGAGAACAAAAAGAAAGTTTTTCTGTTTGTGTGTTGCATCAAAAGTAAAACTAACACAGAATTTGAATATAGAACTCCAATATGACAGTCAAGCATGGTGGTGGTAGTTTGATGGCCTTAGCTGCTTCAGGACCTGGACATCTTGTAGCAGTTGATAGAAACATTCATTCTTCTCTCTAAAAGAAAATCCTGTCCGGCCATCAGTTTGTGACCTTCAGCTCAAGCACGCTTGGGTTATGGAGAGGGACAATGATCCAAGCACAACAGAAACCATGTTGCTAAACGGTTCAATAAATCGTAAGTTTCTGCAGTGGCCTGGTCAATATCCAGAATTAAATCCAATTGAATTAAAACAATTCTGCAAAGGAGAGTGGCTCGAAGTCCCTTCACAGTGATTTTAAAGACTCAATGCCAGTTCACAGCTGTTGCCACAAGGGGTGGCACAACCAGTTTATTTTTTCACACTGGACCAGATTGGTTTGGGTAGATTTATCACCCCACCAAACAGAGCCATCATATGAAAACAGCTTTTCTCATTTACTCGGGTCATCTTCCTCTGATACCAACATTTGTTCGATGATCTGAAACCTTTAGGTGTGACAAAGCTGCAAGTATAATCTGTGAAGGGGCAGTTCTTTCACATCGCTGTATGGCCTAGCAGGACATTCTTTATATATTCATGTATTCAGTGTTCGGAAAGAAAATATCACCATTTGTGTGTGTTTTTATTTTTATTTTCATTTTGTTGTGATGCAGTTGAACTAAGCCGCACACACCAAGAGTTGGATGCAGGAAAGCGCGGTATGATGGAACTGCGGAGGTGTAATCTGTCAGACAGGAAGCCAGTGGGGTCAGAGGTCATTGAGCACTAATCGATTAGCCGTCAGTTAGTGCGGCACTCGAGGGGAGAGCGCAGCTGTGGCCAGCTTTCTTCCAACATGTATGTGTGTGTTTTAAGCTTAAGTGTTTATGGTTTTAAGCTCGTGTGTGGTTGTCAGGAGCAGCCGTGTGATTCTGCTCTTGTAACATTGTGTGGGTGCACGTGTGTTTTCTCTGACAAAGGGTTCCAGCTGATTTTTATTTTTTTCAGACGGGGGGGCTTTTTGTTTGGTCTGACCCTTTGAGGTTAAATGCCTCTTTCTCCCCCCTCTTCCTCTCATTCTCCGTCTCTTCTTGTATCTTTCTCCGAGCTGAGAAAGCAAGATAGAAGCACTTGAACTTGGGTCGCGTTGTGTAGGTGTAAGCCAGCTCTAGTGTCAGACTCGCAGCAATCATCTGGGTGTCTGTTTAAAATAAAAGACAGCTTCAGTGCATCTGCATTTCTTCTCTCTGTGCCCTGTGTCTTTGCAACACATTTGATCCTTTTTGGTTAGTCATACCCTCGCTTTCGTAACAAACTGCCCTGGAAGCCATATGGTGACAGCAACACTGTCCAATTGCTATTTGCGTTTACTGAGAAACATGCACAGAAAAGTAAGTAAGTAAACTTTATTTATGTGGCACCTTTCACGCAATATAAACCACAAAGTGCTTCACAATAAAACACCCGCGAGCACAGAAAATAAAAACATAAAAACGATGAAAACGGCACACACGTGTGTCATCATACAGCATAAAACTAGTTATGCTGTATGATGCTGCTTCTTAAAAGACTCAACAGAGTCAAGACAACGCAAAGATGGAGGCATCACATTCCACGATCGTGGGGCCACAGCTCAAAGGACCAATTCCCTCTGGTCCTAAAATGTGTTTGTGGAACCATTAACAGCCTTTTACTGGTGGATCTCAAAACTTTGACCGAAGATCAAATAAACCTCGTGGTTCCACAGGTTCTTGATCTGATTAAGACCTATTAACTGTCCTCAGGAAGTGTTTGTTAGTGCAAATTGCACAGTTCCTTACATAATTCTGTAAAGCGACTGCTGTTTTTCTTTGTTTTAACTTGAACATTTCATTGGTAGTTGAATGTGGCTTTATTATCTATTAATAATTGCACAGTAGTTTTCCCTTTCTGGCAAGTCATTCTCATCTGCTGCACAGCTTAACTTTGCATTTAGCCTTTGTTTCATAGTGTGTTTTTTGGATTTTTGAGTGTTATTTTTCTAGGAATGCTCATTTATCGTTCTTCCATAGGTGTTTTTGATTTGTGTATGTGTGTTATATGTGCATTCTGAGCCGGTGTCTCACCAAAATTTCATTAAGGTTACATAATGACAGTAAAGATTGTTGATTCAGTGAGAAGGGGTTCCAGCTTTAGAAGGTGGGAGAAATAGGCTGGATCTTGATCACACAGGGCTGTCGACGTAGTGACTAAAATGTTCAAATTAACTCTAAAATACACTGGTAGCCAGTGTAGAGATTAAAACTGAAGGTAACGCGGTGTCTCTTTCGTGTGTCGGTTAAAAGCCTGGCAGCAGCATTGTTAACTGACTCGAGATGGCCAAGATCCGTCTTTTTCAAACACATAAAAAGGCTGTTTTAATAGTCAAGACGAGATGAAATAATAGCACAAATAACCATCTGTGATTCAGCCTTCGACACCAAAGCTTGAAACTTAAAAATATTTCTAAGCTGGAAGAAACTGCTTCTGGTTTATACACGACAACGACAGGCCAATATGGCAGAATAAAAGATAATACTGAGGTTTCTGAAGTTTGGTTTGACAGAGGAGGCCAGTACACAACATGCTAGATATTGGTTGATTTCAGTTATTTGGTTCTCAGGGGAGATAATTAGTGTTTCAGTCTTAACAGAGTTTACCTGCAAGTAGATGTCACAGAGTCACTGTTTGATACTACTAACACAGTTTATCAAGGAGGACAACTTTAGATATTCAGTTGGCTTAAAAGAACAGTACGGCTAAATATCATCAGCATAAAAATGATGAGATACATAAGGGAACTGCCTATGGAAAAACATATATTGCCTTTCCACTGTGACGCTTTAGAGCACATTCATGGGATTTAATAATCTAAAAAAACAACCTTTTACAGGAGATTAAAAACTCCAACCTGAACAATTGCTGATCTGCTTTACTTCTTCAGTCATAGCTTTATGAAATGCATGGGATATTTGTGGAGCACAAGTTTTCTCTCACTTGAACCATTGCTTAAAAATTTGTTACAAGGAACATTCAATCAATCCTTCAATCAGACCTTTGCTACAGCACTTTACAGGTATAAAAACACAACCTTTCCTCTAAAACATGTATTAATGGGTTATGGGAGTACTTGAGAAAGGAGTACGGCTACAGGTATTGTAATGGATATGGATGGACCCAAGAAATACCCGAAAACGAGTGAGTAAAACTTTAACAGTTTATTAAAGATGGTGGCGGCGCGGACCCCCCTGGTATGTGCGGCAGCACACAGTCTCTGGCGGTTCCTGAAGGCAGAGTGGTGGGTTAGTGACCAGCGGGGCACAGAGGGAATATTACACGGAGCTGAGTCACTAACCTGGGGCACGAGGACGGCTTGTTTTAGCAGCGTCTGGTTTCCAGGAAGCAGCAGGGTCCGTGAAGGGGCTATCCAGTTCTTTGTCCAGGTCCGGTCCGGTTCTTTGACGGGAGGGATATCCGTTTAATCCAGCAGAGGTTTCCGAGGGAGAATCCAGAGACGGTTCCAGGTCCAGGTCCAAATCCAAATCCAGAATCACAATATCAAAGAGTAGGCAATCACAGAAACTTACAGGCTGGCAGGGTCCGAAACACAGGGAGGCAGTCCAAATCACTGAGGCTGAAGAACAGAACTCAGGCGGGCAGACAAATCCAACGGGGGTCAGGCTGGCTCGAAAAACAGGGGCAAAAACGGGTCGACAGGCAGACAGGCAGACAGGCAGACAGACTCTCAGAAAAATGGCTGGAAGTTCTCACCGTGAGGCTCGAGACGTTCTGGCACTGGAGGCTGCGAGGCGCAGGGCTTATAAGCCGGCAGAGGTGAAGGCAGCACAGGTGCGCTGATTGCAATTAGCAGCTCCAGTGCCAGAAACGTTATAGAGCCCCCCCCTCAAGGGCGGATTCCAGACGCCCTAGGCTGGTCCGGGTGGGCTCTGTGGAAATCCCTAATGAGGGACTTGTCCAGAATGTGGCGGGACGGGACCCACTGCCGTTCCTCAGGCCCGTAACCCTCCCAGTCAATGAGGTACTGGGTGCCTCGACCCCACTTCCGGGACTTCAAAATCCTCTTAACAGTGTAGGCCGGGGAACCGTCAACCAGACGGGTGGGAGGTGGGGGTGTGACGGTGGGAGCCAGACTGGAGGTCTTAACAGGCTTAATACGGGAAACGTGAAAAACAGGGTGTACCCTCATGGCAGACGGCAGACGGAGGCGGACCGCCACCGGGTTAACAACCTTGGTGATAGGGAAGGGCCCGATGAACCGTGGTGCCAACTTCTTGCTATCCGTCTTCAACGGAAGGTCCCTGGTGGACAGCCAGACCCTGTCTCCTACCTTGTACGGAGGAGCAGGAACGCGTCGGCGATTAGCTGCGCGGGCCTGAACCTGGGAAGCCTTGTGTATAGCTCTCTTGGCCCTCCTCCAGGCACGCTGGCATCTCAGGGCCGAGAGGCGGGCAGACGGGACTCTGGACTCTACCTCCTCGGTGGAGAAGACAGGAGGCTGGAACCCATAGACGACGTAGAACGGAGAGAGCCCAGTAGAGCTAGAGGGCGTCGCGTTAATAGCGTGCTCCACCCAGGGTAAATTCTGGGCCCACTTGGAGGGATCGGACTGACAGAAGAGGCGGATCTTGGTCTCGACCTCCTGATTCATCCTCTGGGACTGGCCATCGGTTTGGGGGTGGAAGCCGGAGGACAGGTTGACGGAGATGCCGAGCATGGCGCAGAACTCCTGCCAATATCGGGCCACAAACTGGGGACCTCGATCGGACACAATGTCAGAAGGCAGACCGTGCAACCTGAACACCTCCTTAGCCAGGATAAACCCCATCTCCTTGGCTGAGGGGAGCTTGGGTAAGGGGACCAGATGAACCATCTTTGAGAATCGATCCACAATAGTGAGGATAACCGTAAACCCATCTGAGGAGGGAAGGCCAGTGATGAAATCCATGGAAAGGCTGGACCAAGGGCGAGAAGGGACAGGCAAAGGATGGAGGAGCCCTGAAGGGGGGCGACGGGAAACCTTAGCCTGATTACAAGGGGAGCAGGCTGCAACAAACCTCCCGACATCCTGGACCAGAGTGGGCCACCAAAACTGGGACTTGATGGTCCGAATGGTCTTATTAATGCCGGGATGACCATAGAGGCGAGAACTGTGACACAGTTCGATCACTTTGGACCTGAGTTGAGGGGGAACGAAGAGCCTGTCCTTAGGACACTTATCGGGTACCTGAACGGAACCGAGAGACTCTCTTACCTCCCTTTCGAGTCCCAGGCGGGAGACAGCACATCTGACAGTGTCAGGCAGAATGAACCCCCTTTCTTGATCCGGGTCCTCTTCTTTGGCTTCAAAAACCCTAGACAAGGCGTCAGGCTTGATGTTCTTGGACCCAGGCCTATAGGAAAGGGAAAAGTTGAAGCGACTAAAAAACAAAGCCCGCCTGGCCTGTCTGGGATTGAGTCTCTTTGCCGTCTTAAGATACTCCAAGTTACGGTGGTCAGTCCAGACCAAAAAAGGAGTCTTGGAGCCCTCAAGCCAATGCCTCCACTCTTCGAGGGCTAATTTAACGGCCAGGAGCTCTCGGTTGCCAACATCGTAATTCTGCTCAGATTTAGACAACTTCCTGGAAAAGAAAGCACAGGGATGAATGCGGCCATCAACAGACTCCTGACTGAGGACAGCCCCAACCCCAGAACTAGAAGCATCCACTTCGACGATGAACTGTTTCTCTGGATCGGGGGAAATCAGGATCGGTGCAGAGGTAAAGCGTTCTTTAAGAAGCTTAAAAGCCTCGTCCGCTTGCTCTGTCCAAACAAACTTGGCTTTACTTGAGGTGAGAGCGTGGAGCGGGGATGCAACCTGACTGTAGGTGTTTATAAACCTCCTATAAAAATTTGCGAACCCAAGGAACCTCTGGAGCTGCTTACGGTCCACTGGGACAGGCCATTCCTTAACAGCACGAACCTTGGCTGGATCCATAGCCGTCCGTCCAGGGGACAAAACAAAACCGAGGAAGGAGGTAGAAGAGGTGTGGAACTCGCATTTCTCTGCCTTAACAAACAACTGGTTCTGAAGGAGACGGAGAAGGCCAGAACGTACTGTAATGGATATGGATGGACCCAAGAAATACCCGAAAACGAGTGAGTAAAACTTTAACAGTTTATTAAAGATGGTGGCGGCGCGGACCCCCCTGGTATGTGCGGCAGCACACAGTCTCTGGCGGTTCCTGAAGGCAGAGTGGTGGGTTAGTGACCAGCGGGGCACAGAGGGAATATTACACGGAGCTGAGTCACTAACCTGGGGCACGAGGACGGCTTGTTTTAGCAGCGTCTGGTTTCCAGGAAGCAGCAGGGTCCGTGAAGGGGCTATCCAGTTCTTTGTCCAGGTCCGGTCCGGTTCTTTGACGGGAGGGATATCCGTTTAATCCAGCAGAGGTTTCCGAGGGAGAATCCAGAGACGGTTCCAGGTCCAGGTCCAAATCCAAATCCAGAATCACAATATCAAAGAGTAGGCAATCACAGAAACTTACAGGCTGGCAGGGTCCGAAACACAGGGAGGCAGTCCAAATCACTGAGGCTGAAGAACAGAACTCAGGCGGGCAGACAAATCCAACGGGGGTCAGGCTGGCTCGAAAAACAGGGGCAAAAACGGGTCGACAGGCAGACAGGCAGACAGACTCTCAGAAAAATGGCTGGAAGTTCTCACCGTGAGGCTCGAGACGTTCTGGCACTGGAGGCTGCGAGGCGCAGGGCTTATAAGCCGGCAGAGGTGAAGGCAGCACAGGTGCGCTGATTGCAATTAGCAGCTCCGGTGCCAGAAACGTTACAGGTATTCCCCAAAGTATAATTAGATCCTTGTTAAGTCTATACAAGGAACACATTGTTTTTGGTCGTAACATTTCACAAATAAGACAAGTAACATGGATGAAGATAAAAGAGATAGAGTGAGTGATTATTATAACTGGTAGGCATTTTATTGGTTGTAAACGTATCTTCAAGATGTTTTTGTTCTAGTTTTTATATCAGAGCTGTATCCACACACATTTCTTCCCCTTTTTTTTTGTTTTTGACTAAAGATAAGAATCTTTGTGACAAATTTTCAGTCTCCGGTTTTTGCCAACCCTTGACCTAACGATCCTAATTTTGGTATAATTATGTTTTTTCTTTAGGAGTTATAAATGAATGCATGAATGAATGAAAGTTTTAGTGTTCTTCACTCAGTAACAGATTACACACAGAAGATTTATTTATTTATTTTTGTTATGGCGCTGATGCTCGGTGAACGGAATTCAAGAGGATTACTCAGAATCATGCAAAATACCACTTTGGGCAGGATTTTGATAAAGGAATAGCATTATAACCAAGTTAAAAGCTCAAAGTTGCAGCCCTGATCAAACATTCTCTTGTTGCAGTGTGTTTGAACCTGAATGAAACTCGTAGATCTAGAAGTTTAAACTACGTTAGTCTACGTTGTATTCTGCATCCATGCCACATGAGTTTCCTCTCTAATATTTGTGTCTCTCCCTGCATCTAATTATGAGACCCCCACAGCCAGCACCCCTAATGGGAGGCTGGTAGGTGAGACTGGGAGAGATGAGGGGATTGGTGTTTGGAAGGTGACCACCTCATTATAAGAATCCATGTTATAATGATTTGTGGTATATTGAGTCTGTGTGTGTGTGTGTGTGTGTGTGTGTGTGTGTGTGTGTGTGTGTGTGTGTGTGTGTGTGTGTGTGTGTGCGTGTGTGTGTGTGTGTGTGCGCCTATAGACACAGCAGTTTTTGTTGTCTCCCTCCAGCAATTGGAGCTCGTGACCTTTCACCTTCCTAACTACACCCAAATCCAAGTGCTTAAAATTCTTCTGACTGGAGACACATCTTGCCTTCCCCCCACACTGAAACAGACTAATTTTCCTTTATGACTTGCGAGCGATTTTAGTGAAATTGCAGGTAGTAACTGCAGCTGAAAGTCAGATTTATTCCCATCTCTGACAATATGCTCATTTTCTGTGTGTAGGGGCGGCTGTTAAGCGGTAACAGATAGCCTGAGCGTGCTGCGTGGTGATGCTGTCATTACCGTTGTGCTTCTCCGCTGATGTGCCGCGGCTGATGTCACACGCTCAATTGGCCCCGCCGACAGCCGCCATCACTCAGGCTGTTTACTACACTTTTACTACAGTTATCACTCACCACACGCTAAGATAACACACGGGGACTCAGACACAAACACACACACAGACGCAGCGGTGGCTGTCTGGGCGCTTTGTCTCACCCATCAACACAAGGAAACACTCATTTAGGCAAAAGTGTGTGTTCTGAGGAGTCAGAGGAAGAGATGGGGGAGTGAAGGAGGTGGCAAAGCAAAACAACTGTGGCATTGTCTTTAAATTTGGGATCACTTCATCACGTTGTGTCGGTTTAGATAAACTTTGGTATTCGTGGGGGGCTGTGAGCATTCTGAGAGGAGGAATGTTCGGCAGTAGTGTTAAAAAGTATTACAGTAAGTACAGATTTTTTTTTCTGTTTCTGCTTTTCTGTCACACTTAAATGCCTCCGATCATAAAACTAAATTTGATCAGACAAAGATAACTCTGATTAATACAAAAACCAAATTTTGAATGATGATTTAATTTATTAAGGCAATAAAGCTATCTGAATCAATCTCCCCCATCCCCTGAAAAAGTAATTGCCCCTAAAATCAATAACTGGTTGGGTCGCCCCAACAACTCCCATTTTTGGTCCACTCTTCTTTGCAGAAGTGTTTCATTCAGCTCCATGAGCATAAACGACCTGCTTCAGGTCACTCCACAGCATCTCAATTGGATTTTAGACTTTGACTGGCTCTCATTGTGGTGATGACGCTTTCCAGGCTGATACATGCCTATGATTTTCAAATTTCTTTGTTCAATTTCTTGAGATCAGGGCATTAGTGTGGCCTTTTGTCATCTTTTAGCCTTCTTCATGTCGTCAGACTGCTTCTTTATAAGGGATTTCTTGATTCTGCGGATATGGCAGTAATCAGTGTAGCTACTGGAATTAAAGCAAACAAAAATAAAAAACTTATTCAGGTTATTTAATGATTTATCAAGAATGATTTGGATTGGTTTATGGAGGTAATCATTTTTGTTGTTAAAATTTATTTGTTTCATGATCTCAATCTTTTAATTTGATCAAATTAAAGATAAACCAAAAAATAAATCTGCAAGCGGCAAATAATTTATAAGCATGTATGTATGTGTGCACATGAATGTGAGCACTGTGTCTTATTTTCAGATGATTAACTAACTTGCCTACCTGAGACTGTTCCTTGCACCCTGGCCCGTGCCTGCCCATAAGCTAGGAACGCTTGATTTATGCTGCCTGAATATGTAACGAGAAGTTGTAAATTTGCCTATCCGGGGCTACACGCGCCGCCATTCTGTACTGTCATAATTTAGGCACCACTTTCATGTCTGAGATGCTAATTGGTTAAATTAGTGGGTTAGTTCTGGAGATTTATGGCTCACTAACAAAAAGAGTTCAGGGGGAAGAGCACCAGGAGAGGAACAACAGGGGAGTAGGGATGGGCGCAAAGATGGCCTTAGCAGGAGGAGGGGAGGAGTTAGACGGTACAGCGGTGGATAGTTGTATGAAGGCTTTGTATTGCAGGAGAGTTCTTCAGTTTAGAGCTGAGAATTGTCATTTTATTAACAAAGACATGATAAAGGTGTCAGTGTTCAGCTGTTTATGCAGTAATTTTAAGTGAAATGGCCATGGAAAGCGGTGTCTATTCTAAGCTGTGCTTATTTGTAAGCCAAAAGTTTCATCATCACAGCTGCAACTACAAACTTTTGTAACTTTGTGTATGCGGTGGATGCGTCATTGTGCAAGTTTCAAAAATCATTTGAAATATCTCTGCATTTAATTTGGGGAGGGGCACAAAGCCATTTTTCACCTCCCACCAGACTGCTCCACAAGCGCAGTTTGTCTCCAATGCTTCTCTTCAGCCTCTTTCTGTCAGCTTTGCTGTTTCAAGAGGTTAGCTGGCCTGTGAAAGGGTGTGTTGTAAGCCAATTATTGTCTAAAGTTTAGTCTTAAGGAGGCATGTTTTAGGTCAAAATAAAGCCTTTTCCTACTCTTTTATTCTGCCATGTATTCACGAGCAAATGTGTATTGGTAGTTATAAGACACTGGTTGTGCTGATCTGATTTGCTGGTTCACGTGCTGGATTGTGTCAATGTTGTTTTATGGATCTGCCTTTATCAAGCAATATTCTTTTATTCTGTTCAGATCATTGTTATTGTTTGTAGTGCATTTAATTGTTCAAGCAGCTTTGTTTAGCATACGATGTACTAGACAAATATCCCCGTGGGAACAATAAAATATCTATCTATCTATCTATCTATCTATCTATCTATCTATCTATCTATCTATCTATCTATCTATCTATCTATCTATCTATCTATCTATCTATCTATCTATCTATCTATCTATCTATCTATCTATCTATCTTCTTTAAAAAGTAGCAAAAGAACATTAACATTTATTCAATTCCCTGCACATAAAGCATAAGTCTTGTAGAATTATATCAATTTTTACACCGATATTAGCCTTAACACTTACAATTCTAAGGTCATTACTGTTTAGTCCATTTTAGCATAAAGTTTTCTATTAAGGTCATTATTTACTGTCATGCAAATTGGCCAATGAGACAGCTTATTCATTTTTGGGGTTTTAATCAGATCAGTTTTGATTTATGCAAATAAATGACTGCCACATAATCAATTAATTAATCAATTATCAATTAACCAAAGGCTCTTATTGATTTGTGAATGTCAATCAAATGAGTTTGTAAATCAGGAGCAGGGTAAAAGGCAGAGAGGCTGTACTGCAACAAATTGGTTTCCTCATATTTGTCTGAAAGGTAAGACTTTTTGGCTGCATCTACTTACAGATCCCATTCCTGTCCTGTTCAATTTGATGTTCAATAGGGCTCTGTTCTGGGGTCATTCTTGTTTTTGCTTTATCTTCTCCCACATGGTCCCATACTTGCATCTTTTAAGGATATTTCTTATCAATGCTATGTAGATGATATCTAGTTGTATTTTTCTTTTCTTCCAAATGAAGTTTCAAAACAGCACATTTTACTAAAATGCCAGGATTCAATTAAAATCTGGATGGCTGAGTTTTTTTTCTTGAATAAATAAAGAAAAAACTGAAGTAATCATCTTTGCATCAGAAAAAATAACTATAAAGATAAAACAGATCCTTTGGCCTCTTGGCTTTTTGGCTAAATCTTCTATTAGAAACCTTGGAATAACCTTTGATTTACACTTGAAATCATGTCAAATCTCTGGTTCATTGCTGTTTCTACCATTTGCAAAACTTAGACTTAGACTTAGACAACTTTATTTGTATGTGCAGAATTGATTGTGCAAAACATTGCCAAACTTATCATTATTGTCTCTTGACCTTAGATGGAAAATTAAATTTGCGCTTTTCTTTTTTTTGTCCCATCTGGATTACTGCAATGCGCTTTACACTTTTAACCTTAAAACCTCTATAGATCGGTTGCAGTCACTACAAAATGCTGCTGCTAGGCTCCTACATCTAAAGCATTTGGTACATGACTCCTCTGATAATGCCGCTTCATTGGCCCTCGATTTATTATAGAGTGCATTTCAAGATCCAAGTTTTGACTTGGAGAGCTATGGATGGACAGACACCAGTCTATATTGCTAAACTATTGCATCGCTGCACCTCCATTAGGGCTCCGACAGCCGTGATGCTTAGGCGAAATATTATCCTGGGCTTTCAGCAGAAAGTGTTTTGACTTTGGATGTTTTTTGTCTTTTTTGTGTTTGTTTTTTGCTTGTGAAATTTGTTTGGATCTGTGAACAGGTAGCAACACATAAAAGTGGAATGACAATCTTTTGGTTGGTTTCATACCATTAAAATCCTTTATGTGCTTGGAATGTTTGGAGATTAGGTAGCAGCATTTCAACATTACCTATAGTTGGTGGGCTAATTAATATATCCTATTGTCTGCTATGTTTAGGCTGAAGGGGAATTATACTGCATACGTTTCTGGAGCATATGTTCTCTAATAATATAGTTTATGCTGACAATGCTGTTTTGATTACTTTCATGTGTTATTGACCAGAAAAAAAATCATAAAACTCACATGAACAGTTTTGATGTATTTTCATATACACTTTTGTTTAAAAGCCAAAAATATAAGTATGGTTTGTGTCATTTAAAGGGGACATATCCAAAATCCACCTCTTTAATCCTTATAGTGTGTACTTAGTACTTAGTCTCTAGGAATGCAGAAAATGTGAACGTAGTCTGTCCAAGTGCTGCATAGATATCTTTCTATTCTTTTTGGGTCATATTTTTCAAGCTGTTTTAGTTTTCTCTGTCCTCTATTACATTTTTTTAACAACTTTGTCCCAGTAATTGCTGCAGAACTGCTAAGCAAGGTCATGGATTTCTAGCTTACCAGTTTCGTGACGCCACAATTTTTATTTCTCAGAGCAATCTTGTTGTCCAAGCCGAAGGATGCCGAAGCTACAAGTGGATAAGTCACCAGTTGTTACACCGTGCCCCAGCATATTACCAAAAAGGCCCGAACGCTCTGCGACCTGGAGGACTGTGAGGTGTGAAGTGCCTCCTTTATACTTAAAGACACAGCACTAAAACGACTTGCTCTCAGATGCAACTCAGAACAGGGGTAAAAAGGGGGAACGTGGGGGTAAATTCACGAGGAATTCAGACCAAAGCACTGCAGTTCCACTTTATATAGACCACAACTGAGTGATTTCAATGTAAAAGGAAGGATTTAAAAGCATGTTCCCTTTAAAGTGTCATTTAAAGTGAATAAAGCCATCAAACCTGCTTTCTAAAATCCAGAGTTATTTTTTTGCTTAGGGACAGATAGGCAGATTCCCCACGACAGTTCTCACTGCTGTGAATATATCTTTTTAAACTGTGTCCTCTGGGAGCAACAGTTTTCATCTCACTGGGAAACATGGCTTGGCTGAAATCCACAAAAAACTTAATTGATGCTTTTCCAAGGTGTTGTGCAAGCTTACATTGAGCACAATATTTGCATAATATCTACGTCAATTCAGCTCTGCATGGGATGTGTGAAAATTACTTTTCTTTTCTGTTATACCGCGATCGTAATATATTTATAGTTTCTGGTCCTACTTAATGTTGCCATTTAACTTTTTTACGTTACTTTTACTGGTTTTAGTCATTTAAAACATTCATTCATTTTTAAAGAGCAACCTTTTGAAATCTTGAAATGTTGGTGACAATTTTGTATCTACTGTCTATTTCACAACTAAATTTGTTGTTTCAAGAAACATTTCTACAGGTCGTTTGGTGTTCTAATCCTTTATATTGTTATTGTAGGAACCTTGGATGCAATTGTAGCCTCATCACCTGTAGGACAGTTTGAAACAGAGAAATAAGGAAAAGTAGAGTTTAGCTTGATAGATCTGAATGAGAATAAAATATTTATATGATTCTTATCAGCAGTGTGTGACATAAACCTCAAAGACAAAAAGTAATATAGAAAGATTGTGGCTTCGATGACAATAACGGGCAAACTGAAATAGACTGGGTGGTGGTCTTTGCCCTGTGTGCGTGTGTGTGCGCACATCTGTGTGTGTGTTTGTTCTCCCATATATTTGGGATCCTGTTTGTGTGCTTTTACGTGTGGTAACACCCTGGGCAGCTCATGAAACAGATGAGATTTCCATCCGAACAGGAAGTGGATCATTGCCCCTTCCTGCGCAAAAACATTCAGGCCATGAATGCTTTTTCGTCTTACATACATACACGCACATACACACACACAAACATACACAGCTGCTGAAGAATCTAAAAGCCCGACGACAGGGGTGCATTTAGCATGCTGATTTATAACACTCACAGCTTTTATGTCTGTGTATGTGTAAATGCAGCATGACATTTCCTATTTCCAGAAACACAGACAATAGGAGGTGAGTTCATTCTGGTGTTTGTAGCTGTTCACTGTCTGGCCCTTTACCCCCCATCACACACACACACACACACACACACACACACACACACACACACACACACACACACACACACACACACACACACACACACACACACACACACAAACACACAAATATGTATTATTTGAATTTGAAGATATAAAGTAACATCAGAATCAGCATCCTAGAAGTGATTTAAGGTTTACAAGAAGACGGACAGACGGACTCACACACAGGCGGGCAGACAGGGTGTGTGAGATATTGTTGTTGCTTTTTATAATTAGTTCGGGAAGCTTCGACAATCGTCTGTCAGTAACAAGAGGCGGTATCAATCTCCACCTGACAATAGAAGGAAAGACAAACACACACACTTCATTCCTCCTTTGTGTACGTGTGTGTGTGTAAATGTGTATGTTGTACAAGAATACCAGAAAGAGCAGCGTATGCTTCTAATGTGCACCTACATTTTAAGACACTCATTGTGACAACAATGAATGCAGTTGCCAGATTCATTTATTTTTACTCTCTGTGTTCAGCAAAACAGACAGTTCAGAAATGTGTCTGCGATCGAGTAAAAGTTTTAAGATGCCCACAGAGAAGCCGTGCTGCACTTCTGCAAACACGGATAAAAAAACAGTGTAACATAGGAACAAAATCCTCTTAGATGGAGTGTAGGTTCATTTAAATAATGGATGATTTTCTGGGAGTCAGCAAGAATCATTCTTAGAGAGTTGCAGTCTAAATTTTGTTATTGAGTCACCAAAAGCATGATTTTCAAAGATGGCCCCCCGACTTCATTTTCTGACATGGAATCCAGGGACGACACAGTTTGTTTTCAATCGTTGCTGCCTCTGAAAACTCAGCCATGCTTCTGCACTATTAACACACTTCTGTATGCTGTGGTGTTTCTGGTGTCTTTTTTTCAAATTAGAAAAATCCATCTCTCAGCCAGGAGCTTTCAAAAGCAGAACCTAACAAAGAACATTACACATGTGACTAGGCATGGGCTTGTTACCAAGGTATATCAAGGGTTCTAATAGTTTTCTTCAGATTTCTGGATTACAGAGAAGCAGAATGTTGCCCCTCCCTCACCTGTTGCTCACCTGCTTAGCCAAGTTTACAAGAAAGACAAATGGTTTTGACCTGGTAAAACACGACCATTCATGGATGGTGCATCACTCCTATTGAGATAACTGCAGTTTGCAAGTAGCCAAATGGAGGCTCTACCCGAGCAGAGAGTCCAACTGATTAACAACCTGAAATAAGCAGGAGCAAATATTGATGCAATTATATTTCAAATGGAAGCAGATTTATTATTTTTACACAATTCAGTTTAAAATCTTTTTATGAGTACCGTGATAAAAAAGAAGCTTTGTGATCTTAACGCAATGTCATCATTCTGCGAGGATTGCCATGCCTTCATTATGAAGCGTCTATTGGCCAATAATACCGTGATAACAGTGCTGCAAAGATGATTCATAAACTTTCTTTGATATCAGGTAACTGCTATCCACAAAAGAGATGTACACTCTAAGGCATATAAATGATTAAATGTTACCACTCTAACTCTGCTATTTTTTTACTAATTATATAAATGAATTAATCCCTAGTTATTTCTGTTTTATTATGTAAAACACCTAAACAGTTCCTGAATACACTCCGGGATACATTAAATTAATGCATCTTAAGTGTTCTCTGGCTATTCAGCAGTTAACTTTGGGCAACAATGGCTTGTTTACAGAAGGCAGACACCACATGTAGGCTGTTTCCAATCGCAAGTTTATCCTTGAGATTTCAATGTGAGCCTGATTATGACATCCTGAGATCTAGCTGATGGCAACAGATAAATGGTTCAATCATTAACTGGTACATGCTTCTTCTTAATACATACACCCCATATGGGACATATTTTGTTATGTTTTAACGTCTTTGTGGGTTTGCTGAATGCATTTTCAGGAGATAACTTTTGAACTAATTTTGATTGATGGCATAACTGATACAGATGTGGAAAAACACAGGACAACACCTTAAAACACCTTCTATTGCAGAGGCATAATTCAGTAATCCCTAAATTCCTGTTTCTCTAGGGTAGGAATATCAGTTTAATTTCGCTTAAAAAATGGGAAGACAAGAAAAAATATAATTGAACTAAAACAGATGCTGGTTAGTTCTTATAGGTCAGGCAAAGGCTATAAGAAAACAGCTTGACCTATAAGCTTGCCCATAGCTACAGTCAGAGCAATAATTAGAATGTTTATAACAAGCCAATGATGATGACAAATGTTTTTCCAAGGCTCACAGTTAGAAAACGGCAGATAAAAAGTCTTCTTGACAGCAATTTTAAGGCTTTTGTGGATGTCTGTACCGGGGCTACCAATAATCATGGAAGGCACTGAGCGTGAGACCAAAACTCACGTCCAAATGAGTTTAATGCGAGTAAATCTCAAACGTCTTCTTTGCGTTTATGTCTGCAGTGAATGTGAATGCACAAATCCAAAAAGGCCAGATCTAGTCTGCTGAAAGAACAGATCAGTGACTGTAAAGATATCACAGGACTCATTAGTAGACCCGCAGATACTTTTTGTTGCTCACAGCTGGCTGTGTGCTGCTCAACCTGTATGTTGATTTACTATGTCATTAAAGAGGCAAAGAGAGTCTTTGGCTATTCATAACGGACTTCGTGTTTTCGTTATCAAAACCAGATGGATTTTAGTCAGGGATGAGAAATGTAAAAACCGTTTAACCTCTACATCACTCTTTATTCCTTCAGCTAAAGGTGATAATAGATGCATTGAATCTGCTGCTTGGTACTCATCATTGGGTCCAATTTTTTTGTCTCCCACCAGAGCAGAGCTCCAGTATTTAGTCAATAAAGCTGTGAGTATGTTTTTTAAGAAGTGCTTGACAGCAATCCCACGCTGTGTTTTACGACTGCTCTTGCCCAGGAGGAGAGAATCAGAGCCAGCCCAGAGAGGAACCTGCGAACCGATCCAAGAAGCTGAAGCTCACATGAAAATCGGCCGAAGCGAAGACACTTTTCACCTCCTAGGACACAGATTCTTCTCACTCCATCAAATTTTATTCATCTTCCTCTTTTCTCAACCTGAGTCAGCCGCTCACTGTTCATGTTTCTTCCTGCCTGAAGTAGAAACTCTGCCCCTGCTATCCCCTCCGTAGCCCTTTTGGCACAGTGGAGCCATAAAGATGAATGTGTTTTGCTGCAGTTTCATGTGACGGACCAGGGGCTTCTAACCTGCAGTTCTGGAGATCCACTTGGCTCTGTATGCTCTTCACATTGACTACAACAAAATAGCATAATGTTTATAGATCTCAGTACTATTGGTATATACAAAGGTGATCTAAAAGGTGTCTTTTTAGGAGTCCTTTTAAATTAGTTTCATTCCATACTTCTACTGAATTTCCACAATAGATGGAACAAGGAATACATTTTTTGTTCAACTTCTTTTATAACTGCTCGCTTTTTTTCCCATCCTTTCCCAAAAAGGTGAGGCGTTCAACTCAAGAAAATGTAGGCATTCTCTTGCTGTAATGTCGCCATGCTTTTCTTTGTTCTAAAATCGGGAAATAATTGAAAAATTGTAGTCAATTTAACAGAAAAATAATCTAATTTTATTCAGTATTTTTAAATATTGTTTTGAAGGCTCACACCGGGTTTGCAGCTCTATTGCAAAGGTGGCTGACCCTGTGAAACCGACACAATGTAATGCACAATTTTGAAAAATGGAAGAAAAATGTTTTTCAAAAGTGAGTGGTGTGGTGTACGTTTTAATTGAGTCAAGACTTTGTGAGGCCGCCTTTTAATGCAGTTACAGTATCACTCAGCCGGCTTTCCAGCATCTATAGACTGTCTTACTTCTTTTTTGGACTTGACAGGTCACCAGTCCATCACAGGGACAAACAACCATGCACGCACGCACACACACAAAGATAATTTAGAGTAACCAATTAACCTAACAGTTGTATTTTTTTGCTGTGGGAGGAAGCCGGAGTACCCAGAGAGGACCCACGCATGCACAGGGAGAACAGACAAACTCATTGCAGAAAGACCCCGGGTCAAACCCCAGGTTCGAAATCATGAACCTCTTGCCGCAAATCAACAGTGCTACCAACTGCACCACTGTGCCGCCCTTTCACTCAAGCTAAAGCAGATTGGATGTAGAGCGCCTGTTAACATTACTTTTCTATTCCTGCCGCAGGTTGTCAACTGAATTTAGGTATTGGGTACTTCAGTAGACTTTGACTGGGCCATTCACAGTAAATATGCTTCACTCTAAAGCGGTTCAGCGTAGCTCTGGCTTTGTGTCTGGGTGGCTGTCCCTGAGGAAGGTGAACTTCCGCCCCAGTTATCTGCCGCCTCCAAACATGTTTATCTTTATGTATGAACATGTATTTAGCTTCATCCATCTCGCCATAAACTCTGCCCAGCTTCCCTACCTGTAGTGAAGTAATTCATCCCCCACAGCATGATGCTGCTGCCACCGTGGGGATATGCAGTGTCTTAATCTCATTAAAACTCATTGAAGTTTGTTGTGGCAATGTGACTAAAGTGGTACTATGCAAGGCGTTGTAGTTCAGCATGCACAGCCTCTCCTCCGCAGAGGGGGGAGGTTGAAAGAGGAGGGGGAAAAAATGCTGCATGTTTTTTTTTTTTCTTGGAGGACAGCTCTGAACCCTCGTCGTCTTCCTCTTAACATCTTTCTCCTCTTATCCACCACATTCTGCTCCTTCACAAGACGTACTAAATATTTCCTTTAGTTGAGAAAGCGTCCCCTCTCCAAAAGTCGCTGAGGTTGGCGCTGCATTCGCCAGCTCTTTTTCCCTCGTCCCAGCGCCTCACCTCCTCGCGCTGCATGGGAAGCGTTTTTTTTTTTTTATAGACTAGGCCAAGTTATGAATGTTCAGCTGTGTTTATGGCTTCTGAGGCATTTAGTGAAAGGAGGGGAGCATGTGTTTTATTAGCTTAATTGGGAAAGAACAGCTTCCTTGCTTGCATTAGCACTATTTTCCTCTCATCAACTGCCTTGGCTGGGGAGATAGCACTCTGTGCTGTAAAAGGTGGTGTTTGAATGTTGTTTCTTCCTCTGGGGATGAGGAAAAGGCTACTGTGTGATAACGTTGGATGTTAACAAGTTGGCAAGGTGGGGCTTTGACAGTGAGATGCTGAAAAGCTGAATAAAATCCTCTCAGTCATGTGAAGTGACCTGAATTTGTTGCCGTGTGTGCATGTGTATTTGCAGGCCTCCTCTCGGAGCCTGACTGCTCCTTTCGTTAGTCGTGAGGAGAGCAGATACTGGCTATTCCTTTGAGTCTGACAACACACAGTGATCGCTCAATGTGTTTTTATCTCATTTTCCATCCCTCCCTCCCTTCTTCCACCACTCTATCCCTCCCAAATCCTTTTAATTCTACCCCCGCTCACCTCCCTCCCTTTTCCCGCGCGTTTCTGATCCCCCCCATGTCTGAGGTGGAGACTAAACAGCCAAGTTATTTATTGTGATGTTTTCGTGGCCGCCTGGTTTAAATAACAGTTCGGTCTCTCTGCAATCTTCCCTCTCATCTCCCTGACTTTATTCTTCCTTTCTTGCTGCTTGCCGTCGCTCTTTTTCTCACTCTGTGTTTCGCTGCGCTCACCCCTCCTCCCATCACGCTCCAAATAATGCTACATTGTTAACCGGCTGTCTATTGTTTGTGTTGTTTTCTTGGCTAAGTGGAGGGTGAATAGTTTTTAGATGACAAACATGTAAGCGCGCTGCCAGCCATTCTGATCTGCCGGGCTGGGCCTAGTTACACACACAACTGTCTGAAGCTCGCTTACCCTCAATAAGTGGAGATTTATGGTGCAATGCTGTGTCAGAGAGTGTTTTGTGTGTGTGTGTATGTGTGTGTGTGTGTGTGTGTTCATAAGTGCATTTGAGGGGGTGAGACTTAGTGCGGTTTTGTGTTTTTTGTGACACCATTGTGGTTACGAGTTTGAAATATAGACTTGGCCTCAGTGCGTTGCCATTCAGAACTGATAATGATGGTTAGAGTCTTTACAAGCGGGTAGAAATCATCCCTCACATCTGCACAGACAAAGAGCAGTTTGCTTCAGTTTTCATCTGACACTTAAAGAAGATGATGCAAATCCATGATGCTTGTCTTTGTGAGCAAGGTACCAACTATTTTATCCACCAGGCTGTCATCAATCAACTATCGCCTAGAAGATTAAAGCATAAGAGTCTAATGTATTCAGTCAAATTAGCCAGGAATTGTGCAAAGATGAGACGACAGACATCTTTCATACTATGTATTTTGTGTTTTAAATGTAAGCAAATTGCTTTTGTTTTATTCTGTATTTGTTTTGATTTGGTATTGGATCTCACTGTATATCACACCTATTAATAGACCCATTTAGCCCACTCCTGCCAGTACAATGATGTTGAAGAACAGATCTTTTCTCTTTTGTGGGAGTGAAATATGCATCTGTTCATTTAAGAGGCGTCATTTAGTTCGCTCATATGATTCTTGATATTGAGCTCTGAAAACGAGACAAGAATGAATCACTCTTCCTCGTTTTCAGAAAGGTGCAGGTTTTCCAAATCACAAACTTCTTTAAATAATCTATAACAAGAGGTGGACTGACTCTTCCCCTGGTTGATGGAGCTCTAATGAAAGTCCAGCCACTCCATGGAGCGAGCTGATTTCAGCATTCATACTGTCACACATGATTTATGTCACATGACCGTCAATAGAGCAGTGCCTTGTTGGCAGACGTGGCCTCGGTCTGTCTGTCCATCTCTGACAACATCCAACAATCTCTTGTGAATAATATGTGACGTCTGAACTTCTTTACTTGAGGCAAAGACTGACCCCCGACTTGGAAGAGCAGTCCACATTTCTCCAGGAAAGAACCATAGTCTGAGGCATGGAGGGGTTAACATCTCAACGGCACAAAAAAGTCCACGAAAAATAATGAGTCTTTTCATGGTAAAGAAGAAAACTCCAGATTTGGTCTCATAGATTCAGGCAAGTTTCTTTTTGTTGTTGCAGAACATCAGGTGCAGGAACAAACTTCAGAAATACAGAAACTACACCACAAGCAACACCAACTGAGGGTGCTTCTTTAATTGGATTGAAGTTAAATCCACTGAACTGCATGCAATGTTATTAGGTTTTTCTTTTCTATTGCCCCATCCCCTTTTTTTCTTTTTCTTTATGGCATGAGTTTGTTTCTCGCACACAGGCACCATAACCCTAACTGAACCAAAGTTTAGCTGCAACCATTGCCCCTTCTCGGTCCTGTTTGTTTCGATAAATGTAGAAATGAATGGCAACAAAAGACGCTTGAATGGTTAAAATAACTGTGGGTATGGTTTAAAATACTGATACTTAAAAGGTAAAGAAATGTACTCACATTTAATCCTGATCACAAGTTAGTCTTTCATTCTCTTTGACGTATCATATCCAGATTGTTTAACTGTGAAAAGTAAATATGTATTATTCATACCACCTTCAACTTATAATCAAAAAGAAACATATTGGAGAAAATGGCAAACCCTGAACAATGCAAAAGCCTGTTAATCCACCCTTGTTACCCAAATTTACAAATCTTTGCAGAAATAAAATGACCTCCAACCCCCAGCCAGAAGCCTCTCCTTTGTCCTCTCTCTTCTGGCTTTTTAAAGCAGGATCTATCATAGTTTGGTGGTGCACATGTGAATGTGTGCTCACAGTCACACAGCGTTTATGGCAGCAGTCCCATCGTGGACGTGATGAGGGTGTGAAGCTGCATTTTAATGGATGATTATGTTTTATGTTTTTTCTACAATGACCTGCACTGGCAGAGCAATATTGTTCCCCTCCCATCCCACTGCTCACCAACACCCTCGCACACATACACATACATGAACTGCCCCTTCTATGACTTCTTCCTCCGTGTAATATCCGTCGAGTATATACACCCCTCACCCCAGCGACTAGGCTTGCTTTCACCTCCGCCACCTTCCCAATCTCACCCTGAGCCATGCTGACATCAATGGTGACATCAGGTGCTCCCCTCTCTACTCGGAGCGTGACTTAACATCCAGCCTTTATAGTAAAGGACGTTCTCCTCTCGATTACCTGCTGATGGAAAGGTCAACCAGCATGAATAGAAAGGTTGGAACCACTCATAATGTAAAATGCGTGCCCTTCTCCTCTCCTCCTCCTCTCTCCTCCTTCTCCTCCGCTTTCTTCTTCTTTTTACATGCCCTGTCAGCACTCTGAACTGCTTTCCTCCTTTAATCTGACACCCAGAATGAGTATGATACAAAGACACCCTGCGAGACTGACAGGACTCTGTCAGAATCATATTCTGCCAGTATGAAGGGGATGAAAAAGGAAGAAGAGGTGAAAAAGGAGAGATACCACTCCTCTATCAGCGTTTAGCGGCAGAGCAACACAAAGGGGAAATTATTTTGAATTCAGGGGTCCATTAGCATGACTATAGATGCATTAAAATGCTAGATAGCTGGGGGTTTAGGGGCCAGGAGAAATGGAGGGAGGGGCTTCATGTGTTAGTGACTGTATCATCATCTCTATTACTGGGCGGAGCTGCAGTCTGTCACAAATGTTTGATTTAGAGGTTAGGAGGAGGAAATTTCATTTTAACACTTTTTAGATTTAACCTGTTATTTATGCAGGTTGTCAACAACAAAATATTTAGAAACCCTGTAACGATACAAATAACTAAATTATTTGATTCAAATTAAATAAACTAATAAAATATGACCTAAGAGCAAGATAAAGTTTTGTAGGAAGATTTTTCTATTTTTCTTAAAAAGTCAAACTTAAAAACGCCTACCATTTTCGGTTTATTAGCAGATGCCTTTTGTTGATGTATTCATTAAACCAAAAAAGTGTGCATTTAAAAAAAACTTAATAAAACAAATCTCATAAACTTTAAGATGCAGCATAATCCAGTTCAGTTCAGTTCTTCTTCTGGCTTTTCCCTTTTTGCGGTCGCCACAGCACGTCATCCGTCCCCATCTAACCCCATCGTCTGTGTCTTTTTCTCTCACACCAACTACCTTCATGTCCTCTTTCACTGCAACCATTAATATCCATTTTGGTCTTCCTCTTGGCCTCCTGCCTGGCAGTTCCAGCCTTGCATCCTCTCTCTTCTGTGTATCCATTCAACAGAAAGGACCATACTGTATGTTGTAGTTTAGAAATTCTCCTTCTCCGAGCATTAATCAATTTTTTCACCACTAGGTGGGGCTTGAGCACTGTCTGTAGACCAGAACAAGATGTGTATCAAGCCACGCCTCTCTACCTCCTCTCTAGCTACAACCCGGCACCCATTTCTCCTCACCTTCTCATCCGTTGCCTCATATGCGCATATTTACAATGGATAAATATACAGGAAAATTGCATGTCACAATGATTGGCATATGAGACAACCAATATATAAGGTGATTCCCCCCGGAACGCAAAGCTGAAAAAGATTGTCCACTATGAGGCATCTGATTGGTTCTTTCCATTCGGACCGAATGGCAGGGATTGGTCAGAGTTTTTCCAGGCCTGCAGCTCTCACAGAGGTCTGATTAATTTTGTTCTTTTTTATGAATACAAAATGTATTGACTACTCTCTCACCCCGTATAACAAGAAGTGTTTCTGAACAGCATTAATGGCTATAGCTTTAAAGGAAGCATGTAATAGGCATTATGTGGATTTATGTAGTGCTCTTTTTTTATGGGCCATATGGTCAATTGCCCAGGGCACCATGGAGGGACTTGCAAAGTGCGGCACTCATACCAGAACCGCCACTGGATTTATTTGTATGTAAGCTAGAACTGTAGCTTACTCTAGCTAATAGGCAGTTTTTGGAGTTTTGGAGTTAGAGTTATACATACAGCTGCTAGAGTACAGATTCAACTGTAGTGATGCAGATGTTTAAAGAAAACCAATGTACTAGGAGAGATTGAAAGCTTTTTACAGTAACTTGTGATAAAGTTTAGTTGGACAGGCCAGATTTTCAGATGGTGATTAAACTTTAAAACACAACACATTTCTGAAAAGGTGATAAAGAGGAACAAAAACGCCATGTTTTCTTCCTTGTGGGACAAACATTACCTGCAGATTTGTGTTTTTATACCTTCTCTTTCCTGCCAGCTGAGGGTCTACATCAGACTTCAATAGATGCTAAAATCTGCCTCATGCAAGGACGTGTTGGTCTTTTTGTAAGAAGATTTCAGCTGTTGGTAAAAAGACAGCTCTACCTTGATGGCTGTACTTTAAGCACAGTCTTTCTTTCAGCATCAGGCTCTCCTCTTGTCTGTTTCTTGGGTTGGAGCTTTAATCTAATAAAGACGTGTGTGTGTGTGTGTGTGTGTGTGTGCGTGCGTGTGTATGTGTGGAAATCAATAGTGATATATAATTCACTGCCTCCCAGCCCCTCCACTCTTTATACCCACACATACTGACTATTTAAAATTGCATGAGGACACACGCACTTACAGAGCTGGGGGTAGGGGGAAAGAATACGTGTGTACATCTCTCTCTCTCTCTCTCTCTCTCTTTCTTTTTCTCTCTCTCCGTCTATCTATGTGTGTGTGTGTGTGTGTGTGCGCGCACACCCCTTAGGATCGTAAAAGAGGGTCGTTTACACCCCTCTAACCTCCTCTCCCTACGTGATCTGAGTGCAGTTTTTTCGTCTTTAAACTTCCTTTCCTTTCTCCTCCTCTGTCTCGTCCTTATTTCTTCATATTCCCTATTCTCTGTTTTTCCACTTTCTCTCGTGTATCTGTATTCATCTGTTCCTCTTTCTCTCTCTCCCAGTATTGTTTTGAACCTTACCCTTGGGGTCCTCACATTCAGTCTTTTTCTGTGTGAATAAATAAGAATTCATCTCCACATTTAAATAGCTTCAGGCTTTGTGGGACCCGCATTCGCACCTAAACGCACACACTCCCCAGTGCTGTTTATAAATCATTAGAGTCTGGGGGTCACCACGGGTCACGCCTCGATCTCTGGCCACTGTGCTCCATCCTGATTGGTTGTTGACACTGCGGGCCGCTCGGCATGCCTGTTAGCTTTGCTTTGCTTTGCTTCCACCCTCACCTTGCCTCCAGTGTGTGTTTGTGTATGCTGAATTATTTAACAGTTGCCGCCTCTGTGTATGTATTTCCATATGTGGATCTGTGTGTACAGGAGTGTGTATGTGTGCAGAAAGGGCTCAAAGACTCAAACAGCCCTCCCCTGTCCTCCTCATCCTTTTTTGTTAGAGTTTCATCAGGTTAAAATCTTAAAACACACAGAGAAACATGCACACATTTTGTCCTGATCTTTAGCGCTTCTGCATTCATATTCCACCACCTTAGGAGTGTCTATGAGTTGCTTCAGTGTGTTTTATTGCAACATGAAAGAGCTGCTCCATAAACAAGTTAATGGCTTTGATCACATAATGAGTTGAACAAATAGGAAACAACAGGGAGATTAAACAGAGAGGAAGAAAAGAAAGTGTATGCCCGCTTGCATGTACAGTCTTGATTTGTCTGAGTGCGAGCTAATTAGAGGTTTATGTTTTGCTGTTCTTAAAACTGAAGGACTTGGCCCAACAGGAAATAGTATGGGCACAATTTAGGAACTCAGACTTACTGCCGAACAGAAACCTCAATAGTCTAGTCTTACAATACGTGTCACTGGAATAGCAAACATCAATGTAAGAGAAAAAAAAATATTCCTGATTTCAAATAAGAAATGGCTTCAGCAATCGGACAGAAGAGAATGGAAAGCCGTAGCAAACAGTGAACACAATGACAGAAACCAATACATCGGCCCCGTAAAACACAGGAACAAACATTACAAACAGTTGTGAAACAACAGAAAATATTTCACATTTGTCTATAGCTTTCCTTTTTGTATCCAAAACATACAATAATAACTCAACCCATGTTCTCTTTCTATATAACCAAAGCACAAAATTGTTTACGTAGATTTCACCCCCGAACAGACGGAATGTTATGACAGGTGAGCTGAATAGCAATGATTATCTCTTCATCAGGGCAGTTTTTAGTGGGTGGGATGTAATAGGCAGCAACCGAACATTCGGTCCTCAAAGCTGATGAAACAATGGGGAAAGCATATGGATATCAGCGAGCTTGACAAGCGGCAAATTGTGCATCTGCGTCTCTTGTGGGACTTTCCATGCCTGTAGTGGTCAGTAGCTATGTTTACATGCACAAAATTTCATGATCGGATTAAAATTAAATTATTTGGATTAAATAATCTGATTGTACCATTTATATATCATATACAATTTATATGGGCACACAATAAAGTAATCCAATCATAATGTGCATTTATAAGCACCTGGCTTTATTCTTTCAGAATAGAACCACCCTGACATGCGCAGTTATCAAATTCCCCTAAAAAACACAGAAGAAGAAGAACTTCTGTCTTTCTTAAACAAAAAAACAAAAAAAAGCACTATTACACGAGTTCATATGTCTTCTGAGCGCCCAGGCTGGACTTGCATGATGTTCTAATTACAGTTGAAACTTTACTGAGTAAGCAACAATTTTGAGCTCTTTTAATTTTTCGAATGCAAAGGTTGTATCCTGATGTATTTCCGTCACTTACCAACATTGAAATACGCCACGTTTACGTTGGACGCACATGCGCACTTAGGCCAGTTTGCCACATTCGGAATAACTTGAGCCTGACAAGCCTTTATATGCACGTAGATCTGATTATCCATCGGCATAAACCACCCCTCTCATTCGGATTACAATTTAATTCCGATTAAGATTAATACGATCATCATATTCCGATTGGTGTGCTTACATGACGCATATTTATTCCGATCGTCCCTTTATTCAGATTACTTTTGTCCTTGTAAACGTAGCTATTATCTGTCAAAAGGGGTCAGAGGAAGAAACCCACAACTGGATCATGGCTCACTGTTGCCTGTGGAGAGCTACAGCTGGTTTGTGTGGTTTTGATCCAACAGACGAGCTAATGTTGCTCAGACTGCTAAAGAAACTCTTTCTCATTCAGATAGGCAAAGGTGTCTGAATTCCCAATGCATCAAAGTTTGTTTAAAGTGGTGCTGCATACCGGTCCTAAGGGCTTTCATGATCTGTGTATAAATCATCAATTAATATTAGAGAAGTCTATCTAACATTTACTCCATCTCCTTTACTGAACTTGCGAGTATAACTGTTATGTTTGAACCAACAACAGTAGACTATAGTTGAACAGAGCTTCCCGCATCTAGGTTTTATAACTCTACAGAACATGGAGGATGGAGAGCTCAACCCGCGCCACAGAATGACACGATTCGATCTAGCAGGACACAGATACATCTGTTAACAACATATAGTTATTTTGGCATCCAGCTTGTGCTCAGTATTTTCCCAAACTGTAGCTAGATGTCACGGCCACATGGTTACTAGTGGGTGGAGTCAGCTTTATCACGCTGCAATGTAATATCAATTAGTTTGGATGGCGATACAATGGTTGCCGATATCACGAAGTCTGTCACAATACGATTTCCATTAAATTCAATTCACAAGTCTGCGATCGATATGATGCCGTATCATCTGCCCATCTAACACAATTATTTACATTGATATCAATTCACAAAAGACAAACAAATATGATTTGACCATTTTATTTCTAAGCTCTTACAGGCATCAGGCCTTTAAATAAAAAACAGCATTTTTCTAATTATTTAAGAACAATAATACTAACAGATCTCCTGTTCACTATTGTCTTGTGACTTACGGATTTCAAAATAAAGGCGTATCTTAAAGCTGACGATGTGGATCGACGTTTTCATTTTGCATCGATATAATTGGATCGTTAGTCATTTAATGTGGATGTATTGTTACATCCTCGATGGTTACATCACATGTATTCTAAAAGTATTTACTTTTGAAAATATCTTGATTTATTTTCAGTAAGGATGGTGTTTGCATGTGGACGAAGAAGAGAAAATGCAGACAAAAAAAAGTCTATTTTGAAAAAGGAAAATGTCAGCGATCAATATCAGAAACGATTTCTACTCTAATGGAAGTTAAACGTAACTGTGATTGTGCACAAACTATCACTATGAGCCAGGATGAGGCCAACTTGCTGTACTGTCAGCGCTAGATTAAATTAAGCACAATTAGAGTACAAATCATCTGTAGACATTTTATAAAACGTCTTGTCTCTTACTGCCAACATGAGGACAATATAAAACACAGGAGTGAAACGATGAGGATAAGTGGAGGAGTGGAGGCTTGCTTCTATTTTCATCATTATTCAGCCCTCTTTACTCCTCCTGACTGAAGCTCCTTGTTTAGGAGTGTGAGCTTGTTTTCTTGTCAGAGTCTCGTTTTTTTTTCTTTTCTTTTTTTTTCCGCCTCGTTTTTTTTGTGTTTTTGTCGTGTGTCTTGCTTGTATTCCTTCCTCTGTGTTCTTGATCCTTGAGGTGTTGCGAGTTGTTTTGTCTGGTTAATTACCTGCACAGGAGTCGGGAGGTGAGAGTTTGACAGTTGTCAGCGCGGCATGTGCGAGTGTGTGTGTGTGTGTGTGTGTGATTGTGTGTGTGTGGATCTTGGTGGGAATAGAAGAAGGAAGCATGAGGAGAGGAGGAGTAAGTAAGTCTGACTGTACTGCAAGCCCTCGCTTATGTGACAGCATGTAGACACGATGGCTTTGCTGTTTCTCAGGCATTAGGAGATGTTGCTGTCGCTCCTACACACACACACACACACGCACACACACATTTACACAGTGAGGAGTCTCCCGTTGTACACCGTCTCTTGCTGTCTCTTCGGTGGAGGTGGTATTTCTTTGATCACAGCAGCGACGCTGATTAAAAGGAATGATGCCTGTCGTGAAGGCAGCTGTATTTATAAGACTAAAGGAGTACAAGGCTGCATCTTTCTCTCTTATTGTTCTTGCATTTTATCCCCGCCTCCTCTTTGCTCTGTCTTATCTCCTTCCTCTGGCTTTTTGCTGCTTTAAAGCACCATGCCCGACTGTTCTGTAAAATCAATCAAGCTCACTCAAGATATGGGTTGCCGCCAATAAACAAGGCCAGGGTCTTATTTATTTCACTATGTTTTGCAAATTGTTAATACTTTGTATTTTTCTTGCTTTTCCCCCCTCCTTATTTGTATGATTTATAATCTAATTATTCCTTCAATGACGTTGAAGGAATAATTATTTGTTATTCATAGTCTGTACAAAGGGCTTCACGGTGCGACCAGTCATGCAACAAAAACATCTGAGAATTGCAACTGTTTTATTTCTTTCATTGTGCTGCTAAACAAATCATTTCCCCCCAATTGTAACCGTTCCCTTTTTTGTATCTGTATTGTTTTTGATCACATTAGAGCCAATCACTCTAAGGGTGGAGGAATTGTCCAACCCTCTTGACAATTACACAATTAAAAACACATCTTTCGCAAAGGCGAAATGAAGAGCAAAAGCCATGCAGCAGTTATCAATAAGACGCAGTGATAGATTTATGGAAAGGATTTACTTCTCTTAAATATTTACATCTCTACTCTAATTTATACAACAGCTGAGGTAACATCTATCTGTCTCCCCGGCAGGTAAAATGCCAAACCTTTAGCCCAGCATTACAAAACCTCCCTGTGGCGATCTGTTCAGAAAAAAAGAAGAAAGCTGGAGTTGTTAATTGGACTCCTGTAGGCCTCTTCTTCTGCTGCTATTTCTGCCTTTAAGTAACAATATTTTATTTTCCTAATGATAACTCCTACTGGCTGAGAAGGGACCTGGCTGAGCCCAAAACATCAGGAGCAATTTTAGGGCCTCATCGGTTTGCCACAGTTCAATTCATCCTAATCACATGGATCAGCTATAATTTATCAGTGATCTTATGGTTAAGTTACAGGTTAGCTAGAGGGTAGTTTTATGTTCACTATTCTGGTTTGCCACAAAGTACCATTATTTGTAAGTGAACAGAAATTATATGTCACCTTCTTGGTAAAGAAGGTATCATTTAACATTATATTAACATTCATCATTACTTTGCTTCATTCTAATCTGACTATTGCTTTGAAATAAACTAAAATAAGTTGTGTTCTGTTGAGTCAAAGAATAGAATCAGAGTCTATATGCAGGTGAATAGTATCAAATCTGTTCTGGCGCGCATCTTTAATGGACTGCATCATGGGGAGTGCTGCAGAAGACTCCAATCAGCCACGTTTCTACCCAAAAGTAGAAGAAATACTGGCATTGACCACAGAGCTAGCAACAACTGTGCTCAAAAAAGTCAAAACACTTATTTATGAACGTCCGGGAGCTGTCAGAATGCTGCAATGTATTTATCACAAGCAGAGGTGGTAAACTTAGTTACATTTTTTTAATTAGGCTTCTTATGAGTCCCTTGCACGAGTTCGTTTGAGTCACTTGAATCAGCGTTCTAGCTCAAAGAAATTGTCGAGATGAGAAAAGGGTGAAAATCCTCCCATAGTTTGTTTCTAAAAACCCAAGCGGAATTGTTTTTTTTTTTTTTCTTCTCCTGCTCCTGATCTGACCTGCAGTTTTCTTTATTGCTGTTGGCGCGAGCAGTCAGCGTTAGTCAAGTCAGTTAACCGCATCATCAGAGTCAGCAGTGTTCCCACAAGCTCGATTTAACGAACCGACTCGACTGAATCAAGTGATTCCGCTAGCGGACAATGAGCTAACGCAAGTAGGTGAACCGAATCAAGCAAATCAACTGAGTTCCCCATGTTTCCAGTGAGTCAATGAAAAGAAAACAGACCTCAGAAGAAAAGATCCGACATTCCTATTTTAAAAGGTCTGTTACTGAGTGATTAGGGCTTTTGCAAATCTTTGTGCTAAAATTCAGACAGATGCATATTTATTCCTGTTTTAGACATTTATGTTAGTCAATCTGCACTGAAAAGACAAAATGGGAGTTTTATAGATATAATGTTGTGGGAAACCCAAAATGACCTAATTAATTAACCTCAACCTACGTTAGCTGTCTTAGAGAAAGCAATGCAAACTGTGCTGTACGTGTGAACAATGCAAATTTAGCCATTGGCATCGGAAATCCAAGCAGACACACTTATCATGAGCCCAATCCTACCAGCTAGCCTCACCATGCATGCACCAGCTGGTATACACCGTATACCATCATCGTTGTTGCAGGTATTACTAGAACAAAGAGGTATGTCATATAACTATGGAAGGTGAGACAAGCCGCATACGGGATTTACCAATTTTGCAAGTGGCGAATATGCACCGAAAATCTGAAGACGATGCTTCATCACTTCATCTTCGCCATCCACAACAGTGTGGTTGATGGGTCGGAGGCTATCTGAGAAGCTCTTGCTCAAGCACTCAAGGTTGAACTATTTGCAATTCAAATGTTGAATAAAACAATTCTAAGCCAAGAAAAAATAGAAAACAATCCACCTGAAAAAATGTAATGCCTTTGTTTGCCTTTTTTTAATAGGGTGTACCGAGTGGGACCCTTTTTATGTTTTGGATTATACAGACTGCAAAAATCAGGTTACTAAGTTTCATTAAAATCTTATGTCACCATTTTACTACTAAAAATGGAAATTGTCACAATAAAATTGTCTTGCTTTTAACATAAAAAAATCAAAATTTATTTTCGTAGCCCATGAGTACTTTTAACTTGACGATTTTAGGCTACACACAGAATCTATGAAAAATCAGTGTTTACCAACACCAGCTGATCAGTGACGTCATCAGACCACATAAACTCAAAGGGAAATTTGCATTGATGTTTTCTGAAATCCTGCAGCAACGTGTCTTTTTGTTTTTTAGCGTATATTATTTGGCGAGGAGGAATCTTTAAAAAAAACTGCCATTTCTGTCTGGTTTATTTCTGTATCATTGTCGATGCAGCTGACTGAGTCAGGTGACTTTGTTGACGCGTGTGTTCCTGCATGCTAAGCATTGTGCCTGATCAGGTAGTTTTGAGCAGGACAGCAGAACCTGTCTCTTTCCTCCCTTTCATCCCTCTTTAACAAGTTCATTTATTCATGAACGTGATATAAACACGCTCCCACACTGGCACACACCTTGGTTTGGTGGCAGATGAAAGAAAGAGTTCCTGAGCTGTTGTTAAAAAAAAAAAAAAAATTCAGCACGCGTGACACACACAAAGCACACTGAAAGTGAAAAAGAGGCGCTTTGTTTTCAGATTTATAGATTTTAATTATTAAAAATGTATAAGGGGGAAAATAATAGGCATTAATTATTCATATGCAGCATGTTAATTGGTTCTTGAATATTCAAAACAAAACAATCGTATGAATATTCAGGTGTCTAAAGAGAGGATTATGAGGGGGAAAAAAACTTGCTCTTCTAATGAAAGAAAAAAATTTAAAAGGATGAATTGAAGGGAGGGTTTGGGGAGGAAAAGGAAGGAGAGCGATAATGAATGAGGAAAGGAGGAGAGAAAATGAGCTGAGGAAAACGCGTTGGTGTTGGAGAGAAAAGCCAAAGAGAGAAACATCAGAGAGTCAGAGGGGTCTTTTGTGTTCTCACAATGATGGATGACAGTGTTGACTAAACGAGCTAAATTAGAAGCTTTTTTTTCCTGCAACTCTGTTGAAATATTATTAACACGCAGCAACTTTAGTAAAACATATGATTCAGCTGCACATAATGACCTTGGCTATTGATTTGGGAATTGAGGGAGCAGCAGCGTTTTTCATACTGTATGCAGGGCGGTGGGGGTTTGTTGCAATGCAGTTAAATTCTGTTGTTAAAACATTCATGCCCCTTAATATAGATCCTCCCTCACACTCACTTACACACACACACACACACACACACACACACACACACACACACACACACACAGACTTAATAGCCTTAATTAGCCGGGCATGTGTCCAGTCTTGTAATTAGCTAATAACAGCAACATGGATGTGGCTAATTAGTGGTAGGAGGTGCCTGTGAATTAGAAAGCCAACAACGCAATTACTGTGAGCTGTAAAAACAACCAGCTAAAAGCATTTAAAAACCAAGAAGGTGTATGGTTAAATGTAAACCCCCCAAAAACCTTCAGATTTGTCACATAACAACCATGAGTTTCCATTTTGTTTTTGAAAGAAAGCCCTATATAAAGTGTACAACTGTATACCACAGTTTGCTCTGATCCCTCAAAACAAAAACGTGTTAAACCAATTACCTTGAAAAGTCATCATATAAATATAATCCATCTGCATGTATTTTTTTAAATCTCAGTATGAATTCTGGCATTAACCACAGAGCTTGCACCAACCATGCCCAAAAAACTATGTTCTCTCTTTTGAATACAGCTGGTCTCTAAAACCCACAGACAACATTAGTAAACAGACAGATATGTACTGTTTCAGGCATAAAGTTTGAAGCAGGGTTAGGTTGCGAACAATATCCAAACACTGGACATTTAGCGGAGCACTGTTCAAACCGTTATTTGAAAATTGAGGTTATGGCACAACCGCAAACCAACCAATTCATGGCCATCCTCCTAAAATGACAGGCAAGGATAGTTCATTAGAGTATTAATTAGTAGAGCAGCCAAGTGACCCTTTATGGAAAGAACTAAGAAGAACATTGTTTTAAGAAAACCATTAGAAGTTTTGTCACAAGCTACGTAGAAGACACACCAAACGTAAAAAAAGATGCTCAAAGGGGAATAAAGTTCAACTTCTCGATCTAAATGCAAAATGGTATTTGTGCAGGAAAACTAACGCCACATATGGTGCTGGACCCACTATCTCCATGGTGAAACTAAGGGGTGGTAGCATAATGCGGTGGGGATGCTTTTCTTTACCACAGGTAGGGAACCTTCAGGGCTGATGAGAGGATGAGTGGAGCCAATTTCAGGATCCTGGTAGGAAATCTATTAGGAGACTTGAGGCTGGGATGACGGTTCCCTTTCCAGGCGGACATTGCCCTAAACAAACAGCTGAGGCTGCAGTGGAGTGGTTTGAATAATATATTTATGTGTCATGAAGTACACATGACATAAATAAAATCAAAAGAGAATCTCTGGGAACATTTGAAAATCAATGTTCTTGGAGGCTCGTCATCCAATCAAACTGAGTCTGAGCAGTGTTGCAAAGAAGAATAGGCAAAAAAATTTCACTTCATACACAAAAGTACTGCAGCAAAAGGTGGTTTAACACTCACAGAGGCTCATTTCACAGCACACATTTTAGGTTTTTACTTTGAAATGTAAAAGATTGACATCATTTTCTTCTACTTTACAATTATAGCGTTGATATGTTGCACACAGTCACATTAAAATACACCAAACGTCATGGTTGTTACTTGGCAAAACGAGAGAGTTTGGAGAACACTGTATGCCTATTGATTGAAAATGTAAGATCTTGTTGCTTCAGGTTTGTTGAGGCTGCTTTCTAATTATTTCCCTATGTTTTTTTTCTCTCTGTTACCTATTTCTGCCACCATGATGCTGTAACCAAGGTAAGAGAAGTTTGTTTTCATTATCACATTTTTTTAAAGGAGCATTACATCATTTTTGACTTAATCTCCCATTACACTTGAAAAGGGAGCTGATTATGTGAAGAGCTTGTCATCTTTCTTCTCCTCCTCCTTCTCTCCACCCCTCCTCATCGTCTGCTTAATTGGTGGCCCATCAACCCGTTAATCAAATTACTTCTGAACCAAAATTGACAGTTTTCATTAATTATAAAGGATTATTCTAATTGCAATTCAAATTTATTCATTCACAACAGACGGCGCTCAGTAATATTTCAGTGAATTAGCATATTAAATGGAGTGCTTCTCGCATTAGCTATGGTAATGTATGCGTCTTTCCTTATTTGGGCTGCGTGAGCCATATGCACGCCACACGGGCAGTTTAGATGTGTGTTGCACACGCAGGTGAGGAACCTCGACAGTGTTTAATTTGTTTGACAAACGTAGCAGGAGTTAAATGTGCCAACCTTCCTCAAACTTCCCCTCACCTCTGCCTATTTTCCTCCTTTCACACTCCTTTCTTCCTCACCTTTTCCCATTCAGACCACAGATTTACCTTAAAGATGCTACCTGTGCTGCTGTGGCACAGATTTCCCTTAAGCTGCTCACAGTGCCGAGCTAAAGAGAATACTGACAGAAAATTTGTTTCTGTCTTTAACAAGTGAATCGGGTGTGCTTTCACTTCTTTCTTCCACTATTGCATAAGATCTAAAGTTAAACCTGATGCTTTTTTTTCTCTGCCACCCTTTTACATTAAAGATCAAAGGATATGCCTAGAAGAAATCACTTACAAAAGGAAGGGAGCTCAATATTTATACGGACTGCTGGACAGTGCGTGTAAATAATTCATGCCACCAAGATGTTGTGACTAAATAAATTGTCATCTCTTTAAATGGACCTGATGCTAGCACGAAGGCCGATTGTGTTATGCACACACAACTGGAAGCAGCTACAGAGAAATTTACTCAGTGGTGGTTTTCTATTGGATGCTTTAATAACATCTTCTTTTCCCCATTTTGTATTGTTTTTTTTATAAAGGATGACTTACTACAAATACATTGTGATAATTGCACAAAAGGAAGATCAATACATGCATATCTAATTGTAAACCCAGTCTATTAATCAAAATCAATCCAATACAGCTATTTGAAGGGTACATTTTACACAATAACATACATTACAGTGTATATTTGGCAACCTTGGTCTCTTCTCACCCCTCCGTTAAACAATTGTTGTGCCTATACCTACCCAAAAACCAGCTGAAAGCAAAACAGTCAAAAACATGGTTACTGACATTGTAAGAATCCAATGCACCATTCACTGTTTGCACAAAACCAATAAAAAGTTGTAAATTTATCTCAACACTAAAATATCTTCAACCCAAAATGGTCATATGTTTCAGGCTGACTGCTCACAGTGGCCACCAGACAAAGGGCTTACTTGACAGGCTTTGCCCTCCCAGCTCCAATATTGGCCATGAAGATGATTTAGTAGAACGGACTCTGTTTAAAAGCCAGAATAACATACTGGGAGAAAAAAGTAATGCAACTCAACTTACTTTTGTCATTTTCTAATGTCATAAAGAACTAAATTTGGTTGGGTTTTGTCTTACTTAGGGTCTACTCATGAGCTTACAAAAGATCACAATAAAACGTATTTGTTGCTTTTACCATAGCAATTTTTACAATTGTTTATTAAAAAAAGTCTACGTCGATATCCTGAATGGTAGAAAAAGAGACAATTGAAAGGCCGTGTTTTTTTTAGGAAATACAAATACCACATTTACTCTGGCTGTAACAGGATCAGCCAGCAGGGACTTTGTGTATGCGCGGTTTAACAAAGCCCATTCTGCAATAAACAGTGATTTTAATTATGTTCCTTTACAGAAACACTTGGAAAATATTTAAATAATTTGTCCAGTGTTTTATCAAATTAAATCTCAGTAGGCTTATAAAGAATACACATTAAAGCAGAATATCCCAGTTCAAGTTTGACCAGTTTAAAATATTTTTGATTTTAAACTACATATTGTTAATCCCTGTTCATATTCTTTAAAAAGCAGAGAAAGCCAGTGATTGGTTTGAAGTTGTAAACCCAATGCAACTTCAGTATTATTAGCCTGATGTGATGTACATAAATATTGTATATTTGTACTCTGTTTAAACACAATCCCATTGAACGGTAATGCAAATAAGCAATAGAAGACTCATTAGGCCACTAACAGATGACTTTGCCAACTACTTGTGGTGCTCCTAAGGCTGTGCCGCCCTGGGCAGTGAGCCATATGGCTCATTTTTAATGTCGCCCCTATGCTTGATCATAAGAAGCCCAAAAATTACCTGTGCAAGTGTTATTTTATCTGGAGGAGACACAGTTGAAAAAGAAACGCTGAATGTGAGGTATAGAAAAAGAACAAGTAGAGAACGTTGCAAGAAAAGTCAGTCAATGCATCCCGTCTCTCAGTGGGGAAGAGCTTTAAGAACGCTCTTCTCAATCAGCCTCACTTCAGCTGAGAAATTCGCCCAGACTGTCGGTGTTTCTGGGCGTGCACGTCTGTGTGCTTGAGTGAAAATGCCATCTCACAGGCCGCGTGCTTGAGTGTGTGTTTGAGTGAATGAGTGATGGAGAGAGAAAGAGACAGGAGAGGAAAGGAGGAAGAGGTTGCTGTCAATATCACTTCCTTCATCCCTCTCCTCCTTGCCTCTGTTCCTTTACTTATCCTCTTGCTCCATGAATTATTTCTATGACCGATGACAAAGGAACACACACACGCAGACACACACATTCAAAAGACAGAACCTAGCAGTTGTGTTTGTCCTGCAAGTCAATGCTGCTGCCGTCTTGTAAGGTTTAAGTGTACAAATATTTTGGAATGGTGGTTCTTTTGTGGGGTGGTTGGTTGCTCTCTGATGTTGTTGAAATTTGTGCAGATAAAGTAAAAAGAAAAGGAAAGCAGGAAGAGCCAGTGCTTCATATCGATCACAGGCAGGCTGTGTGTGTGTGTGTGTTATTGTGTTAGTGTAAGTACATAGATGCTGTACGTGTTTGGCCAGGAGTAAGCAGTGCTCCCTCTTTCCTTTCTCCTCTGTCCCTCCTTCTACCTTTCCTCTCCTTTTTTATGCTGCTCCTCCCAAATCAATCCCACTCATCTATAATTCAACAGTTTGTCTTCAGCCCTTAAAATATAAACCACAGTGACCTCCTCCTTCATTCTATCCACCACATCATGTGCCTTCTCCCCATTCCTCTTTGTCCTGGACCTCTGATCAATTAGACAGTTTTTGGTGGCTGGTGTTTAATGAAACAGCACCACGGACAGAGATTATTAATTTATAGCCAAGGATCTCTGAATTAGATGGCACTCTTGTGAAGATCCCTTCAATAAAGGCCAGTGATTCCTTCAGGTTCATGCAGGAATCTCTAATCAATACTTTGTGAGTTCAGAAAGCAATGATATCATGAAAAAAAAAACCAATATGCACTCTATGGCCAATTTATTAGGGACATTTTGCAAGGACCTGGTTTGCGCATCTTTTGCCTCCAGAAATTCCTTAAATCTTTGTGGTATAGATTTACTAAGACGGCTGAAACCTTCCTCATATTCTGTTCCATTTTCATTTGAGCTGCACAATACACTGAATTGCAATTCTCATTGCAAGATCACCATGTGCAAAATCACTGGAAAAGGACTACTTGGATTCAATACTCGGTTACCTATTGTGTTTTAAGCTTGACGTATTCAAGCTCTGTAAGCCAATAACATGGTTGGACAGACCGAAGGACGGTCCCTGCTGCTGATGGTGCATTGTTAGTTTTAGAATATCTTAAACACCTTTCTCTGGTGTTTTTTAAAGTGTCATAAAAGTCATGTTTTCTGTAAATATCAATAAAAATTAGACAAAACGTATTAAAATGTCATGCTGAGCTGACACAAACCTAATTAAAATGTTTACACTGTACATTAATATACACAATCCATCTCAAGATGAAGCAAAGATTAGAAGTTCCTTTTTGCCTAGTGTTTCTGTTTAAGCACCACCCTGAAAGGGATCATCGACTGAGCTATTGCTGCTAATAACTTCATTCACTATAAATGGTGGACTTGGCTTTGTCTTTCTGTATTTCACCCTCTGTCTTCTGGACATAGCAACCGAAGAGCTCCTGCTATAACTAATAAAATACACTAGGCTTTTCTTGGCATAGATTTTACTGTTTGCTCAGAGGTTATTTGTTTAGCAGTGTTTTTCTCCTAGATAAGTCCACTAAAAGAGTTAATGCTGCCATCGTTTGACTTTATTAACATAGAAAGCACTCCTGGTTGCTCACTCTGAGCCATGTCTTCAAAGCTGTTTCTTTCTCTTAAAAGGGGGCTTTTCTTTCCACTGTCACTACATGCATACTCGCGATGAGGAATTGCTGCACAGCTATTGGCTTGATGCAATCGACAGTGCAATATCGCTAAAAGCTTGTTCAGGAGGAGCGACTGTTGCAAACTCAGTAACTTGATGCAGACCGTTTTTTCTTGGATGGAAAATATTTTACCAATTGGCCTAATTTTACAACTGGAATAGAATTGGAATGCACTTTGAAGCAGTCTCTATAATTGAATTGAATAGACGGCATATTCCCGTATATAAGCTGGATGTGTTTATCTTGTAAACCGCCTTGAGACAACATTTCAACATTATAGTAAAAAAAACGAAATGAACTGAACTTCTCAGTGAAACAGGTGCTACATGTACACCCTGGTCAGACAGATGCTATCAGAGACAACATTACATGTAAAAATGATGCAATGAGGTGACACTGTAGCAGGTTTGAAGCAGTGGTGACCATCTTAACCACATCAAGATGTTTCCACCGAATGCCTCTCAGTCCAGGCAGAAGGTATGGGACTGCTCACTGACATCACACACTCCGACTAACACCTCTCTGGCCTGTGATGTCATTTAAATATGCAGAGATGACAACAATGACAGCATTAATAGTAATGATGGCGATGTGAAGCTAAGCCCTCATCATCATCATCATCATCATCACTATTAGCATATCTCTAGAGAGATGAGCTGTGATTGACAGCTAGACTGGGTGCTTTTTGGAACTGCACTTCAGCTATCAATTACCTCTGTGCATATCAACCATCATTATGTAAAATAACTTTGCTTCGCTTGGCTCTGCTCCGTTCTCTTAAGTCTTGTTCCCTCACATAACTCCCCCTGCCCCCACCCTTCCTCGGCTGCCTTTTTTCTTTCCTCCGCTCTCCATTCCCGACCACTCATCCCACCCTTTAAGTCCTGTTTCACAAAGTCTTAAACTATTATTCTTTTGCCTCATCCAAAAGTTAATGCACTCACCCCAGAGCTAAAGTGTTTGCCCGCTTACAGATTTCTTCTGGCTATGCTTTTTTCACAAGCAAAGATAACTTGAGTGAATACAAATGGTAATTTTCAAAGGATGATTTCATTTATTAAGGGAAAGACATTTCAAAATATCCAAATCAAAAAAGAGGTAATTTTCAAGCAATGAGTAATCACATTTTTCGCTTGTCACGCCCATGCCTGATTATTGTCAGACCTGTAGAATCAAGAAATCCCTTAAACAGATCCTGTCTGACAACATGTAGTTGGATATAATATCTCAAAAAGCAACGCCTTCTGCCCCAGTTTCAAGAAAATATAGAATTGATGAGAAACAAAATCACTGACATCTGTTTGTCAGGGATTGATGTGTGGTGGTTATTGGGAGTAGGACCCAAGTGTAGACAGGAACGGGGTGTGTGCATAATGAGGATTTAATATTTAAATGATAAAACTTCCCAAACCAAACATGCAGAACATGACGTGTAGTTCAGGCAAAATAACAGGAGCAATGGATAAACAAGCAGGCTGACGGACAGTAATGGGAGGATCCTGTAACAACAATGACCAACAGAGAACTTAAATACTGAGGGAAGTGTGGAAAATGGCAATGGATGCAAGTGTGCTCGGGGGAAATGTGGGGCAGCTGAGGCAGAAGGTAAGCAGGGAAACTGAGGGAGAGAGGCTAATTAACAAGAGTGGAGCTAAACTAAGATAAAAAGAATCTATCAAACCAATGGAAAAAGTCTAACAGAGATCTAACAGAAATATTTCTAAATGTGCAAAGAACAGAACAGAAAAATAAACCAAGAAACTAAACACAAAGGAATGAACTTATACAGCAACACCTGGATAACATAAACAACAAGGAAATGATGAGATGCAAAAGAAACTCAAAATCCAAAAACCGAAGGATCATAACAGAACTCAGCGAGAGGTCCAGCGAGGGAGTCCCTGTGGGCTCGCCTCTGTCTCAGGTTCCTATCTGAGGATTTCCCTGCTGTCCACATCGCTCTCCCGAGCTCCATTAAGGGCTCCCCTGGTGTCCATGCCAATCTCCAGGGCTCCTTCAACGGCTCCAGTGGCCCTAGCACCGCTCTGCAGGGCTCCCGGATTCCAGCAGCCAAAGACAGAGTTCTGCATTGGCTGTCCACCCCCCCACCCCCACCCCCACCCCCACCCCCACCCCGGTCAGCCCATCTGAAGGTTCTCCATGGGTTCTCCATGCCTCCTAGACTGCCTCCAGACAAAGCTTTTATGGAACCTGATGACCTGAGATATTTAAGTGTGACCAAAATGAAAAAGCAAAAGAGATGTGAAACAGAGAAATACTATTTCATGACACTGTTTCTAAAGTCGTAAATTGAGCTTTGTCAGCACAGTTTGAGAATCCAAATGAAAACACGCCTTGGTGATGTCTTGCTCAAGCTTTTGGGGTTACTGGTGCATCATTTTCATTGCAAAATGTTTTGCAATAGCGTCACAGCATGATGATGTGCTAGTCAAATATTTTGCCCTTACTTATTTTTTTCTTTATTGTTAGGCATTTGCACTTTATCTTTTGTAAAAAATTGTTTAGTTACCAAGTCAATAGATACTGCGGAAATAAGGAATTTCTCTCAACCTAACAAAATCTGTACAAATAGGCAGAAGTATTCAAGCCATTTCAAAATCTTTTAAATATGAGAATCAATAAAATATATGACACCGAACTGCTTGGATAACGACACACATTAGGTAATTCTAAAAGTTTATAAATGCATTTATGCTCTGTGAGCCAACATTACGTTCAGAACGGTTTTTGTTCAGAACAGCAGAAAAGCTTTTAGAGGGCAGTATGATGTATTGATTAATCTAAGGTTTTTCATTGAAAGATATCAGTATCTGTATAGGCTGCTCACCATTTGCCGTCCGTGTGCATTGAGCCCAAATCAAAAACACTTCCTTGCTGCACAGTTGAATATTTGCTCATCTATTGCAAGTCATATTGTCATTGCTGCTTCGACAATGTTGTTTTCCTACACAGTATTTGTGTGTGTGTGTGCGTGTGTGCGTGTGTCCGAGTGATATCCTAAAAGACAAGACTCTTTCTTGCTTTATTTGCTACCCTGTCAATGTAAGCCGGATCACCTTTATTACTACAGTTCATGCGAAGTCACAGAAACAGAAGTAAAATGAATCAATCCCTGCATCTTTGGATAATTGGATGTCCTCATTAGAAACTAAAAAATTAGAGTTTTTTATTTAAAAATATTAATATTGTGTTTTGGTGATTTGGTGCGTAGCCCCAGGACATCCCTGGGTGAATATTTCCAGCATTGGGCTAACGATGCCGTAAAAAGGAAATTACAGTTAAAAAATACATATACTCATCCAAACTCATAAAAACCTTAGGTATGTATTTTTTCATTCTTCATTTATATAATATACTTCATAACATTTTTACAAATATATTAAACAATGATACAATCATTATTGGCTTAGTGATATGTTATTTTTAAGTATGGTTTATAAGCTTAATATGATGCATATTTTATCATTTCATTTATTATTTATGATTATGCATCATATTCTGCATATTTATATTATTTACTGTCTCAGAATTAGCCTGTCTTGGAATGTAAAAGAAGAGAGGCCGGTTTTTGTCTTGAACACTGAGTGTGTTCAATTTTAAACATGAAAAGTAAATCAAACAAAATTTCAGTTTCTGCTCCTCCTTTTCTGACGATATAAGAGAAAAATGTTTAGCATTCAATTATCATATTTTGTGTGTTTTAAATGAAAATGAAATAACGTTATGTAATAATGTTTTTTTTAGCCACTTTCCTTGTCATCTCTATGGACCTCCTCAAACATTCTTGGATCATTTAAAAAAGCAAAAAATAACATATTCATCTATAGACTTAATTGGTAAAAGCATTTCTCTCTTGCATACCTTGAATTTTCTATTGAAGTGATGACTTCTGCTGAAGTGCTTTTGAACAACAGTTTAAGAGCAAAGAAAAATGCATCCCCCCACAGGAAACAATACGCTATTACGTTCCTTTTGTAAACACAAGTCATAATAGCATTCCATAACCCTGTTTTTCCTTCTGAATACTTGGATAGGGTGCACACACAGGGTGCAGCGAGGCTTATCTGATGTCATCACAATATACAACAACAAACCTACAGCGTAAACAGGAAACAGGAAGTTGATCTCCGATGGGTCAACAAATGGAGAGGAAAACTCGGACTGCACACTTTAGCTGAATTTGCTGTTTGAGGTGACAAATGAGAAAAAGTATGCCGTATTAACAAACTTGCTAACCACACAGTAACATCTACTCAGGGCGATTTTATCAATTGACAGCAACCAAATTAGTTTAAGAAGTTTCAATCAGCGTTTTGATCCTTTGCATTGGCAGTTATCACATGTACAGAGAGAGCAGCAGGTTGTATCACACACATGCGCCTCGTGAAAGACAGAATCGTCGTTCTGTCTGAAAGATTTGCCAAGAAACTTGGCAGGCAGGTGAAAAAAAAAAGACATTTCAGAGAGCAGGGAGACAGCCGAGAGACAGAGGAGGTAGGAGCAGCTAAAGCACTGATCTGTTGCTCAGTTTGTCTGCACAAACTGGCTCTCTGCAATTTCTCCAGCTGTCAGCAGCACCTCACCAGAATGCTGCAGAATGTGTGTGGATCTGTGCGTGTGAGTCAGTGAGTGAGTGAGTGAGAGATTTGACTTTTCTCTCTTCCAAAGCAGCGTTGTTATTTCTGGCTCAGCAAAGGAGCGGGTCTTCAGGGAATTAAGCGGACATACACATTCAGTCTTGGACACTTGCACCTTTTTTTTCTTCTCTTTTTTTTAAGCTAACTGAGCAGGAATTCCCCCTGAATGTCACCGCTGCCCTGTTGGCATTGCAACTGTTTAAAACACAGCAGTGTGGTCAAAACAAACTTCCATAATCCTTGTTTCTCCTTCACTCTCTCCATGTATTCTCCCTCTTCTTCCTCACTGTGTATCCCTCTCTCTCTCTCTCTCTCTCTCTCTCTCTCTCTCTGTCTCTTCCCCTCTCTCTCGCAGGTCTGTGTTAGTCCTACATATTAAATATTAATGTCAGTTGTGCTCTGAGCCATAATTGCCATCTCGGCCTCTGAATAATGGATGTTTCTGTGCTGTTCACCGATACACCAAGGCCAACGGGATGAGAAAACAGCATCCAGTTGTTGTTTGCTACATTTCTACAGCTAACGGTCTCGTGAACAGCCGCGCAGGTGTTTTTATTAGCAGGGCAAACTGGTTTCAGCTGACAACGCAGCGGTCACCAGACCTAAAAAGTAGAACTAACCTGCATTTGGTGGAAAATATCCCAGCGCTACAACCTCAGCTGACCCCTTAGATATCTTGGACATAAATGCGTTATGTCCACTCTTAATCCAAAAATGCTGTTTTTTTTTTTTTATTTTTTTTTTTAATGGCTTTTATTGTGAAGGCGACTGCTGCATTCCTCTTTTTGTGTGGCAACACAAGAAAACTATTGGCCAAACGCTTAAAAGATCCAACAGTCAACACTTCTCGCCAGCAGGCAACAGTGTGGCAAAGGTTGCAGTCCTAAATCAAGTCTGCAGAGGGCGGATGAGTTGTACACACAGATGTGCGCCTCGCACCTCTATTCAGGCATTTACAAACTCCACAAAACGGGTTTCTAAAATCTTCCCCATTTGTGAAAGGGTATAAATTCAAAATCCTATTGATGTTCAATGAAGCAATTAAGGGTTTGGTTATAAATGATCCTATTGATGTTCAATGAAGCAATTAAGGGTTTGGTTATAAATGCATTTCAGAGGTGTGAGCCTTGTAGACCTCCCGGTTCATCAGAGACCTGCTCACTCTGTGTTCCCAAGACACCGGCTAGACAAAGAGAGGCAGCATTGAGTATGCTCCTCACCTCTGGCCTGAAAACCTGAGAGATGCAGAAACTGTTGACTGGGTCAAACCAGGACTGAAAACATTACGGTTTACTGCAGCTTTTCCATAGAGGTCAAACATTTCACTTCTATCGTGTTCCAGCTTTTTATTGACTTACATTGTGTTATTTTAATACAACTTTCTTTCTATTTAATCATGTCATGTTTTATGTTTTAATGTGAAGTCTTGTTAATGTATTTTATGGATACAGTGTTTTTTTTATTATTTGCTGATTTTATTTATTTACTTTTTTCTGTAAAGCACTTTGAGTTACTTGCTCTGCCTTTTACAAAACACCATTTTTTTTATTACTTAACAAACACAAGGTTACAAATCACAAAAGCAAAAAACATTTTTGGCTGAATTGTGTGTTCATTGCCACTTCTCTCCACCATCTTTCTTTCTTTCTTTCTTTCTTTCTTTCTTTCTTTCTTTCTTTCTTTCTTTCTTTCGCTTGCCGTATTTGCATCAGCCCTATCATCCCCCGACAATCAACAACATTTGAAATAGCCACCCGAGCCAAATAAGAATGTTGTGTTTGAATGTTTTTCTTTCTTAAATGATTATTATCTGTGCTTCGCATTGTCCTCAGCAGATGGGCTATGTGAGTTTGTGTCCAGTTAAACCAGTCCTGGGTCTCAGAGCTTGGTGCTCACAATATAGCAAAGGTCAACAGCACAGTTATCACTTGAACATGATGGGGGTTGAGGTGGAGGAGTGAGCCACAAGATAAACGGGGACTGAGCTCCCCTCCCCCTCCATCATCCAGACTCTCATAATTGCCTCTTTTAATTGGGAGCCTCTTAACGACCAGTGACTGGACCAGCTAATCAATTCACACAAAGTGTCTGTGTGTGTGTGCCTGAATGGGTGTCGCTGCACGGCCTTTCTGTAACACAGTTGATTAGGCCATATGGGGTCAAGTGGATAAGGAAAAGGGAGGCTCATCCAATGCATTAAGTTATAAAGGACATGGCCCAATATCAATGAGAGAAAACACTCAAAGAACATGGGCAAGTCGAGTCTGAAAGTAAATGAGGAACCAGTGATTGTTTGCTATGAGAATTTTATTAGGGAGAGAAGCTTGTTTTTCACAATATTTTTGTATTATTTCAACCATATCTTTAGTCATTGGAGCCATTCTCCTTTTGATACACAGGTATACCAGTAAGGGAAAGACGTACTATCCCATATTGTAGCCTTCCCTTTGTAAGAGATTGAAAGCTTACATTAAGCTTTCAAACTTCAATGTGGCTTTTCCATATTTAATCTAAAATGTGCCATGCCACTGCCAGTTTTAAGAACCAGAAGCACCACATTTTGTTCTTGGCAGCAATGAAAAAATGAAAAATGTGTTTCGACACCTGGCACATCTAAGAGACCAGACGCTTTGTCGCAAAGTTGAGGCCTACATGTCTGTCAATTCAGATGCAGGGTATAACTAACTGTGGATGTCCTTTATTTCGCACTGCCTCTTGTCTATGCACTGAGTAGAAGTTTGGTAATGCATGTCACAAGCTTGCTTGTCTATGCATTGTTCATGCATTGTATCTGGTAGAGCAAAAAATATCAGGAAGTCGTTGAAAAATATGCAGCTGAAAATGTTTTGTCATTCTCTACCAAATGGTGAACTATAATATGTCTGATATACACCATTTTCCTTGTCGGGGTGCACACTTACACCTAGCGACAATACAAAGTGACCATTTAACCTAACGTGCATATTTATCGACTGTGTTAGGAGTACATCATCTTCATTTGATAAAATAAGTAACTGTGTTAAGCTAAGGACACACAATTTCTGGTCACAACAAATCTTGCTAATTTTCTTTTCCACTTGCCTTCAGAAGTTGCCTAATTATGGAGTCCACCTGAATCTCAGTATGAAACCAATTGTTCTGTGAAGGGCTCAGAGGTTTCTTAGACAACATTATTGAACCAACAACACCATGAAGACCGACTACGTGGAGAGAGAGAAAGAGAGAGAGAGAGGGAGGGGGGACGAGGCTATCTAAACGTGCTCCAAAGTTTGCCTACAGCTTTATTCGATTTTTTGACTCAGCCATGGCGGGAGTGACGGGAATGCGTCAACAGTGCAAAATATTTTTCCCCGCTGTGAAATAATTTTTATCGTTTTGATTTTGACCTGACTCCCCAGCTGTAAAATTATGTAGTAAAATTATATTTCGTTTTTACCCACTCCGTTCATAGTGGTCCTTAATATTAATGTTGTCGCTCTTCACCTTTTCTGGACTTCCTAGGAGAAAAACCTTCTCATTTCTCCTGAAAAGCAATATGTTCACTCAAAATTGTCTCAGGTGGGCTGAATACGAAAGTCTGCAGTACGTTTCAGATATTTACTTGTAAGCCATTTAAAACCATTTACTACTTTCTTCCACTTCACAATTAAGCACAACTGTATGTCTTTTGTGTCCGTCATACACAAGTTCAGTTTTTTGGAAATATCACAAGATTGGAAAAGGTTCAAGGAAAGTGAAAACTCTGGCATGCAGTGTTTGACGTTCATAGTCTGCGGCGTCAAAAATTTCAATGATTATGAAAGAAGATGAAGGCTGGATTAAAAACACTGCAATATGAACAGTCAAAAACTGTTCTGATTTTTTCAAACGTCCTGTGATTGGCACCTAAATGAATGTTCCCATCCGTGAAGACATTTCCAAACCCAAAAATAGGCCAGAATTGGTATTATGTACGGACTCAGAAAATTGCTCTAACCGTGTAATTTATTTTAGTTTTAATTAAGTGAACGTAATCATGCAGGGAGATGTTGATAATGTAAATATCAAATATGTATCCATGGCACAACAACTGACACATTTATATCAAACTTGATGTCAGACGTGTTTTTTAACTACATTTTCTCCATTATTTGATTTTCTTTTATCATTATTTGAGTCCATATTGACTATCTCAAGCACCAGACTTTCTCCAAGAACTGAACTTTTTTCCTGCTGCTGCTCTAGTCTTAGCATGTATTAGGAACATGAACTGAGTGTGCGAACTTCCCAGTGGCCTTCTTTTACACACAGATCTACAATAGAAGGGTCAGCCGAGGTGGCCATGTTAACGCTATGCTAGTGTTGTGAGGAGGACTAGACAGTGAGAGGTCAGCCGGGGTCACCCTGGCTGTCCTCCGCTGTGATAGGCTGTCACCCAGGGGTGAGGGGTCAAGATAATTAGGCATGCAGGATCCAGGCGCCGCTGTTCTAACGAAGCCTGAGCTCGTTAATGCAGAGTTTTACACCCGGACCTGCCACTAAGCTTCGCCGCACCGTCACACACATACATGCCGAGTGCATGTTTGCACATGCACATGAGCGCACACCTCCGATTTACCCCGCAGGTCCAATACAAAGGCTGTCATATTTGGAACATTGGAGGACCGGGCTCGGTCATGAGGGAATGGAGATGTTATAGAAATGTTAAAATCTCAAAGGTTGAATGGAACCCCAAATAATAGAATAAAAGCGCAATCCTAATTGCAACGAAGTCTTAAGTATTCATTTATTTTCTGGCAGTCACATTTTTTTTTTCTTTGGTAAGTTCTCATCCTTTTGTTAGTAAGAGTGGTGATGCTTTGAGTCCAGTTTAACCAACACACCGCAAGGTGAGTTTCAAATGAGCCAGGCAGGGTATTGGAAAATACTTAATTATGGTGCTTGGTAATTTCACATGGAGTCTTTGGTTCGGTTGTGTTGACTTTATTCAACACGAGGCTGGGTGTACCCTCAAAAGCAGAGAAAGACACTAAGATATGGATTTTGTTTTACCAAAAACAGTGTAAATATCTCTTTGTGTTGTTGTTGTTGTTGCTAGAATGTGAAGATGTGTTTTTGTGTTGATGCCTCCGCCAGGCTGGCCAGCTGGCTCACATCGTTCCTAACCATCTGTGTTTTGGATTGACTCTGCAGATTCATGAACTGTGGTTTTAAATGGCCAAAGTAAATGTAAATGTTTTATGTGTATACAGCAAGGTTAAAATCAGGGACTCGCCATCACAGCAATGTGCCACAGGCCTCTTGGCTGCGTTTTCTCTGCTTAATACTAACCTTGAAAGTTTAGATGGATAGACATGTCTTGGTAGGCTTACTGTTGTGCTATACCTGGGCCGGACGGCGCTCTATGAGATGTTCAGAGCTGCAGAGATGTTTATATAACCTGTAAAAACACTAAAGGTTCTGAAATTTCTCTATGACCTGTCTGCCTGTCTACACATGGCAGCTGTAAACCTACACTTGTTAATTTTTATTTAAAGTCAGAGGAGATTTTTTTTTTTGATGGAACAAACATGTTTACAGTTTTTCAGAAAGCATAAAACTTCACTGTAATATGTTCCCAAACTTGAAACTTCCGCGTTGACATTCTTCTCAGCCATCATCTAATGTCTTTATATGGCACTGAAAAGTCGCTCCTGTAGATAAAAGAACTAAAACAAAGTTCTTATTTTCAACTCCCCTAATTTAGATTTCACAAGGAGGTTCATTCTCACTTCCAGGACCTGTAAAATATTAATTTCACTCTCTTTTTTATTTCAAATCCACCTTATGTTTGAGACTGTTGTTCTTAAGGGGAAAAAAATCTTTGTTTTAATCTTTGTTAAGCAGATTTGCCCTTTTACCGTTTTATCTCGACAGATTTTTCCTCAAGTTTTTCCTCAAGTGCAACCAGAACTGCTTAAAAAATGCCGGAAACCCAAGAGACATGAGGAGGTTCCAGGTACAAGCCTTCTTTGTCTTTGGCTCTTTTTCCCTCCATTGCTTTTTGTTTACAGTGGACATAACACATAATATACATAAATCTATGACTGTCACAGCACATAAGCACAGGAATGTGTGTAAGTAAATAAACGATCAGTGCCTTTACAGGAAGCTCGAGATCCTGACCCCTGACTACTCATAACATAAATATACCCACAAATCAGGGAGACAGAGGGGAGGGGGAGGGGGAGTGAGATAAAAAAGAATATGAGGTGAGGGGTTGTGGGTAAGATTTCAGACAACGGAGTCATTATTATTTCCTTATCTTCATGGCTGGAACACAGTCAGGAAGACACCACTTGGGGCTGAGTGGATATACTGGACGCCCAGGAGATACTGATAGATTTATTAGCATGCCTGTGTGTGTGTGTTTTGTGTGTGTGTGTGTGTGTTTAGGGGAGAGGGACAGGACAGGAAGAGTGAAACAGTAGCAAGTGTGTGACCGTATCTGTGCCACTAATTGCACAGCTCTATTGTAGTGGAACCAGAAAAAGACAGATCTGTTTCCCTGGGAGATAATTAAAGGCTGGACCCATCACGAACACAAACACACACACACACACACACACACACACACACACACACACACACACACACATGCATATATAAACCTGCAGTCACAGTGACAAAGTGGCTTTTGAGGGTGGTGATAATAGCATTGATAACTGGTTACATTTAAAGAGCTTTTTACAGCTTAATGCTTTAAACTCCTCTTTGCGACAGTCTGTCAACCTTTGGTGTTTTAATGCCTCGCTTGTCTTTTTGTCCCCTCCTCACTCCTCCCGTCTTTTCTCTCTCATTCATTCCCCCCCCCCCCCCCGGCTCTTGCTATGATTCCCTCCTCTTTCATCTCCTCGCTGTACACATCTCCTCCTGTCCCCTGCTTCTCCTCAGGTGGTTGTGTCGACTACAGTAAGCGTGGAGGGACATGTCCTGGCAGTCTCCGACAATATGTTTGTCCACAACAACTCAAAACATGGCCGGCGGGCCCGCAGGCTCGACCCCGTGGAGGGAACCCCGTCTTACCTAGAACACGGTAACACCAGCCTGTGTGTGTGTGTGTGCGTGTGTGTGTGTGTGTGTGCGTGCGTGTGTGTGTGTGAGCAGCATGGCCGCCAGATGGTTGATGGTTTAATCCTATCAGGTGATTCCTGCCCCTCCATCTGGCTAATCCAACTTGCAGCACACACGGTGCTTGGTGTGCTGCTGTGCATGTGTGTGTTTCCAGTCTAATGTCATTATGCACTTCTTTTTCTCGTGCACAAACCCAGACTTAGAGCTGTTGTTGTAATTCAGCTGAATGCTGATAATCGCACACTTACATTAGAGCGAGAGTTGTTTTTTGACAGGCAGGCAGACTGTTGCTGTTGTCCTTTGGGATTGGATCAAATGTGCTTAAACTCACAAGAGTCAGCGCTGAAGCGACGTTAAGCTGACTGTCCGTTCTGTTTGAAGTAATATGATGCATGTTGCGCCATCTGTGTGTGTTTTTATTAGCGTTGTATCAGTTCTAATCGCACATCAGTCAAACCTTTGGATAAGCAAACTCAGATCCTGTACACTCCACCGTGGACATTAAGGAAAGTAGTCCCCCCCGCTATGGCACCTTTTATCTATGTGAAAAATGGTTTACATAAAAGATATAGATAAACTTTCTGGTTTTAGCATGTCATTGTGATCGTGACAAATTGAGATCTGACCTTGACTTGTGTATAGAGCATGCGTTAGAAGCTGCTGCAGCCATAAGGCCATTTTCGCAGGCTTTTAGGAGAGATTCACGCCGTGTGATGTCAACTTCGAATACAAAGAAAATAGTGACTGCTCATGGCAAAAGGCAGAAAATAAAGATCATTTTGATGCCGTTCCTATATATTCTTATAATATAGTTCATAAAGCTAATTCTGAAGAGGCTTAAATCTGTATTGGTAGGTGAAAGACAAAACAGCAATCAAAAATCAGGCAAAAAAAAAAAAACTTAACTGTTTTTTCTGCCCTCCTCATGCCATGAAACTAACGGAAGGCTAAAAAAAGTTTATCATCGTTGGATATTGACGAAAGCATGGCAACAACCATTTGAGGCAAGTCATTTGATAATGGTGCGTTCCTTTTGCCTCGGAGGTCGGAACTCACGAGTCACAGATTGCGTCATCTCCGCCTTTTTGCGTTCCAGATCCCTCCGTCAGACAGTAGGGGGGAAAAATGGACGCTTGCAATGTTGTTAAAACAATAATGACAATAACGATGTTCCAGGTAGTATTTTGCGCAGATAAACAGAGCTGAAACATCCCGTCTGATGAACACTGAAAGGCAGCACCTGTACGACAGACTAAATGTTACATAAATATTAGATAGCAGCTACAAACAGTCAAAGTATGAGGTTTTACTAAATTTTTCTGCGACTAGCAGCCATCATGAATACGTCCGGTAACTTCCTGTTGCACCGACTTTTCGACTCGTGATACCGACTTTAGGGGCCGTCCATTTACATTTTCCGATCCGGAGGTCGTGAATTCCCACTACCGAGGACAAATGGAACGTACTATGAGTTTTCTACTTTTCTATGTTGACCTGTCATTAACGTGAATATCATCTCCACCTACTGGCCTGGTTAGGGCACTTTAGAATTTAGAAATTTCTTTGTACAGGTAACTTTTTTTTTTCAAAATCAAGGACAAACATGACTGTTTCAAAAAATTAACAGAGTAGTGTGGTCACGCTCTTAAAAAGGCAGTCATGTTTAAACTGATTGTAGGCAATAAATCAAGGTGATCCTATTTTATCGCACAATTAGCAACCATAATCCCTCATTAAGATATGTACCAATAAATAAAATATTGTTTTCGAGAGCTGGTGACTCCAAGATACCACTTTACCATCCTCCACTGTGCACGAGGGTATAATAAATATGGATCTTTATCCAGAAAGGTTTATCCTAGTTCCATATACATCCTAATTTTGGCTCCTCTGAATCCTCTTTTACATAGATTTACCCAAAATAAGTGTTAGATGGGTTTCTTCCATGTGCAAGGCTGTGTTACAGCAGCACACTTATTTTAAGGCATTTTTGTACATTCTAAGCAATAGTTTAATTACTTGTGTATTTTAATCAAGATGTTTAAGCCCACATTTAAATTTCAAAATGTATCCCCTCTTTATGTAGTATTGCACAAATTAAATACCATTTAAAAAGTTTCTGTCTCTTATTTGGTTGCATATGCATTGTGTTCTGTAAGTGTTATGTTGGGATAATTAGTTCAACCAGAACTTTAGTTCAACCAGAACCAGTAATAATGAAAGACCTTTAAGCCAGATTTCTGTCCCACGCCTAGAGAGTGATTGTTTGTTTAAATTAAACAAAGGTTTGAACAGCAACAATGACTAATGGAGCAAAATTTGATGTTTTAAAGGGAAACAATTTGGCTCTGTTTACAATTTTTATTTTCAGAACCAACGTGTCATTGTTTTTTTCCCCTTCCTGTTTTCCCTCCAGGAGCAACTCCCTGCATTAAAGCCATCAGTCCCAGTGAGGGGTGGACTACAGGGGGCGCTACAGTCATCATCATAGGAGACAACTTCTTTGACGGCCTCCAAGTTATCTTCGGTACCATGCTGGTTTGGAGCGAGGTCAGTCCATCGATCCGTCTCTGCGTTGTTTCAACCCTTCTAACTGTGAGCTCCAGCCATCAGACTGTTGGAAGTAATTTAATGTGAAAACATACCTTTCTCCATGGTCTGGCTCTTAACTGTGTGTGATCTGGAGTGTGTGTGTGTTAATGTTTCTCTAAATGATGTTTACCTCCCTAATGAGTCCCCACCAACCAGAGACCACCGCCCCTCTCTACCTTCCTCACCCACACTCTCCGTCCCTCCCTCCTTATTTCAGAGCACTGATCAAATCAGCACATGTTGATAGCCATCGGCTGAATACTCACACACACACACACACACACACACACACACACACACACACACACACACACACACACACACACACACACACACACACACACACAGAGCTCACTATCACAGTTTTCCCCACTCCTATACAAAATGTTTATTTGTCTTCTGACTCCACTCACGGTGTGTGCCGAGTGACCGTGGCTGCCATCCAACAACAACAGTGCCTCTGTATGTGTGTGTGTGTGTGTGTGTGTGTGTGTGTGTGTGTGTGTGTGTGTGTGTGTGTGTGTGTGTGTGTGTGTGTGTGTGTGTGTGTGTGCGTGCATATGCGTGTGTCTATTAAGGGGCTGAGGGGTTTGTTTACAGTGTTGAGAGCTGCACTTACACACACTAACATGTGTACAGAGTCTCAGTTCAAACTGACTCAGCTCTCTGAGCGTTCCTCAGGCGGTATTCAGAGGGATTCTTTGCCAGCCAAATGTTTCATTGGCACTCAAGCTGGTTATTGATTCTGAGGCGGGAAAACACAGTTGGGCTACATCAGTGCGTGGGACATGATTGCACATTTGCCAGTTTTTATTAATTTGCATTTCTGTCCCGTACCTGTGGATTTCTCACCGAGTTTAGGATTTCGCTAGATTTTTTCTGATCCCTTTTTTTTCTTAACAGCAAATATTTCAGAGCAGTGGTGTCAAAACCTTTGTCACATGGGCCATAGTCAACAAGTTTCAAAGTACTCTCAGGCTACTATAGCTCAGATTAGTTTGAAATTAAAGCTGCATAAACTTAATTCAAAAGGGATTGAATGTCAAGAATTTGAATGAAATTGACAAAAGGTAGCTGGGATTCTTATAGAAGACAGAGGTCAGTAAATCATTACGGATTTGAAACATATAAAAGGTTTCAGACTTTTCCTTTATTGTGAGAAAGCCATAAAATCTACAGACATTTGGAAATTTATTCCTTTTCTGTTTTTTTTTTACTTAATCCCAACTGTTCTGTCTATTCCCCGCCCTTGGTTGCCAACTTTTTTCATAAGGTGTCATGTGTTTTGTCTATATTGCTTGTATTGACTCAAATTTAACACAAACACACACACACACACACACACACACACACACACACACACACACACACACACATAGACAAAACATATTCTCAGCCACATTCACACCGCTCTTCTGCGCTAAGGCCAACAAACCAAAACCGTTTCTGTGGTGTTCAGTTTCAGGTGCCTTGTGGGATAATTAATGGGTCCCTCCAAGGCTCCTTCTGAGTATGTTTGTGCCCCTATATACTATGAAATTAAAATGAAAACAAAAGGCATGGTTGATAAAAGAGAAATACTTTATGTTGTCTCTAAAGCTTTTCATATTGTATTTTTGTCAATAAATTCTCAGTCTAAAATAATTACGAAAGAATTTAACATCTGTATCTACCCTCTGCTGGCAGATACAAATTTATACCATTCTTAAATTAACTCTGAGGACTCAACAAAATCATTCCAAAGGGCCACAAACAGCCCACCGGCCACTCTTTGTAGACCTCTGGTTAGTCTGCCTTTTTCTAATTGCTGCTCATTACACAAATACAGTCAAGAGACTTTGCCAGTGTAATTTTTAATCTTTCTAACTGCTATCCTGTTGCTGCATTTCGTCATTCTTTTTTTTTTTTTGTCTTGTTCTCTTGTCCAGAAACTGGAATAACTTTTACTCTCGCTTATTTTTTAAATTAGTTTTTTTTAGTGTGCACAAAGAATTTAGTATGATGGAAACCTGGCTGCCTGCAGGCCTTTTGGTGGTGTTATTGCAAAACAGCTAAATGCTCTTACTCTTAAGTGTTCCTTGTGCAGGCTCAGGGGTGGCCTCGGTTCAGTTTATTACCAAAAATGTATAAAACAAGTTTTTGAAATCCCTCTCAACCACTGACACACAAACACAGAAGGGGTGAAACCCTTGTGAAAGAATGGTTTTCCACTCCATGAACGGTGCCCTGAAGCTGTTCTAGTGGACCAAATGAGACCAGTGGGGTTAGTGTTTCACCTTTCACCTGTCTAATGCCATTTGCTCATCGGTTAGGTTTTCAGTAACTATGCACAGATGCGTAACTAACCTGTGGTGCTGAAAAAAAGGGTTGATCGGACATTTAAAAAAAATTGTATTCCATTGAATGAATTTGACTCCAGAATTGCAGCATGCATAAAGTAAAGAAACAATACATTTTCCAGTAAAAAGCACTGGAACAAACACTATATTATTTGCCCTTTTGCACAGAAATAAACCGTAATGAGAGCTGTTTAAAGCATCTCTGGAGTAGATGTTCCAAGCTGACTAAAACGTCTGTGATGTGCCATATAGCTATTTCAGTAGTGTTCAAACTCTGTCCTCCAGGGCCAATGTCCTGCATGTTGTAGATGTAACTCTGGTAGAGCAAACTTGAATGAAATGAACGGGTTGTAGGTCTTGGCCGGTGATCTGCCCATTTGAGTATGGCCTGCTGGAGAAGGACACATCTAAATCCCGTAGGACACTGGCCCTTAAGTACACCCCTGCACTATTTTCTTGCAAATTTGTATAAATTAAACTTAAGCTTCTTTTGTTCTCTATAGTATTGTTTTAAAACAATAAGCCCCGTTTTACAGCTAATTAATTAGCCAGCACAAGGATGGTTCTCTGCAGGGTCTTGAAGAGGTCTCTTGATGCACATCATGAAATTATTGTTAGGTGTGATGGAACAACAGAGTCCCCGACTAGTTTTAGTCTAACTCATGCACAAAACCTCCAGAGGAAGATTGTGGAGGTCCGTTGTTGTGGTGGCAGAATATCAGGGTCTTGGCACCTGCGTGTAGGAGCCTGCTAGTAGACGTAAATGATTTGTGACCCATGCACTTGTCATCAGAGATTTTGAAGCCAAACTGGCCTCATGCTAAGGCTATGACGTTTTCACCCTTAAACTAGGCTAGCAGTGGCCCCGGGCAATTTATTCTAATGGTCTTGGAAGCAAAGCACAGAGAGACATCCTGTCCTGCCGCTGCTCTGGCTGCAGCCTTAAGAATTTCACAAAGCTGCTCAAACAATTCACAATCTCTACAAGAGTAAACACAAAGCCATGATCCTTCCTATTACTCAGAGATCAGCATGCACCTGGCGCCTTGCAAAATAGAGCTCACAGATGGGTAGAAAGGTTGACACCTTCAAATTGCAAAACTAGGGAGGTTGCTTAGAGACTGAGGGAAGCCAAGTTATTCAGGCTGCAGTTTAAATGCAAGACATCTTTTTTACTCCATCAAAAGGAAAGTGTTGGCATCATATGAATCAAAGATGAGAGATTTTGGAAGGACTTTATAAGTGCCTCTACTAATGCTGCCTTTAAGCTATTGAAACACTGATGGTGTCTCCTTGCGTTACAGCAAGGTTGAAACTGATGATGGATATAAATCGGGACATTTAGGAGTTTGGAAACATCCCAGTGAAGCTCTGATAACCATGGTGGCAGGGCCGGAGCTCCGCCCACACGCACCATGCGTAGGGCACCAGGTGCTCCGCGGAGCACCAAACAAAGTTATGAGTTGATGAATGAAAAACGGACGTTAATTTCATTTGTGCACGATTAAGACACATCCATACTTTTTGGATCTTGTCTGCGCCGTAGTTTGAAACCTATTTAGTTTTCTGTTTCAGGGGTTTCTCCAGTTTCTTAAAAAGTCAGCGAGACAGCTCCTCTCTGTCCCACCTCCTGTTCACCTCTCCTACTGAGTAGATGGCCCTCAGTAGCAGCTGATAGGGAGAGAAACACAAAGAACGTTTGGAGATTTTACAAACCGCAGTAAAGCACTATTTCACATGCAGTTATGAGATGACACTAAAGCTCTTTGCGCAAATGAAAAACAGCTCCACTCTGACCTGTCTTCTGTCTCTCCTAATCGGAGCAGCTGTGGGCGGCGCTGCCCCTCAGTAGCGGGTGACAGGGAGAGAAACAGAAGGACTCAATAGAACCTATGGGGTTTATTTTACTATTGTAGATAAAAATGACGCAGCCAAGCATCATTTCAGATGGAGATATTCACCACTGAAGCAAGACTAAACTTCTTTGAGCAGATGAACAACAGGAAAAATGATAAGTGCAAAAGCAACAAGAGAATTGAGCCGATGTTCAGCCTGTTACATCTGTCCTAATTCAACATTATTTACTCTTAACAGTAGTGTTAAAGTGTGTGAATATAAAATATGAAGAAGTATGGCAGACTGAGGATTTTTGGCTTTGATGAATTCCTGCTCATGAATATTCCTCAGGAAAACAAAACTTGCCATGATCATCTGGATTGGTTTCCTCTGTAAAGTCAGACTTTTAGATGTTTTGGGGATTTTTGCATCAAGCAAATAGAACATGTTTTCTAACAGCTAACTTTAGGGTGACTCCTAGTTCTGCATCACACTCCCCAGTGTCACTTTTCATTAATTGTACTTTACTTGTGTCCTTGTTTTAATCCCTCTTAAAATGTGTTGTCTGTTAATTTTCCCAATAGGAATCACAAAGACCGACGGACAGACAGACAGGTACTAGGGATGCAAGTTATCAATTAATAAGTTAATCTATAGATGATTGACTAACGATTAATTCATAAGTACCCATTTTCTTGAAAAAAAAAGAGTTTTCTCTTCTATTAAGTGGGTCTTTCCATAACATGAAGAGCTATTTTTTTTTTTTACAATATGCTACATTTTAAAAGAGACACATCATTATATTTTAACAGTTTATTGTGCCAAATGTATTAAATTTGACTGAATAAATAAAAATTGTGGTTTTCTCAGAATCAGAATGCATTTATTCATTATACACATGTACAACAAATTAAAGCCATCTCCAAACACTGCAGAAATATCAATTATCAAAAATACATACAGCGTAAACAGTATAAGGTAAGGTGTGCAGAACTGGGTGTTATGTACTTTGCAGAAATAAAATATATTGTTGTATAAATTGTTAAATATATGTGTATAAATATTATATTAATATTATAGATAAAAACTGTAAACAATGCACATTGTAGGATGGATGAATTATGGATGGATACATTATCTAACATGGACGTAGTTAGAAAACAGAATAGAAACAAATATGGTCATGAGAATAAAACATATGAAACACTAATAATTCCCACGAAAGCCGTCAACACCAGCTGTTATGTCTTTTTGTATCATGTTACATATTTTGCGTCATCCCCTCTGCTTTGCTGTCATCACTTCCTTGCCTTCTGAGCATTCAGTGAGTCTTGGTTGAGAAACTGACGCTACTCCGCCAGGCAGCCCAGCCGAATGGGAGCTGTATTAAGGAACTTGTTGGGTGTTTATATTTAAATACAGAACTGCATAAAGATAATTTTCCATCCTCATTAAACAGTGCAAAAGTAAACATAATATATTAACTACTTTTAGGGTGGAATGACAATTTTACCCAGTATAACAAAAAGTGTTTCTGAACAGGATTACCAACTGTAGCTTTAATTGGATGAAACATGCTTTGATCAAATTAACCAATAATTGATAATTAATCATAAGTTGATTATTTGATTGCATCGCTAATAGATACTTTATCCTGAGGAAAAATTAAGAATAAAATTTTAAATAAACTAAAATTAACTGACAAAAGTGTTGTTGCAACATGTTGATGCAAAATTAGTTTAGGGTTTCACCAAGATTTTTATTAGACTTAGACTTAGACTTTCTTTATTGTCATTTTGTATGCACAGAGTGCATACAGAACGAAATTTCGTTTTCACACAGCTCAGAAAGATTGCAGTAACTCTACAGGATACCTTGCAGTGAATTACAGTACAGGATAAAAAGTGCAGTGATAAATCGCAGTCACTTACAGGATAAGTTTCAATAGATTTCCGGATAAAGTGCAGCAGTGAACAGTAGGCAGTTGAAATATAACCAATGTAAAACAAATATAAACAAATATGCAGTAAGGTGCATCAGTGATTTACCAGTAGACAGTTGTGCAGCGAGGTGCAGCAGTGATTTAAAAGTAGGCAGTTGCATTGTAAACAGTTTTGCAGTACGTTTTTGCAGGATACGATACAAATGTGCAAATGTGCAAATCAGCTAGTCGAGTGATACAAATGTGCAAATGTGCAAATCAGCTAGTCGAGTGTGGTACACAGTCCGTTTTTATACTTCAGCAGTTCAGCAGTTCAACAGTCTGATGGCAGCAGGGAAAAAGCTTTTGCAGAACCTAGTGGACCTGCAGCGGATGCTGCGGAACCTCTTTCCAGAGGGCAGCAGGGAGAACAGGCCATGGTGGGGGTGTGAGGGGTCCCTGATGATGTTACGGGCTCGAGACACACAGCACTGCGATGAAATGTCTTTAATGGAGGGAAGAGGAGCCCCGATGATTCCTTCTGCTGTCCTCACCACTCTCCTCACGTTCTTCCAGTCGGAGGCACTGCAGCCTCCACACCACACAGAGAGACAGCTGGTCAGAATACTCTCTATGGTGCTTCTGTAGAAGGTCGTGAGGATGGGCGGGGGCAGGCGGGCTCTCCTCATCCTCCGCAGAAAGTACAGTCGCTTCTGTGCCCTCTTCACCAGTGACATGGTGTTCACAGTCCAGGTGAGGTTGTCCGTGATGTGCACCCCCAGGAACTTGGTGCTGCTGACCACCTCCACCGCTGAGTTGTTGATGAGCAGTGAAGCATGGTGAGGCCGGTTTTTCCTGAAGTCGACGATGATCTCCTTCATCTTCTCAACGTTCAGGATCAGGCTGTTGTCTCTGCACCAGCCCACCAGCTGCTCCACCTCCTCTCTGTAGTCCTGGTCGTTGTCGTCTCTGATCAGGCCCACCACCGTTATGTCGTCTGCAAACTTCACGATGTGATTGGTGGTGGACCTGGGGACGCAGTCGTGTGTCATCAGGGTGAACAGCAGGGGGCTCAGGACGCAGCCCTGAGGGGAGCCCGTGCTGAGGGTGATGACATCAGAGGTGTTCTGTCCGACCTGGACTGACTGAGGTCTGTTGGTGAGGAAGTCTAGCAGCCAGTTTCGTAGGGGTGTGTTGAAGCCCAGATGCTCCAGTTTTCCCACCAGATGTTGTGGGATGATGGTGTTGAACGCTGAACTGAAGTCCAGGAACAGCATCCGCACGTGCGTGTTCTTCTCCTCCAGGTGTGCCAGGCTCAGGTGAAGAGCAGAGGAGATGGCGTCCTCAGTGGAGCGGTTCCCTCGGTAGGCAAACTGGAACGGGTCGAGTGTAGATGGGAGACTGGAGACGATGTGTTCCTTTACCAGCCTTTCAAAGCACTTCATCATGATGGGAGTCAGTGCAACAGGCCGGTAGTCGTTGAAACAGGTGACTTGAGGTTTCTTTGGCACCGGAATGATGGAGGCAGACTTGAAGCATGCTGGCACTATGGCTTGGTCCAGCGAGGTGTTAAAAATGTCTGTGAGGACACCAGTCAGCTGACCTGCACACTCCTTGAGCACCCGCCCAGGTATGTTGTCGGGGCCTGGGGCCTTCCGCGGGTTGACTCTCCTCAGAGTCTTCCACACGTCAGCGGTGTCAAGGCAGAGGACCTCCTCTTCCTGATGGGGAACAGCTATCACTGCTGGAGTGCTGTTTAGTGCCTCAAACCTCCCAAAGAAGTTATTTAGTCCATTGAGGAATTCAGCATCAACTTCACCCACCGGGGGGGAGGGCGTGTTGTATTCAGTGATCGCCCGGATGCCTTTCCACATGCTCCTGGTGTTGCTGGCATCATGGAAAAGCTCCTGGATTTTCTGACTGTGGTTCCGCTTTGCTAGCCTGATGGCACGGTTCAAGTTGGCTCTCGCTGTGCTCAGTGCCTCCTTGTCTCCAGACTTGAAGGCTGAGTTCCGTGCTTTTAGTGCTTGACGGACCTCCGCAGTAATCCAGGGTCGTTGGTTGGCTCGGGTGATGATGGTCTTGGTGGTGCTGACGTCCTCAATGCATTTGTTGATGTAGGCTGACACAGTCATGGTGTACTCATCAATGTTGATCTTGTCCTCATAAGTTGCAGCAGCTTTGAACATGTTCCAGTCAGAGCACTCAAAACAGTCCTGGAGCGCCTCCATTGCTCCCTCAGTCCACACCCTCACCTGCCTCGCTGTATGTTTTGCTCTGATCAGCAAGGGCCTGTATGCAGGAATTAGCATCACAGAAAGGTGATCTGAAGAGCCCAGGTGGGGGCGGGGGGCTGCTCTGAATGCTCCTTTTATGTTTGTGTAGACTAAGTCTAGAGTGTTCTCTCCCCGAGTTGCAAAATCCACGTGTTGGTAAAAATGAGGGAGAACAGTTTTCATATTTGCCTGATTAAAATCCCCAGCAATGATGAAACCACCCTCTGTGTGTGTCCCTGAACTCCCTCTTTGCAGAGAGCTCGAGTTGTAAATGGTCTATTTTGTTGTCCAGTGAGCGAACGTTGGAAAGCCAGATGGATGGTAGCGGCGGTCTGAATGGGTTAGCCTTTAGCCTCGCTGCTAAGCCTCCTCGGCACCCGCGCTTCTTCAGCCGGCTACACCGCTTCCGCGTCGCTCTCCTCCGGCGTGAGCTGCTCGTCGAGGCCGCCGCTTCACAGGCCTCCGGGGCTGGTCTCCGTAGGACACCGCAGTCACGTAAACAGTCGAGCGTGGTATTTAAAAGTCCAAAAACACAACTTGATCGTAACTCCAACAGGCGCTCGCGGTCAAGTACTGATCGGCTGGGTAGATGAGTGGTTTCCAGCGAGTTTGGCGGCATTTTTATGCATTTTTATGCAAAAAGTCCGCAAGTTGGTACAGGAGCTGTGTTCGGCTGCTGCCGCCAGGGGCGCCGCCGCCAATGTCCTTCTATTATAGCAACTGTGTTCAAAAGATTAAAGTTGAGAAGTTATTTTGGTAATCACAAGAAACACATTGATAAATACTGTATTATTGTTCCCTTTACATGGGTGTGCGGTGCGGTTGGGGGGCACCACAAAGCCTTTGCGCTTAAGGCACCCAAATGGCTAGCACTGCCCCTGCATGGTGGTAACATTGTGGTAAGACAACTGGAAACGCAGCAGAAGTATTTCACCAGATGTTCCTTTGTCAATTCCAGTCATCCTCGACTCATACAATCAAAACTTAAAACCTGAGATGCATTGTCCCGATATAAACATTATGTTGTTTCAATTTGTCCCGCAGCTGATCACGCCACATGCCATTCGGGTGCAGACACCTCCCAGACACATCCCTGGAGTCGTAGAGGTCACTCTATCTTACAAGTCCAAACAGTTCTGCAAAGGCACACCAGGAAGGTTCATATACACAGGTAAGTCCAAAGAAACAAGCACAAATACTTGTGTACAAGCTGCTGGCTGAACGGTGTTTGGTTTTTGAAAATATATAATTGCCTTTGTGTTTGGGAAACTGTGTGTGTGTGTGTGTGTGTGTGTGTGTGTGTGTGTGTGTGTGTGTGCGTGTGTGTGTGTGTGTGTGTGTGTGTGTGAATAGCATCTCTGAGTTACAGTTCACTCTCAGGCCAGACAGTGTTGAACTAATGACTGCAGATTAGTCAACATTAACGACCCACACTCGTTATAATGTTGCCATAATCAGAGGCTCGTTAAAAACCAGCTACAATTAAACAGTCTGCTCTTTATAGGCCCGCATACTGAAACTATTAGTGAAATCATCCAGAACACCCAGTTTACTAACACACACAAACACACACACACACACACACACACACACACACACACACACACACATACATGTTAAACATCCACGTACTGCACACAATGATGAAACAGAGTGTGTGACTTCTGAGAGGATTGTTCACTGTGAATGAGTGTTCCTGCTAAACTGGGTAAATAGGAAGAAAGAGTTGAAGAACGGAAGAAAGCATGGGTGTGTGTATGTTGGGAGGTGGGGGGGGGAGTTCCACATATATGTGGCAATGGATGGAGATGATGTTATGTCTGCTATTGATCCACCGCTCAACATGGCTCCAACACACCATAATGATGACGTCAGCAGGGGGGTGAAGGGAAATATTTGCTGCTGTATAAACACTTAGACGCAGTGGAAATTTAAAGGACTCCATCTATTAGCTGAACATAACGATTTAAACCTGATCAATAAGGATGACGTGCTGGCTAGTGATGGCATTACTTCCACAATAAGTTGACCTTTGGCGTGTCATGTAAAATTTGGCAGTAATAATGTGTCTTTTCAAACTATGTTCCTGACTTTGATATTTTCATTGCTTATTCTTTACCATTGATTTATAGATGCCCTGATCGGAACTCTGTGGCCGATTTCCGATTTTATGTTTTTGTTAAGGGGCCTAGTGATGTACTATAACCACAAAAAGCCATATATTCATCTTCAAATAAATACATATACAGCAAGCGTTCATCCTGATAGTGTTTACTTAGTCCTTTTTGAGCCTGAAAAGACATTTTGCAGCAAGTGTGATCAGCAGACATAAACGTTGTTGTGCCATCTGCTGGCAGTACCGCGGAACTACCACAACGCAAAATGAGCGACCCCTTCGAGCTCCACTGCGCAACAGTCCACTGCGTGAATGCAGCATAAGCAACGAAACAACATACCAGCACCCCACCCCCCACCTACTTGAATTGATCTACTCAAAATAAGCAGATCAATTGTTATAGAAATCAACCCAGAAGCATCTCGTGAACATGTATATAACAATATGTTATGTGGAAAATATGACAAGCAAAGCTAAGCATGAGAGACCCGTTACACTTGAAGACTCTTGAGTCTCTCTCAGACGTCAGACTTTAGTCATAAGTTCAATATTTTTAAATTTTAACAAGTCAAATGAACAATCTCAGTAAGGATTTGCAACATCCATTGAGAATTCTTAAAATTTCATTGATAATCTGGTTTGTGATAGACCCAGATTTTTTTTCACCTTCTCCTTTTTTTTTTTGCGTTTTTTCCCATTATCACAACACCCACACCAATTCTGTAAGCTTCCTAACATTTCAGCCACTGAAACCCTACATCAGGTTTGGGCATTGAAGGCAATGAAAGTCCATTTAACTGTCCAAATATAGTAGTTGCATACAGAATATTAATGCATGGTACATAAATTATTATAGATGGCCAAATATTTAATGCAATATTGCAGTGAAATATTGAATTGAGTCCTTTGGGATTGCTGTATTGCACACATTGATGTCGCAATGACAGTTTGAAACATTGTGCAGCCCCTCTTAAAAAATGTTCTTGGACTTGAACCATTGTTGCTTAGGACTATGTCTTATATCAAGATACAGTTTTTAAAGCTGTGTCCCACAAATTTCATTATTTTCTTTTTTGCTTTTTTATTTCTTGGACTGTACATCTCCTTCAGTTCTTGCCAATGCTATCATTCAGTCAAGTATTTGGAAATGTCTTCATGGTTTATTTTAAAATTTGACCTTGACTGGATAAGCTTGAGACACTGACAATTATTGTACTAATTATAATGATGATTCGAAAAAATTGTGATAAAATTGTATAAATACAAGTTTGCATAAATGGCACATTTACAGCAAGAGGGCCCTCTATGGCTTTACAGGAGAAACATGCAAAATGCTGATCAGCAATAATGTTAAGGTTTAATTTATTTACTGCTTTTTAAACATTAGTTAGATTAAAAAAAATGATTGTTTATTCCAAAACAGATGCTCCTTTTACATTGTTTTACTATATCTTTTACATTTACTAAAAGAAACAAAGTTTATGGATGAACAAAATGAAAATCTTAATCTACAAGAGGTATGATTAGACTTAACTGTATACATGACTTTGTGTTTCTCTGGGTTGTGAGACATATAGGCTCATTTCTCTTAGCCAAGATGGGAAAGATAATATGACATACTATTCAAGCAAGAAATTGTTTCTTTATCTTCAGAAGTCAGGAAATCACTAAGAATGACCTAAATTCTCTTAAATTTACTTTTGGAGCTATAAATAAAACGTTTATACAATTGGATCCACAACAACCAAGGCTGAATGAGAGTCCAATTTTACCATAGCACAAGAGAGTGAGGGGGGTGGAAAGGAAAGTAAGAGCCCTTGAGTGGCATCAAAACAGCCATTTGTTCCAATGCTTTTACCAAAGGTGCCAATATATGTGGATGGTGCTGCACATCAACGGCCGTTTGTAGATCCTGAATAACAGCAGTTATTCCAGGTGCAGATCAGAACCAGACCAGAATAATGTTTTAGCTCGATGATCCTGTGGTTTTCGTTTTGCTGGCAGTGTAAGTTGGTTTCAAACGGTGCTTTCTCAAAACTTGCATGTGTGACTGCTTTAATGTTATTCCTCTAAAACATTTTTTAGACTGACCCTGGGGCTAGCCAGCAGGTAATTGGTCCGTCTGGCATCCAACTCACTTTCCTATTGGACGAGGTTGACCCCCGGTGACCTGGCGATTGGCTGATCGCTTCAACATGTGACCCAGGAAACACAATCCGTTACCGCGGTTGCATGACCCTGCCTCAAGGCTGACTCGTCTCTGGAAGGTCCCGGCAGTGAAAGCTGATTGGCTGCTTGTGGTTTTTCCGTCCTTTTGCTGTGATTGCCTCTGGGTGTGAGGGCTGCGCCATTTAACACGCTTATGGGCACACACACACACACATGTGGAAAGCAACACTGAGCGCCACACTAGCGGGGTCATGTCTTACACAACTTACCACACAGACTTTCAAACAGGGGCAGGAGTTGAAAGTAATTGTAAATCAGACTGATATGAGCGAGAGAAGGTGAGTAGTCTGGTTAACAGATGGTCTACCACATTTAAACAGTCCACACAAACACACACACACAAACGGGAATCTGGTGCCGTACGGCCGCTTCACCCGCCTGATGGGAAAAATTAACATTCTCAACATCACACACTGCTGTGAAGACACTCAACGGTGCAAAGTGACAATCAATAAATGCTAACACTCACATGCCGACATCAACACACATCAAGGAAGTAGAGCCGCGATAGGGAACCTAAAGCCAGAGCCTGGCCAGGAAACTTTCAGTAAAGTATCTCAAAATTTGGGAGAAATCTGACCGTCGTTGTCTTTTTCAAACATTCGAACCTCACTCTTGCAGTCTCAAAGGGAGACAATAAGAAGCTCAAGTGTAGTAAAAGAGATACAGCGCCAGAAAGACAGATGGACTTTTAAAACCAGATTGTATAGTATTGATTCCCTCATAAGTGGATCACACATACAGTATAGTGATACACACATGCAGATACACACATGAACAACCGCGCAGAGACGGTGAAGCTCAGGAGAAAGAGATCTCATCTCATAAGGGGAAGAATGAAGCAATAATTCAGTGGTATTGAACTGCTGGCTGGCCAGAGAATCGATATCACCACACCTCCTCTTCGTTTCCTCCTCCTCCTCCTTTTTCTGCTCTTTTAACATCAGCCCTCTTTGTGCTTTCACCCACCCAGCTTCAACCTTTGCCTTTTCCCTCCCTTTTTTTTTTCTTCATCTGTGGATTCCTTGGTTGCAATACTCCCAAAAGGTGATGAGAAAAACACAGCTGTACATAAGCTGATCACAAAATAATCCAGATATCACTTTTCTTCTCTATCTTCCCCCTCTTTTCTGTATTTTCTCTCCCTCCTCTGTTCACATTTCACGGTGGAGCAGCACTGGATGGTCTGTCCTCATGAAACTTCTATGAGTATTGATCTGATGGCGGCTCTGGACTCTGAGGGAAAGAACAAGGCTGAAGGAGGAGGAGGTGGAGGAGTGATGGGTGAGCGGACGGATGGGTGAAAGTGGCAGAAGGTGTAGTTAAGAAGGAGGAGGCGGAGCAGGGAGGAGATGAAGCAGAAGACAGGGTTGATGGGGGAGGTAAAGCAGAGTTGGAGGGATTCGTGCTGAGATGGTTTCAAGGGAGCGGCAGGGAGGCAGAATTAGTGAGAGGAGACAGGTTCGGGTCTCCGTGTCATTTGCTCGGATGAAGTGTTTATGTTGTGTTTTTGTGAACCGTGTGCCACGGCAACATATTAATGGTTGATTTTATGTGTTCTGCTGGAGTTGTTCTTGCTAAACAAAACAATAAATTTTACTCCAAAAAAACATCTGCTTTTCATTTGTTCTAATCTGGAAAATAAGCACTGCCCTTTAAAACTGGGGGGGGGGGGGGGAGCACAATAAGTGTTTAGGGCATGTGGGTCAGAGTTTTAATGGGGAGCATGAATTTACAAGCGCTTTTTAAATCTGATGCCTAATGAACTAGACAACTTCTGCTCCATCTGATGCTGATTCTGTTTTTGTACAAGGGGGGAAATCTGGCCATAAGCCTGCATTGTTAGCGCTTTGCAGGAGTATACATACATTGTCATTTACATGCTGTGGACGAGCACAAATAGGGTGTTTTATTAAATTTGACAAAATTACTATGTTTTGTTTTGTTTTTTGTTTTTCTTTACAAATAAAACTCTGAAGAGTGTTCTGTGCATTCGTTGTCAGCATGACGCTGCCATCTCCAGGTATTCAGGGTGACGTACAATGTTAGCTCCCCACCACACATAGCATTTTGGATATGGACCAAAATGTCCAATTTTGCTCAGATCTAACCAGAGCACCTTCATACACGTTTGTTGTGTCCCCTACGTGGCCTGTGGCAAATCACAATTTCTTCCTGTCTTCTATGAAGGCAAATAATTGTTGACCTGCCAGCAGTTTCTCCCACCTGACCTGTAGATCTCTGCAGCTCCTCCACAGCAACCATCGGCCTCTTGGCTGCTGACTAACGCTCTACTTGCTCTATATGGTCGGCTTGGAGCCGTTCCACATTCTTCTGGTTTCTAGATAACGGATTGAACAGTGATCCATGAGATCCATGAGATCCATGAGACGTTCAAAGCTTGGAATATTGTTTTATGACCTAATTCTGCTTTAGACTTCTCCCCAACTTTCTCAATGACCTGTCTGCTGTGCTCCTTGGTGTTCATCATGCAGTTTGTTCTTTAATGCTCTCTAGCATCAATAGCTCTGAGACCTTCACAGAACAAGTGAATTAAATAATACACGGGTGTATGGTGTTAACAGAGTAAAGGGGGATGATGCAAAGGCATTCTATACTGTTTAGATTTTCATTTGTCAAAAAATGTCATAAACCATGTGTCCTTTTCCTTCCTCTTCCTAATGATTTGCATCTTTCTGATAGTGGATATGTGATAGTGGGCCTATCACATAAAGTCTTGACTAAAATACTTTAAGGTTCGTGGGAAAGTGAAGTAGTTATCAACTCTTTTGCAACACTGCAAAAAGGGGAACTAAAAGTAAGTCAAATTGTCTTGGAATGGGTGAATTTGTCCTTGATTTGAGCAAGTAAATAAGATCATCTGCCAATGGAATAAGATTTTTGCATTTAAAATAGGAACAACTCATCTCCATCATCCTTTTTCAAGTGCAGTAAATCTAATTATCTAATTTTAGGGGTCAAAATACTAATTCCATTGACAGATAATCTTATCTACCTGCTCAAATCAAGGACAAATACACTAATTTCAAGAAAATTTTACTTACTTTTAGTTCCCCTTTTGCAATGAAGGCATTGTAAATCCATTCAGGCAAATTTTTACACATCATTTTGTTCTTAAGGAAACATTGTTCCATTATTAATGAGCCAGTCAGAGAAACTTTAGGCCTAAATCATTAAAACTAATCTGTGCTGTGTTGTGATATATGTGCTTGTCTCTTTGTCTGTGCGTGTTTGTGTGTGCCGTATTAGCGCTGGCATCGGTTAAGCGTCTCCAGAGATGCTCAGAGAGGGGATCTGACACTGGCAGTTGATTCTGACAGTTGATATCCCGCCGACTGTTAGGCAGCTGTTTTTCTAACTTTTTTGTTTTCCCTCAACCATGACTGAGTGCTCGTTTTCAGTCTTTTTTTGTCTGTTTACCAAAGTTCTTCCTCTTTACTCCTTCCCACACCCTTCTTCTGACATTCTCATTGCTTCTTTTAAGTCTTTCTCTGTGTAAAAAAAAACATTAGTCTCTTAATAAAAACAAATAAAATCTAGATGTTTATGTATAAAACAAGCAAAATCCAGTGCAATAGGACAGTTTTGGGATATCTTTAAATAAGTCCACTGTCATTCCTGTCGTGGCCTTCAAGTGCAAAAGACAATAAGAAACCCACAACACAATTAAAGAAAATACAATGTTTGAGGTGACAAAATGTCAGAAAGGTGAAACAGATCTAGTTTAACTATAGAAAACCAAAAGCAGAGCAGAATCACTGACAATATTTGCACTTTGCTTGTTGTTGTTGCTTGGATATATCACTCAGAATCTTAATAGTGTAATCCACCTATTACATAACAAATATGGGTCTTTATTTTGGAAAACATTTTGTCAAGATTAAATTAAATTAAAAGGTCATTGCTCATGATTAAATCGATAAATTTCTGTTCTAACTGCTCCCTTGTGTCAATCTTTTTTTTCTGTCTACTCTGACCCACCTCTTTTGACTATTTATGCATGTCCATGTAATTACCACATATGAATCGTAAAATGTGCCCAAAGGGCTTCCTTAAAGTACATGGAAATGCTGCCCATAACGGTTCAACATCTGGACTATTTAGAGCTTGTGATTTATAAAGTGGTGTTGCGAACAAATAAGGCGGTTTAGGACGTAACAGAAACCAGAGACTTGGGTGTGATGTGATGGTAACACAGACATATATCTAAAAAGCACACGCTAAAAGAAGTTGCACAACAGCAAAAGGACATTCATCTGCAAGTAATCTATCAGTGCTGGCTTTGGAAAGTACCAAACATCACCACTGCAGCTGCACTCTTGGACTTCATGCACAGAGACACACCCCTTTGCTTCCCACACGTCCATATATTAATCCGGTTTAACTTTCCACCTCCACCTCTGTCATTGCTGAACTCTCAGGGTTCAACAATGTGGTGATGACACAAGCTCAGCATCTATCAATAAACTGAAAATTGCAGAAATACTCCTGACACCCATAAAGCCTTTGAAGATTATCCTGACGGACAGAGCTTTCAGAGCTCCTCTTGATTGACGTATTGATTGGGTAAAGACTTTGGAAGAGAGTAATTGGAACATTAAAGGAGCCCTAAGTGTTCTTTAAAACCTCTTCTGATTTTACCCGTGGTGCCATTATCGTACAGATGTTTTTTGACACTACTAGCTTTAACCTTCTTAGCATATATATATATATATATATATATATATATATATATATATATATATACATGTGTGTGTGTGTGTGTGTGTGTGTCATGTAGCATCTAAAAACTCATCCTTTCTCAGTAACGTTTTCACCAGCTTTGCACATCTATTCATGTAACATAACTTCCGTGGGGACTTTTGTTCGATGAAACATAACTGGGAAGTTGGTGCAGCATTGAGGAGTTTGTTGATACAAGTGCTCAGGTATGACTTGGTCATTTGGGAATTTGATGGAGAAGTGGCCTCATGCCAAGACTTTGGTTCATCACAAGCAAACATTACCTGCAGCTCTTGAATTTGCCCAATTTACCGTAACCTTTGACAGTTCAGCTCAATATCCTGTCACGTTTCTAGTTGCAATAAAAAAATATCTCACCATGCAGCAGAAAAAAAAATATTTCATTTATACACTGCATTGCTAGTTGAGGAGTTGCATGGCCACCTTGATACTGAGCATGTAGATAAATTGCTGGGCTGTGAGTTGGCAGCAGACCAAAAATGGATCTTAATCCAATGTGAAGAGGGTCTAAATCTGGGTGCTTATTGCATTTTCCAAATGTATATTAACTTCTTGCTCTTGTTTTTATTTGTACGTAGTTTGTTCATTTCTGGATAAATTTATTTTCTTTGTATTCTATCAGCAATACTTAGCTTTAAAATTATAAATGTAAAGATAAAACCTCTTTTATCAGGAATACCACTGGGTACACACTTATCACCATTCTCGTTATTTCAAATTTTACATTATAAAAGTATACTGTAATAATAAAAAATGTTTGTCATTGACTGGTCCATTTCTTGAGTTCTTGTAATTTTTCAGCTTCTGACATTGTTCTTTGACAAGCCCGAAAGTACTAAGTCAGTAGAAATTTTAATGATTTAATAACATCTTTGACTTTTTTCGCTTGTATGATGCTTATGTCCAATTTCTTTCGATACCTTTTGTGCTCACTTGAGGGAAAAAGTAAACTGTTCCATCTAAAAGAATCTATCTCATCCTGCCTCAACCAAAAGATCAAAGCGATCATTTAATGATGTCTTTTCCCCAGCGAATGATTCACAGATCCAGATCTGAAAACACACAGACCACTTCTCTAACCAAAAGGTTGTATGAGCTTGTTTAAATGCACAAATGCAAAGCAAGGTTCACCATTTTCCAATGTAGCCCACACATGCAAACACCTTCAGGTAAAAGTGTGGAACTCGGAAACAGAATTTGAAGTGATTCTTTCTCCTCACTAGTCTGAACCCCCCTGCTGACTGCTGCAGATGTTGGGTTTCTGTGTGTTAATTAGGTTTGCTGAATACCAGGAAGCACTGATTTAAAGGTGCAAGGTGTAATATTTTGAAACTAGGATAAGCAAGCTTTGAAACCAGACAGATGATAGATGCTTAACAAGCTAAATTTCTTGTTCATATTTAATTAACCACGTGTAACGCACAAGAATCACGGTCTGCAGCATGAAAAATGTTTTTCTCTCTGAACGTTGATGGTGAGATGCAATGTCCGCCCATTAGCTCGTTGATCGGTCGCATTCACCAAATTATAAAATATGTGGAATCAGTGCAAATTTGCTCGACATTAGTGGATTGCCCTTGGCAGTTAAACAGAGCAGAAGCTTTTGGACACAACAAAGAGGGCTAATGACGGACCGCTCATGGAAAATATTTTTATTCTGGCAAGCAGAGGGAATGGGGAACTTTTGATGCAACTACACTGGAGCTATTAGGTTTTTTGGAAAAGATCTTGAGGGTTTACAAAAAGTATTTATAGTTACATTTTTAAATGCCCTTCTCTACTCTGTTGATTTATAGAACCCGGTCAGTGCTGTTTTTACAGTTGCAGCTGGAAGCCATGTTGGGAAAAGCAAAAATATTTTTGAAAACTGAGTATATCCAAAGTTAATGCAGAACACAAACTATGTGTACCCCTAGAATTGGTTCTTTTGAATGCAATCTTAATCCAATCTGCTATTCATGTTGAAATGTGAAGTCATAGAAAGGCCTGTGGTGACTTATTGTATTTACTCCCCTTTGGGCATATTTTGTCAACCTTTGAAGACATCTCTGATCACTTCTATGCATCCATACATCCTCTTTTTTACACAAATATATTTTAAGCTCCATGCTGTGTTCTTTATATATGCTGCCTCTGGGCTTTTTAGGAAATATGATATACCCTTCTACTGCTAGTTGTTGACTATTTCAGACATGCATTTTTTGCCTTAATAATATAAAATCATGGCTGAAAAGTGGTTTTGGAGATCAGAAACTTTAGAAAGCTAAAACATGTTTGCCTTTAGCTTCATACCACTGATCATTTAAAAGGAGGAAGCACTAAATAAATGCGTGTGCAATTTACAAACTTATGGAGCAAGCGCAGAAAAGCCTACAGCTCTACCCATACAAGAAATATGATATCAGAGCTAAGTGTGCACTGCTTACTGTCATCTCCATTAAGTTTTTTACTCATCCTCTTTCTGTTCCTCTCTTTTCTGCAGCACTGAATGAACCAACCATCGACTACGGTTTTCAGAGGCTTCAGAAGGTTATCCCGCGGCACCCTGGGGACCCCGAGAGGCTTCCAAAGGTAGCAGAAGTTTTTAGCTTGATCTTTTTCCAAAGTTAAGAAGAAAAAACACTTCTGAAGAAAAGTGTGACTCTACAAATAGGAAAAATCTCAGTTAGAACCATGCTAAGTTGCTCGGCATTCAAAGAACAAACCTGCTGAGATAAACATATAGGGGCAGAATACTTGCAAAAATATTTTCACGTTTCTCTAAGCAAAATATGTGTTTTCAAATCTCTGGTGGGTTGTGCTTTTAGCTCTCAATGAACTGTCGGTGTATGAGCTTCATAAAAACAGATCAGAGAGTCATATCGGATTGTTTGTTCGTCAGCTGTAAATCAAAGAAAGTGTTTAAAAGATCACCAGATGCAAATAATTAACAACAAACTGTGAGCTGTGCTTTCATACCAAATGCTGTCATCTTGAGCTGTACATGCAGGCAGATTCTCCTTGTAGTGCAGCTTTTGTTATATGCGGGCTCTGTGACCTGATTGAAATTTGAATTTGTGCATTTGGGAGAGGTGGGGGTGGGTTCTTGGCGGCCTCCTAAAACAGCTGCTCCTAAGTGATTCCCCTTTTGGTACTGGAGCTGGTCCAGGAAAGGCTGTCTTTGGTGTGACATCATGAAAGAATGGGCGCTGGTCATGATGTGATGATGTGTCGATGTTGTGATATCAACAGAATCATGCCAACACCCTGCATCCGTCCACATGTGTTAGCAATTGCGTGGGAACGTGTGTAACACAGAAACACACCGAAACAGTGTGTGACAGTCTGCAGAAGCAATGCCATGAACCTTTCTGCCTTCAGAGAAATGAAAACCCTATGTTCTTACAGTTTTTATATCCCCAGTGTGGGTTTTTATCAGGGATCACCATTCCTTCAAGGTGTGAAATGAAAACTCAAGATCCCAAAACCCTAAACGTACATGTCAGCTGTGCACGGAGTAAGCACTTTAAGAAAACATGGCCATACTTTCCAGCTGGTTTACCTGACTGGCCTCTTGTTGAGAGAAAACTGCGACCCAACATCAATCCAAAATCGTCCCAGGCGCCTATAACTGCCTTCAAACCACAAACTGTGGTTGGGATAACTGGCAGAAAATCGTTCCCATCACTGTACGAGAAATCTTGGCCTTTCTCTCTACGTAGAGATGTTTTTATTCTGTCCCTTTGAATGGATCATTTAAAGTCATGCCACAGCAACTCAACCAAAGTACAGCGATGGGAGCTCATTCTGACGGGATTTCACGAAGCGAAGGGCGGAGATCCTCCTTCAGGTAGAGACCGTTATTCATTGCTCAATAAATTACAGGAACTCATTCAGTTCCTGAAGAATCCATGCACACTCAGACTATCATACCGTTACCAGCATATTTGACTTCTGGAACAATGTCATTTTTCTGGAATGCGTCTTATCCGACCTTTTGCACCTGTACGTTCTACCGCGTGATCTTCGATGTCAAGGCACGGGTTCCTAAGGCTACAAGGAATGCTGCAGGGGAGTGTGCTTTTTCCTTCCGTGCCCCATCTTGGTGGAACAATCTGCCTCTAGACATTCGTCAGGCATGCTCTGTTATATTGTTATATTGTTTTATTTTTGGTGTTTCCTTTGTGTTTTTAACCTGTCATTACCTGTTTATGAATTGTCTTGTTTTAATCCTTGTTTTACAAATTTTATCACCTGCTGTTCAGCACTTTTTTGACAGCGCTTTATAAAGTTATTATTATTATTATTATTATTATTAATATTATTATATGCTAGACATTACAGCACACCTTCCACAAAGTCCCCTTTCTTGTGAGTCCCAAAAGTATTGGGGACCATCAAGATGTTTTTTTGGGCTTGATGAGGCATACCTTGGTGCTCTTTATGGTCAGCAGTCTTGTGGTCTCTTGGATGAGTTGTTGCTGCACTCCTGGAGTAATTTTGATAGACTGGCTAGTCTTGGGAAGGTTCACCACTGTCCATGTTTTCTCCATTTATGGATAATGGGTATCGCTGAGGTTTGCTGGAGTCCCAAAGCCAGAGGCTTGTTTCCTAGTAATTTCTGAATTAATTCATGGCATAACGTATTGCTTGTTGAGATTTTTAGCCTATTAAATGTTATGAGACAGGTCTTATATCAGTGGTTTCTTGATTCTACAGCTGAATCTCTGTTCAGAGCAGTATCATCCAGTTCAGGTTTGACATGTCTAAGTATTTTGGATTTTGAACCTTTGGGGGTCAAATGGACTCCAGATTTCTTAATAAACATTAAAGTAGCCCTTTAATTTTGCAGCTAATACAAATGATCAGATCAATTACCAACTCCAGTGTCATTAGCCACGCGGAGAGTATGGGCATGTTTTGCGCAGCGCATACACAACACGGGGGGGTGTCTACACCCTAATGAGAGACACGCAGATAGTCATTAGAAAAGTTGCCACATCTGACATAATGAAATCCTAATATTGCATTTTGAAACTTGAAGTTTTTTTATTTAAAGCAGCACTGTTCGTAAACCTTTGTCTTTCTAGGTCATGTTTTTTTTTTTCCCCCATGGTTTTATTTTGAGGACCATCATGTAACCCAAGATATTTCCAGGCAAAGCCACAAAGAGAACAGCCATGCTGCTGTAAATACGGAAATCGATCAGGGATCAGGTTTTACCCGTGCTGGAATGATGACTATAATTTGAGCCAGACATGGTGTTACTTTTAGAGGGGCTTTTTTTCTTTTTCCGATGGGTTCTGTACCAAGTTCTGTGGAGGTATACGAGCAAAGTGCTCTAACTGTTATATCAGTACTGTGACAGTATTTTGAGTCTGAGTTATTTCAACATTTTTCTGCTTTTGTTCAATGTGGAAAAACTGAATAAGTGAGTGTGTTCGCTGGCATCTAATGAACTCTTGGCTGCCTGTCGAGTGTTGACTAGTCAATGTGTAATTTCCAAGATTGTGTCGGCGGCACCACACAGACGACAGACAGACGGGGCAGTGGAGTGTGAGAGAGGATTACCAGCGAACAGCCGATTCTATAATTGTTCAATGAACATTCAGGGGATTTTGCTGGCAACACACACACACTAATTCGGCTGCCAGTCTGTGTCACTGTGATCTCCTCAGCATCACTCCATACTTGACACATGCAGTTTGCATAGGGATGGCCCTTACCCTGTTGGCACACTGCGATGTTTCAAGGAACTGTGAAGGACTAGATTTTCTACCTTGAACCCTTTTGCTTTGACACTTATTTCATGTAGAGGTTAAAATGATTCACAGTGAAATTGGGATGCTGCTTTAACAAGCAGATACCTCATCAAGTACAGTAACAAACTCAACGTGCTCATATACAGATGAAGCCAGATGTTTACATGTCACACGTAGCCATTTTTCTCACTGCATTAAATCTGGTTATTTTGGAAGACTACAGTTATTTCTATTTGCTAAATACCAGAATAATAAAAGTGAGAGTTTTTAAAACTGTCTTCAAATTCAGAAATGCTCCATACATCTCTCTAGTATTTGCTGGTATAAATTGCCTTTAAAGCAGTCGTCTCAAACTCCAGTCTCAGAGGGCCGGTGTCCTGTGACATTCTCTGCTTTCATACACCTGACTCAAATATGAGCTCATTAGCAAAGCTCTGCAGAGCTTGACTCCATGCCAGCGAGGCAGTTTAGCCATGTGATTCAGGTGTATGGGGCCAAACGGTGCAGGACGCAGGCCCTCAAAGGACTGGAGTTTGAGACGACTGCTTTGAACTGGGTAACACAAAGTATTTTTAGACGCATGCAGGAAAATGTTACGAACCACAACAACTGAGTAAATTGGATAATAAAAAAAGAAAGAGCACATAAACAACACAACCTCAACATAGGTTAAATTAAAAATATGACTTAGAGCTAATTCAACAGAATAGGTTTCAGCTATTCAAAAGCTCCACCTCCAAATCTTTATTTGTAAATCAATGGAGAGCAAAGAGAACAAGACTGATGACACATAGTAATCAGATCTTGTATATTAGGTCTGTGATCTGCCACTAAGGGCTTCATAGGTAATGAGCAGGATTTTGTCATTCAGAATTGTACAGGTAGGGAGCCAGCAAGGGGAGAGATTTCTCCTTACAGAACAAGTGAGCATTATTTTCAACCAGCTGTAAGGTTTTCATTGAGCTGTCTGGACCAGAAAACAATGTGTATTGAAAACTTGGAGACATTGTTGGAGCACTGAACTTTCACTGAACTTTCAGCACCAAATGGTAAAAGAATAAAAAAATATGCCAAAAGTAACGTACCCTGTCCTGGTGCAGTAGAGCACTGTTAGTTCTACCCCCTTCACCCCAATACACACACAGACACAATATAAAACGTGCACATCAACGGTAATAGGAAAGAACATGACAGCGCCTGAAATGGTGATTTAAAAATGGAGTCATAAATGACGACGCACAGACAATAATGAAAACAAGCTGAAGCAACAGGACAGGCTGTGGAAAACCACAATAAAATGTTTGAAAACTTACGCCGACACTGAACCCATTGGGTGCAAAACCTGAGGGGTGTTGACATTGTGACACACAAAGGGACTGGGGATGAACCCGATGAACTCACGATAAGCCGACCACTGATGAGCGATATTTCAAATGGGTAACACTTCAGCGTATATAAGGTCTGGTTAGAGTTTGGCGGCTTCCTCTGGTGACTCACACAGCTGACATCGCTATGCACCACATTTTACTGATGTCATACCTTCACGAGGTCATATCACTGGCATCACTAAGATGAGTAATCCCTGTGATTGTGAGTAATGCAGGTGATGCATGAAGATATACCGTGCCTTAAACCGACATACATGCTGTACTGTGACGCGTGTGTGTGCGACTCTCATACGCCTAAACTGACTTCACCAACAGGGAGGGACGATGAAATCTGAAACCACCATCTCACAACATAGCAGACGATGCCCAAAGAATATTTGTGGACTCATGTCGATACCTCTTCCTATGTCTGCAATTGTCCCACGTGAAAAGCATGACATCATATCCATGTGAAGGGCGACCCTTCATGTACAGCATCCCTAATGGCCCATTAGAAGCGGATCATGCTGCTAATGTACCAGCATTAGGGAGAAATAAGTCATGTATGTGTCATGTATGTGCTTGTTAGGCACTTGCACGTTGCACACACATGTGACCCCCATGGATACTCAGCCCAACATTTCCTGGTCCTAATGCGTGTGTGCGTGAATCCTGTATGGTTATCATATTAGCAGAGCTCGTTAATCGGGCAGTAAAAGCAACCTGGCTACTCCAGTGAGTCTTTTCCTCTTCCAGCAAATGACTCTTCTGCCTGACTCTCAGTTTTTCTTCATATTCTTCGGAAACAGATCACAGTAAAGGTCGAAAAGTTCTTGAAGGAAGGTTATGCAGACTCTGATGAATCAGTCAGATAAATAGGGACGTAGAGATAAAAGTTTTTCGACAGACAAGAAGTGACAGATGGCTACGTGTCAGTTAAATATACCATAAATACATGAGAATTGACAGAACAAAAAGGGATGACATAAAACAGGCAGAGATTAAAGCTTTAGAATAATGCTTTTCTGCAACTGCAGTAAATTAGGACACTGGCATCTGTTTTTGAAAGTTGGTTTCTGTCGCTCTTGTCATGATTCTTATTTACAATGTGCAATAACCTGATGGCGCAGCTGAAGTATTGATATGTGAAAGTTTATGCCTACACTCATATGTTACAAAAGTCTTTGAAATTATGTAGTTTTAAAAAAAAAATAAGTGCCTGATGCTATCTATAGTTCTCTGCTAACAGCTTTTGCCATCATTAAGAACAATATTTCCACAATGGGTTTTGACATTGTTTCATATTCTGTATATTTAGATATCTTCAGCAAACAGACATTCATGCACACAATGATACGTCAGGACAATTTAGAGAGACCAGTTCGTGCACGTAGGGAAAAAGATGCAAACACCATGCAAAAATACAATGGGCGGATTTCTCAACAAAGAATCTTCTTGCTTTGAAGCAGCAGTGTAAACCAGAGCCCCACATTGCAACGGTCATCATGTTATAAATACAAATTAAAGACCCATAGAGACCATAAGATTTATAAATTAAAGCTACAGGTCTGTTTGAGTAGATTGTCGAGATAATTAAATGCCTGGACCATTGTGGTATGTTCAAATGTCAGTAACTCAAATTGCAAAAGCTTGTCTGAAACAGAAATGTTCTTCACGTTGCTGTTAAGTTTTGGTTTTGCAGCAAAGATACAGAGTATGGATTCTCGATTCACTATTTGTTGCAGGTTTTTTTTTTATCAACTTCATAACATAAATGACTCCAGCAACGCCAAAATCAAAGCTTTTTGTTTTTTAAAGTTGCATCAGCACAATGCAGCTGGGAGCATCTTCATCTACACTAGGGAGGACAATTAAGGAGATATAAAATAAAGGGACCAAAGTTCTAAATGTGGAGTTAAAACTAGCAATCCCTTCTAAGCAGTGCTTCTTATTTAAAGATCCACATGTACGAGAGTAGTTAGCCGATGGATTTTTCTCTTTTAAACAAAAGATAATAATGAAAAAAGTCAAAGTGTAATGCGTCAGGCAGCAAAAAAGATTGGAATGATGCAGCTGCACAAAGTGTCAGACCTGATAATGATGATGTTACCAGAGGATCATCTTCCCTTCCCGTTTATCAGTGACTGGCCTTACCGGAACCACTTCAGCGTTCAGGATCAGATTTCTGTGTGCGTGTGTGCGTGTGTGTGGTTCAGCTCACCAGCCCTAATAATGAGAGGTTAACATAGAGGCAGCAGGGACATAATAATCTGTAAAAGATTGAATTTAGCACAGTTGACAGGCACATAGCACTGCTGACTGGCTCTGGGACCTTTCATTTTCACACACACACACACACACACACACAAACACAAACTGATGGAGCGGCAATATGTTCCACCGCTACATACCCGCAGGAGAGCGCACACGCAGAGAACCGTAAGCACGTGTGCGAGTGTGTCGCACCATGCAGGTTAACTCTGCGAAGTGCAGAGTAATTTTCTCTCTGTCACCTCATGCTGTGAAAAAGACGACACATTAACTGTTAAACAAGACACCTTAGACCTTGGTGAGGGCCCTCGGTGGGGAGGAGAGAACAGAAATAATAAAGGTAGCTACTATGGGGAAGGAGGACTGCAGAACGTTTAGTTTGTGGAGAGGGTAGAGAAGACAGTCCTCTGTGTGGAGGCAGAAGGGAAAAAAGAAAAAGGAGAAAAGATGGGGAAAAGCATATAAAGAAGAAAACTGGGGAGATTGAAAGACTGCCCAAAGATTTTAAATCTGATTTAATCATATAATCAATTGGTTCAGGGTTCTTTTATTTGTGCTGACTGAATGGTAAAAGAGAGAAAAGAGAACAGCCAACTAAAATGAGCGACTCCCATCCGGCTTTTTAAGACATGAGTCAAAAAGACAGAGAGAGCTCTGCGTGATCAAATGGCGCTTTACGGGCTCGCCCATTTAAATTTGCAACTGAGCCTGCAAAGAACGTTTTCCAAGCTAGATTGACTTTAGATTTGATTTTAAATACCTGTCACTTTAAGATGTCGTTAAAATGCATAAAAGCACTCAAGTTGACAGGCGATAATCTTCCTTTTGAAAGTGGTGAAGTGCAATTTGTTTATCATGAAGACGTGGTGAATAAAACGGAAGCTGGTTTGTTGGTTTGGTTTGAGAGGTAGAGGCATGAGAAAAAGAAACGGCACATGACTTTTTAGAACAAAGTCGAACAAAGATGCAAACACTTCCAATTCAATATTTTAGCATATCCTCTTTGTTTTTCTTCAGGAGGTTATTCTGAAAAGAGCAGCAGATCTGGTGGAAGCCCTCTATGGATTGCCTCATAATAACCAGGTACATACGCTCACACGTACAGCTGTCCGAAAGGTAACATGAAAAGGTCTAAAACTGCCGTCCTTCTTGCCTTTTTTCCATCTTCCTGCAGGAGATCATCTTGAAGCGAGCAGCGGACATCGCAGAAGCGCTCTACAGCGTTCCGAGAACCCACACCCAGCTCTCCGGCTCGACGCACACAGGCATGATGGGAGTGAACTCCTTCACCGGGCAGCTGTCCGTCAACGTCTCAGAAACGTCACAAGCCAATCAGGGTAGAAGTTTACACTTTTCGTTCTGCACAAAGTACTATTTATCATCAAATATACAGTACAAACACTACAGAGGAGGGATTGCTGCAAAGTCAACGCAATGATACCATCAGCCAGGCTTTCTTAGAGAGACAACTTATTCCAGACAGGAAATATATGATCAACTGACTTTAACTGTTCTTTACTATGATTAAGATCAAATTGGACTGCTTTTGAATTTGCCCGTAGATTCATCTCTTCAACCTATAAATAGCATCAAGCTTTGTATCGTAATCTTTGCTTGTCCTTCCTCACACCGTTCTTCTCTGTATCGTCCACCGCAGGGTTTGTGCGCAGCAGCAGTAGTGTGTCGCCTCACGGTTATGTGCCCAGCTCCACACCTCAGCAGACCAGCTACACCTCAGTCAGCAGCACCATGAACGGCTACGCTAACAACGGGGGCATGACCAACCTGGGAGGCTCGCCCACTTTCCTCAACGGCTCTGCGGCCAACTCGCCTTATGCCAGTCAGTGCACACGTGCATCGTCCACGTAGCACATGCGGTACTCGGGCATTCAGGTCGAAAGAAAGACTGTGTTTTAAAGACCTATTGAACACAACAAGTAAAAGGCAGAGACTTTCAACGAGGCTTAATGCTGCACAGTCTTCAAAACTATCAGCAACTCAGAGCTCCGTTTTCTCCTTCCCTCCCTGCTTTTATCTGATAACCAAGCATCTTCTCTCCATGTTGATTGATTTCATCATATTCCTACTTAGTGGACTGGAAGAGGGAGGAGAGAGTGACTCAATAAGTAAATAAAAAATTGCAAAGATTTAAAATGGCACAAACAAGTGCCATTAAAGGTTAACTGTGTGTTAAAAGGATGAATGTGATGGGAAGTGGCAGAGTAAACAGGTTTACTTATGAGAGATCTTCGTATTTGTTCAACTCTTTCTCACTGACAATGATAACTGTTGACAAAGGTGTCAACATGTTATTATAAAGGAGAAACTGGACACATCTGTATACATAGCTAAATGTAAAAAAAAAAAAGATAAAAACTCAGACTGGCAGAAGTATTGGGAACACAATTAACTCTAGTGCTGTGATGAATCACGTTTTTCTAAATAAAAAAAAGCTAGCTGTCCAGAAGCAGAAGGCTCTTGGGATATCGTTTGACAACAGAGCATAGACAGTCACATAATCAGTACACATTTTATCTATTAATGTAAAATAAAAGTACTATTTTACCCACCAAGCATTTTGTAGTTTAGCGTATAAAACACTCGCAATCTTTCTATGTTGCTCATTTATTCTCTCCCCTTTTTTGCCCTTTTTTGTACCTCCTTACCTCCTAGTTGTTCCATCCAGTCCCACCATGGCCTCCTCCACCTCTCTGCCCTCCAACTGTTCTTCTTCTTCTGGAGTCTTCTCCTTCTCTCCAGCCAACATGGTGTCAGCAGCCGTTAAGCAGAAGTCCGCCTTTGCTCCGGTGGTGAGGCCGTCGTCCTCACCACCTCCTTCCTGCACTAGTGCCAACGGTAACGGACTTCAAGGTAATTGACCGAGTTACTTGAAAGCTGTTTTTTTTTAGGTGATGTATTATAGAATTTATTTCATGTCAGTGCTTCGTGTTGTGCCTAGCGACTGTATTGGAAGTGGAGGCTTGTGTGGTGCATGATACCTGGTTTCAGGTTGAGACATTTTTGCACAAAACTACAGTATTGCGTTGTGTTAACAAGCGTCTGATTTCTCCTTCAGTGACGATTATTCCTGAAAGTTTAACAACCCCAATTATTTTCTTTTAAAAACACTCTTAATACAATACTGAAAATAAATGTGTGTCTAAGTGAAAAAGAATATCACCAAAATAAAAAAATATTTCAGTATTTTTGTTCAGAAATTGTTGGGTCTGCTTGGATTATGTGCCTCTCTGGTCTCTCTCCAGACTTTGGGACCTTGATTTTCAAATGCAAAATTACTTTTACATAAAAAGAGGACTTTGTATCACTGGGCTACTGTCCATTCTTTTTTTATTCTTAGCCCAGATAAGACACTGCATGACTTGAGCATCTTCATCCACTATTCACAGTACAAATGTCAAGATAAATACCTTTTTGTCCCTGATACCAGTCGAGGCATTTAAGCTAAGCAACAACTAAGACAATCAATTCAGACTTTTGTCTAAACTAGAACATGGCAACATTAATAGGCTGCACCAACACTGAGTTTAATGGAGATGCTACTATAAAGTTCTAGTATTTAACCACCTAAATTGTGCACAGCTTAATCAATTGTTTCTAAAGATATGTATATCTGACACCTGCTGATGAGCAGTTTACTCAAGTGTTAGCATGTTTCATCTCTGTTTTGATATGGCTCGTTTATAATCGGACTTGTAACATATCTCAGTGCAGTACCACTTAATTTGGTTTAAAAACTATTAACACTTATTCAAAAAGCTTTCAGATTCACAAATTTAGCCCTTTGACATGAATATCATCAAATCGTATTACCTCTCCTGGTTTCAGCTGGGTTTTGGACCATTTTCCCCACTCAGACCGGTCTGAGCATGACACAGAAAGACAAAAGGCCTCAGCAGACACCACAGCCTCTGTCTGACTATGAATGTCACTGTAAAAATGTTGAAATCTCTTCGACTGTTTGGATTAAAAAAACAGAAGAATTAGATCCACTAAATCATGTGTGCATCCTATGGGACTGGTTTCTAATCCATATGAAAAACTAGGCATTGATTGTTAAAACTGGCTATGCATAACGTGGCTGCACAGCTCACTGGGGCTGCAGCTGATATATAATCCCAGGTGGTAGAACAAAAACAGGTGCTGGGAGTTGGGTTTAGCCAGAAATCTTAGATGTTTCATTAGAGGGAGAACTGCCCGAAAGGTGACAGAGTTTAATGTATTTCACTGAATGATCCATGCTGATAGTGTCTTCCAGAAAACCTCAATTGGAGCACAAAATATGAGTCATAGGAGTGTTTTTAGTGCTCCACGATTTATTTTCGTTTTAAAACTTGAAATCTTTGGACTGCTCATCTCCCGCAGACCATACACATTACATGTGCTTCGAAAACCCAATAAATCAACCCTCCCAACTTCATCATGGGATTTATCCAACAATGAGAGTAAACCATCATCTGGCATCCACATTTGTTTCCCAGGCCGTTTTTTCCCCCCCTGACTGTCAGCTGAGATTCGCTTTTGACATGTGCAGATTGTATCCAGATTATTTAAAGTAAATCTGAACAGCAGAAGGTTCCTCTTTGTATTGCTCGTAATGCAACATAGACAACATCCAAATCAGATGGACAGTGTTGCTTAGCAAAATCAGTGCTGCCACGGTCACGAAGCCCCAAACATCTGAAGAAAAACTGTCTGTTGACAGATGTGGAGATAAGTTATCTTCCGTCGCTCTGGTTGAGTCTTCTGTACATTTTGTGGTTACTTGAAAGCTTTTTTTTTTTTTTAGGTGATGTATTGTATAATTTATTTCATGTCAGTGCTACGTGTTGTGCCTAGCGGCTGGATTAAAATGTTTTCCCCTATCTAACTTTTCATCTTGTTGTTTCTCTGACCTGTTTATCCTTCTCTCACCATCCTTTCATTCTTCCATCTCTGCCTTTTTCTACCAGATCAAACATTTGTGGACTCTAGCAAGTACTCATCAGCCGGCTCTCTACAAGGCCTGGCCTTCACCTGAAGTATGTTCCTCAGCTCTCCTGTCACCTCTCTTACTTTAATGCATTTGCAGATTTTTACTAACTCGTTGAGTTTTCACTCCTGTTCCTCGTTTCATACCTCCGAACATTTTCCAAACATTTTAACGTGTTGTCAGTGTATATTATTGGGATTTTATTTAATAGACCAACACAAAGTAAAACATAAGTGTGAAGCGGAACGTAAAAGGACACATGGTTTTTCCAGGTTTTTGCAAGTTAAAAACCTGAGAAGTGAGGCTTGTATTTGTATATAGGGTTGTTTAGTCTGTTACCCCTAAATAACATTTTGTGCAACCAAATCCAGTCTCTTTAGACACAACATGAAGGAATACACAACACAGGTTTATGACACAATTTTCCAACTTTTAAACAAATCACTGAGTCCTGTTCAGTTTACCATGTAGGAATAGATTATTAACCACTCTGTTAAATGGATAATAATGTTTTGGCCTGGAGGCATATGTATTAGTGGCACAAACTAACACTGCACATCATCCTCCACACACCATGGTGAAACACAGTGGTGGTAGCATCATCCTGTGGGGCTACTTTTCTTCAGCAGGGACAGGGAAGCAGAGGTTTAAATTGAACAACCCTAAACATATAGCCAGAGTATTCTGGTGTGTTCTAACCAAAATGTAATTGAGAATCTGTTAGAAATACCCCCAAAAGTGTTGCAGATGCATTTGCAGCAGAAGGTGCTTCTGCAAAGTAATGACTTAGGGGGGGCTAACACAAATGCACATTACAATTTCCAGGTTTTTATTTGTAATAAATATTGACAATATTGTATAATTTTCCTGCTACTTCACAGTTTTGCACTACTTTTTATCCGTTTATCACATAAAATCAGAGATGCATTGATATGAAACCCAAAATTGATATCTGATATTAGCATTGCCTTCATATATATATATCAACACAATGAAAAGAAAATCTTCTCAGGTTCAGTTAAATAACCCACAATCCCACTTTGCGTCACTGTCACATGACCAAATGAATGTCACATGGTCAGCCGTCCCACCACCTCCCGTAACACATAAACAAACCTCAACAAGATGAAAATAAATATTGGCTATTAAGATTAGGCCATCTTTACCTGAAATGCCAATATATCATGCATCCTTACATAAAATCCTATTAAAATGTTATGAAATTTGCGGGGTATGAATTCTTTTGCACGGCACTGCACTTGTCTTGTGTATCTAATCATTTTCTCTCTCAGTATCTCCTCCACCCCTCTCCTCCGCTCACATTACGCATCTAACCATCTGCCTCATAACTCCTCCCTCTCTTCCCACTGGCTGGGAAGAGAGGCAGGAAGTTGGTTATTTACAAAGACAGAAACAGACATTTGGCAGATGGAATTTATTTCTCAACGTCGCTGACTTTGTTTAGCTGTGTGTGTGTGTGGAGCGAGCATGTGTGGGGGTGTGGGAACAAAGCGAAGCCTCAAAGCACGTCTGAAAAAAAGAAGAAGAAGAAATACACCCCACTTACTGCAACACACACACTCACACACGTCTTTCTCTGTCACACTCTGGGTGATCTCACACTTTCAGCTCACAGAGAAGACAGCTGTTCGACAGTCTCCACAGTTTGTGTTGTCAGTGTACCTGCCACACTCGATGACTGCAAGATTAACTCGACACTTAGTCAAGACATTTACTGGAGTTCTGCCCTGCTGTTGTTGGACTTGGAATTTTTTTTTAGACCTTTCTGTTTTAACATGAACATTTTAGGGGGTAAAATATTACATAAGGTAATTGTTGTGTTTTATACATGATGACATCTGACATTCAAGATGGAGACACCAACTGTATCGAATGCCACCCACCCACCCACGTTCTAACGAGAAACCGCATGAGGCTGCTCCTCATCTGTGACACCTGTCAGGTGTGGTAGAAAAAGGTAGAAGTCGGGAATATGTGTCCCTCATTTAGGAAACCGTGCTTACAGATGAGCTGAGAGACATGATTTTGATTGAGAAACAACTAATAGATCGATCTCTTAGTTTAGTGAAGTTGAAAATGTGTCCAGGTTTTTACTACTTTGATTGCTAACATCTGAACCAACTTTACTGTGTTGCCTAATTTGAATTCTTCTAGGTTCCCAGACAGGTTTTTGTTTTGTTTATGAGTTCTTGTGAATTGTTTATTATTTTTACTTCCATATGATTTTTAAACTAAAACAGACCAATTAATGTTTCTTAGGCATTTCCTGTGTCACTGACTCCCCATTCAAAATGCATTTTCTGAATACAACAAATTTGTTTTTACTTTGTTTATTTATTCCCTTGTGTTTAAAGGCAACATATCATGCAAAATCCACTTTCGAAGCCCTTTAATGTAATCTGTCCAGGAGCTGTGTAGATATTTTTATATTCTTTTTGAGTCATATTTTTCAAGCCGTTCAGTTTTCTCTATTCTTTATTCTCTATTACGTCTTTTGAATAATTGTGTCACCGTATTTGCTGCGGAACTGCTAAACAAGTTCATGGACTTCAGGCTTACCAATTTTGCGATGCCACCATTTTTATTTCTCAGAGTGATTTTGTAGTACAAACTAAAGGATGCCGAAGCTACAAGTGGATAAGTGAAAATATTATTATTACACTGTCCTCCAGCATGCTATAAGAACATTAGAACAGGGTGGAGTGGAACACACTGCAACCTGGAGGGTGGTGGAATGGAAAGTACCTCTTTTAGATTTAAAGAGACAGCACCAAAATGAGTCGCTCTCAGACGCAGCTAAGAACACGGGCAAAAGCGGGCTGTAGGGAAACAATAACAAGAAATTTAGACTAAAGTTTTGCAGATCCATTTTATGTAGACTAAAACTGAATAATTTCAATATGAAAAGGAGGAGCTGAAAAGCATAATATGTCCCCTTTAAGTCTTTTAAAAAAATCTACTATTGGTGGATGGGGGGGGGGGAAAATCAACTTGTGGCTACTGTTTGTGACTTTGCATAAAAAGCCAAATGTTTGGGAAGGAAAGATATTTTTTAAGATATTTTTAATTAAATACTTTAGTTGGTAAAACTGTCATATATGGAGAACATTTCAGTAAATCAGTGAATGTTAGTTGTGTATGGTGAGGAATGGAGTAAATAATGACATTCATATAAAGAAATTTGAAAAAAAAAAATCTTTCAAAGAGTCTTTGAAAGATTGTCCAGATGGTTTATCTGAAAAATTTAATATTAGTTGGTTTAGTGTTCAGGAAACAACACAGGAATAACAAGGGGGTATGTGGTGTTAATTAGATTGTTGAATCAACAGGAGATTCCAAGATCTTTTAAAGATGGATGCTCTAAAATGTTATAGCTAGATGTTAGAATTGTTTCACATGGGGTGATTTGTTTACTTCAGTTTCCTCCGGTGAATCTATCTCAATAGTGCTGTGTTAGAAAAACTAATGTTGTTGTAAACACGTGCGCACAGTTTGCTAAACTATTTCAAGGGAAAAAGTCAACTTGTGCGTCACTCTGAAGTCGTTCATCATCAGTTTCCATGTTAAATAAAAGCTTTGTTTGTTTGTTATCTGCTTGGCCTTTGGCGAACTCACTTGGTCCCATTTTGTTTTTGCTTCATTTTTTATGCTTCTTTCTTTTTTTAAACCGTCAGCTATACATGTTCCCCAACCTTTTGGCAGAAAGTATCCAGACCTCTAAATAAACTCCCCAAAGTAGCAACTTAGTTTAAAAAAAGAACGTCAGAAAGCCAGATTTCAATCATCATTGACAGAAAAGTACTGTAGGCGCAGAAGCTATTCGTATTTGAGCCACTGACAGAATTTTAAGGCTAAACATGCAACTACACGCCACAGAAACCATCTCCTCCCCTCCACAACTAAAACTCGAAGATGCTGTTAAGAAGCAGACACACCCACACTTTTACAGAGTCATACAATTCCTCCAAGTTGCATTTAGTCTCAATATAAAAGATCATTTTTAAAATGTGTGGTTTTATCTAGAAGTTTTTCGCGGGGGTCCCCAGTCATCAAGCCCATCTTTGGTTCCCAGAGCGTACACGGCCGTATAATTAGTAGGTTCATGCAGAGCCAATCGTAATCTTTAGGTTATTCATTTCTTTCATTTAGGGACACAACTGAAACTTACAGGACAATGGAAGACCATCAATAAAATCCAATTGGCTATAGTGTGCAGATAGGTATAGTGACCTGCAACTTATTAGATTCATTTTTAAATCACAATTTGTGCATTACAGCCACAAACTTTGATAGATTTTATTTGGATTTTATTTGTTAGATCAACAAAAAGTGGTGCAGAGTTCTAAAGTGTAAGTTTGTAAAGTGTGCCATGCGTTTGTATTCAGCCACCCATGAGTCAGTGTTTTACCGAACCACCTTTTGCTGCAATTACAGCCACAGGTCTTTTGAGGTATCTCTCAGCTTTGGTGATCAAGAGACTCAAATGTTTGCCCACGCTTCTTTACAAAATAACCGGAGCTCTGTCAGATTATCAGCAACATCGGTTTTCAAGTCATAACACAGATTTACATACTGGTTTAGGTCTGATTTTTTTTATCATTTAATGGCCTTTGACCTAAGCCATCTCATTGAAGCTCTCTTTTAGGATCATTGTCATGCTGGAAGATGATCCTCCTACTCCAAAGTCTTGGAGCCTCTAAGGGGTTTCTTCATGGATGGCACTTTATCTATCTCCATCTGTTTTGCGGCCATTTTTGACCAGCTCTTTTCTCCAAGCTGAAGAAAAGCGTCCCCACAGCACGAGGCTGCCAACACTGGGTTTTACAGTTCATCCTGAATTCAAATTGGATCTCAGCAGGTCCAGAGCTACAATGGGCCCCTCGGCTCCTTCTGTAACTGCTCTTCTTGCTTGGCTTGTTGGTTTAGGTGGATGATCCTGTCTTGGTCAGTTTGCAGCTGACCCTTAATATTTCTTAGATAATGGATTAAAAAGCACTCTGTGGTATAGTTATAACTTGTTATACTGCTTTATAACCTAAACCTGCTTTGATCTTCTTCACATCGTTCTCCCTGACTTGTCTCCTTTGTCTAGTAGTCTTTATGATGCTGTTTGATCGCCAGTGTTCTCCAACAGGCCTTCATAGGACAGCTGGAGTTATACTCAATTTGAATCACGCACAGGTGGACATGAAGGTTACACTGGATTGTATTTAGGCATCTTAAAGTGAAATACAAATGCAGTGTGTTCAATGTAAAGAATGTTAAATATAACTCACATTTTTCAACACTACTTTCAGGACAGTATATAATTTTATTCCAGCCTCATAAAGAATAGCGCACGTTGAAGAAAACATAATGTCTATGTCATTTTGGCCTGTGGTCTGTTCTCGCACATCAACGCCCGTCCCCTGGCTTTAAGGACAACACATGCCATGATGCGGCGTGTCAGGCAGACATTCAAGCACGCCGTAAATAAGGACAGCTGCGCATGATTAAATGTGTGTCTGTGCGCGAAACGCAGTACTCATACTATCTGATGCATCCGTTGTTGATTTTGCTGATTTATTTCTCTATTGATGTTGTTAATATGACACTTGAGTCACACAGCTGCACAGATGGGAAAACATATTAGTGGAAACTTGGAAATGGAAACTTTTTTTTCTATGCTAAAGAAAATATTTGACTGTCTTTTAAAATATTTTTTTTTTCGTTTTTCCCTCCCCCACCCTCCCTCCATCCTTTCTTTCTCTCCACCTTACAGCAATCCCAGGAATGATCGTCCCACCCATGTAAAGATGTGAGCGTGTTGTTTGGTGTGTGCGTGTGTGTGTTTGTTGGTGTAGGATGAGTCAAGCACACTCTCGCTGGAGGAATTGCTCCTAGCCGGACTCCGGTTGAGGATGGAGGCATCCATCCAGATCTGAAGGAACAAAACCAACTCAGGCCCTTTCTAACTCAAAAAAACCCAAGGAGAACAACCAAACTGTTTGTAGAAATCTTTGTACAATCGAATGCTTTTATAGGAGAACGGCCACATAAGATTATGACTCTCCATGGTCACAGGAAGTGTGCTATTTTGGACAGAATTCACTTCCTCTCTTCGGAGACTGATTTTCTTTCTCTTTTTTGTGCTACATGTGATGACCTTCTTTTCAACGTAACCTACATGAGCGGTTTTCTATTTATGGAGTTTTGTCTTCAATGAAGGAATATAATGTGAAGAGGACCTGATGATGAGGACGAGTCAAGACAGTGATGAGGAGGGTCTCATACAGGGCCTGAGGCAGCCAACACAGACAAGCCAAACCTTCACCTCTGTTTGTTTGCCAAATCCACCCCTTCATCGCTCTCCCTGCTTTATTGTTTTAGGTGAAGGACTCAGGTTGTTGTACTGAGGTTTCAGCCATTCAGAAAAATCCAAACGTTTACTTTAAGCTGGCTTCTCAAGCGTCTACTCTGCAGTTCTCATGTGATGCATTTTCTAAAAGAAGTTCAAAAGAAAATTGGCATAAACTGACCGTTAAAACACCACAAATGAATGTAGCTCCTCTCCATCAGGGGCGATCATGATTTGCCAACAGCAGCTCTATTTGATCCAACCCAGTTCAGTTTTACTGTCAGTCATCTCTGTGTGAGAGAATACACGTCTTAAAGGACTGCTGCCATTTTTACTTAAGTGTTTTGTGTGAATCAGATTCCTATTTTTTTATGTGGCTTTGTTTTAGTGTGTTGTTAGATTTTTGTGCACGGCGAGCCGGCCAATCGTTCTTCCTTAGGTGCTTGCCCTTTGACCTGGTTAAATTGGCCGAAAGCGAAGAATCAACCAATGGTCTGTCTTACATGCTGCACTGCAAAAAAGGTCAAATGGAAAATCTGCCGTTCAGATTTAAAAAGCCTGTTTTTAAAGTTTTAAATACCAGCCTCTGATCTGGGAGCATTAAAAAAAATCTGCCAATTCATAGAAACAAGTGTGACTTTAAAACGTCCCATCCCACAACAATGGTGCCATTAATTTAGTGAAGAAAATTAAGTTACAAGTCATAATGTTCAGCGTAATTAATTACTCTGGAACTTTTGGGTGTGGCAACTTTTTTTCTTACACTAAACATTTTCTGTTTCTGTTTGTGAAAGCTGCTGTCGCGCTTTCTTATCTTGCCATATGTATTGGAGTATCTAAAAATGTTTTTACTATAGTAAAATTCTACTTTTAATTTACAGTGTGCTACTGCATAGGGATCGTGAAGGTACTTATAGGAGTGATGTCACAGTCACGCGTTTTTTTCATGCTTACTGATCACCTGACGATCTAAGGATAAAGCATTCTTCATCTTTGCAGGTTGAGCATCTGCATGGTGTAGTGAGGCAGATTACTATCAGATCATTGCTGCATCATTTGCTTAGATCGTAGTAAAATTTTCTAGCACTGGCACATCTAGTATTTGCTGTTAATGTGGCACCTTTACATTGTAAGACTCGTACAACATCATTTTCAGGCATATTCAATAAAAATAATCCATGTTAGCCTGGATGAGTTTGAGATTATGCTTCTAATGCTACAGGTTTAGATACAGTTAAGCACAAAATTATATATAGCCCTGACAGATTTAGATTTTCATCCAACTGAGAAACTTTTTATAGGAAATGAGACAGGCAATTTCTAAAGACTAAAAAAGTATACACAAGAAGTATCAATTTCTAAAAGAAAAAAAAGTTCTCTTTTTTTATTAATGGTTTTAATTAATCATTTTTATTAATGATTGATTAAAAATCTTTATTAGCATGACAGCAATCAAACCCAACGGCTGACCACCTTTTTGTATATCTCCCTCTGGTATTTTTTAGTGATTTGTGTTTGGTGATGAGCTTCAGGTTTTTAATATTTCGCTCCCTGTAAAAATCAAGCCAGGACTATGGCTGGGCCTCTCCAAAGCAATAATAATAAAAAAGAAATATGTTGGTTAAGTTAAAAGAAAGAACAGTTTAAGCCTAAATCTGCCAGGGGTATGAATATTCTGAGCTTAACTGTACATACAAATGTGATCCTGAAATGTAACTTAAAGCAGAGCCTCTTTATAAGCCATCAAAGCACGAGGCAGACCAGTAATAGGTTGATGAGAGCATAACGGGTGTGACAATAAAGAGTTGAAATTAACTAACCTTTCCTTGAGTTTGGCATCAAAAGTGAAATATTGTGTCCCATCATAAAATCTGATATTTTACACCAGCGAGAAGTTTGCTATTTAGATTTAGACTTTTCACTTCTTTCTGCACATGTTTAAGAAGCACTTACTTTTACTGTTTATATGTTAGAAAAAAAGAAGACATTTTTTGCAGTGCAGTAAACTTTGTCCGTGAGGTCTTAAAAAAATCACAAGCATTATCTTTTTTTTAAGGTAACAGTACTGAGCGGTCTTATCGGTTCATCTGATGTGATGGGTGGTTTCACCCATCGCAGATTGACAGAAATAATGAGGCTACCATTATGATCTGTTTATCAAGGACTGCTTCAACATTTTTTTTAAACATTCAGCATCCAATACACACAAAGTCTGTTTGTAGTCTTTCCATTCTTCAGGCTGATGATTTTTGCCATCAATAAAAACTCTTTAAAATTCAGTTGAATCATTACTTGAACAATAAAGCTCAAAAACTTACAACTTGTTTGTATTTATACTATTTTTAACTTCAAGAACAGTTCAAAAATAGTATAATATTTATGATAAAAGTTTTGTCAGACTGAAATCATCCACTTTGCTATGTTGAAATCATCAGAAATGTGGATCAGAGAACAAGGGGAGATGAAAACTATTTAAAAGTTGGCGTAAACCTGCTACGTTTATAGAAAAACTGCTTGTTGAAAAACTGGTTTAAACCATCTAAAACCTGTCTTATTATTTGAATCTTGTTTTATTTGTTTGTTTTTGTCTAATAGTGTCTTTTTGGTAAAAGCCATATTTCCACTGCTAATTTCAATCAACCTAAAATAAGCCATGGTGTATCTTTTTTTTTTTATTATGAAGACATTAGGATATTTTTTGAGTTTCTCATCTTGTTTCGTTTTTTGGTGAGAATTTGCAGAATTTGGTTGTGTTTTTTTAGATGTAGAGTTTTTGAATATGTTGTTATAATTCTGTTTGTCTTATGTTGCAGAGTATAATTAGGGTCAACATTTCTTGCTGAAGGCCTGAAAGAAATGAAGGAAAATGTTATCTTCTCTTTCTTTTCTTCTGTGTTTTAGGCCTTAATGAACTTTATCATTTTTTTCTGCTTTCCTTAACTTTCTCTTTAAAAGAAATGAGCCACCTATTTATTTAATCTCAATCATGGGCCTAGAGACCACTCTTCCGGTTGCATCTAAACGTGAGACTGACAGAGTGGGTGTTTAAATGTATGAAAGAGAACAGATTGTTTTCTTTTTTATAAAAAAGAAAATGTGATGCTTATAAGCAGAAGAATCTTTTTCTGTTGTTGCCTACATATATAAATAATTGTAAAGGGTTTTGCCTAAACAAGCAAGATCCAGAGCACTTGTCTGACAACAGTAACATGATTTATTTGGGCTTGTCTGCATTCAGGCTTGTGTCTGTGAGCCTAAACATTATCAGCAGTATCAGAGCGGAGAGGAAAAGTACAGAGGAAACTACTGTAAAGATGATGAAGTTGATTTTGTATTATTTTGAACTTTGGAGTGTAAAATACCTTTTTGACTTTCACTCACTATATTTAATTAAAGGTCTTTCATCTCTGCAAACCAGTTTTCATTCATGTTGATCAAATCTCCACACAAGTGGGAACTTGAAATAACTTTATTCAGTCCCATGCACAAATTAGGAAAATAAAACGTTTGCCTCATGTCTTTGGATTTTCTAAGAAAAAAAGTATTACAGTGTATTGTCTTATTAAAGAACAAAAAAAATAGGACACATTTATATCAAGATAAATCAAAGATAAGATACATTTTTCTGATTTAAACACACAAGACATCCAATCAGAAGTTAAAATCCAAAAGACATCGGAGAGGGTTGTCTCTTTTCAGAACAGAGAATCATCATCGGTATAGCAGTAGAAATATGTCATTTAATAATATTACCTAATGGTTTTTACCTGAAGTATTGATCCAAACACAAAACTTTGTGGAACTCCATGCTTAACTGATGCATGAAAAAGATTCAACTTGTAAGGAATTTCTGAGACAAATCATCATTTGAACGAGCCTTTTGTGGTTTTATTCAATCCAATAACACATTGGTATCGACAATATGTTGTCAATAACTTTCAAAGTTATTTATCATTTTTTATTTGTTGAATTTTTGCAACATTTTAAAGGATTGTTTTGGATTATTAATGAAAAATGTAATAATTATATTAAAGAATTAAATAAGTAATATACAATTTTCTTATTTTTAAAAAGGTGATAGAAGCCACCGGGACTGCACATCACAGTAAGTTTTCTGTATTTAGTTGTACGCAAAACAATCTGATCAGGATATAGAACTGCTGATTCAGAAATATATGTTGTAGTTCACTTTCAAAGCCATGTTTTAGCAATAGCATTAGTAAAATATTGTACCTAGTTGAGACAGAAGAGTTAGTTTTTTTCCCCATTGTACCTAATGTCCCTGTTTTATCTCCCCCCTTAATTTACACTAATTGTAAGTCCGAAATGAAATTAAAAGTCTCTCATTAATTTAGTATCTGATTGACAGCAAAAACACAAATAATATGAGGACCTAATCAAAATTCAAGGCTGTGATGTTTTACATTACACCTTACAAATCAAACGGTTCACAACAGTCTTTTTCTGTGTTCAGTTAGCACATAAAAAAGTGTTTTATGGGTTAAATTGTTGTTGTTTTTCTGGTAAACATTACATGATTGTTTTTAACCAAACAACTTTATGTGTGAACTGAAAATGAAATGTTAACATAAAGTGAACAACTGCTTAACTTTTATGAGTGCACAGTGATAGTTGCCAGGATCCATCTGTGCATTTTAACAACAACTGTGATAATTTTAAATGAAGCACATTGTAGGATTGGCAAAACTAAAAAAAGTTACTTATGCACAGTGGTGGCTACAGCTAACCAAAAAGTTAGCTTCACTAACTCATGTTCCACTAACAAAAATATTAGCTTCAAATTCCTTGTATGTGTAGCAAACACATACCTGGCAAGTGGCAAATAAAGCTTCTGAATAAATAAGGAAACTAACGGAAAATAACTCTGACCACTAACCTGGTCACACGTCTTCAAACAAAAGATGCTGCATGCATTGCGCACACAAGGCGCATGATGAACGTTCACAGCATGGACCGCGGAAGGCATTTCAAATTGGTCGGGCCCATCAGGCAATACTCAATACCACTACCCATCACATACGCACGCGCCCGCATACACATAAAACACCAGCATCCCCTTGATCACGCAACTGATTTGCGTCACATGACACAAGACAAGCCAATCCATTTTTAGACACCAGAATTTATTGCTTTCTTATAGGCTGTGGTCCCTGAGCATGATAAATGTGTCTGCCATGTTATAATTAAAATCGGCACCGAATTTTTATTTAACTTTTTTTCTGACGTTCCAGCACACACGCCCCGGATTTATTTCCACTTACAATCATTATATTACAGCTAACACAATATTTACAGAATAAAAATACTTTAAAAAGAAAAGTCAAACTCACCCCTGCTCTAAATATTCCCGAAAAAGTGTCTCCGTCTGTCATTATGCTAGATGAAGTCCCTGGCAATCCTCAAAGCATCCACTGTGGTCATAAGATCCCTGTGTGTGTGGGCGCACATCAAGCTATTTAGTCTTTTCTGGGTCATTGTTGATCTTAGATAGGTCTTGATACGACGGAGGGACGAGAAACACCTCTCAGCACTTGCAGTGGACACAGCTAACTAAGCTAACGAAGCAAACGAAGCTAACGAAGTAGCGGTCATAAGCAGCGCAGAGGTGGGAAAACTTTTGTTTACATCACATGACACAATCAGCCAATACATTTTTAGATGGGATGATTTATCGCTTTCTCATTGGAGAATGATGCTGCTGCCATAGACTACTGTGCATTTGAAAAAAATAGCTATTGAATATTTTAATTTTATTTATATATATTATTGTACATGTTTGATCATCAAAAGTAGGTAGGGCCGCGGCCCTACTGGCCCTACCCGTTCCGCGGTCCATGGTTCACAGCGCTGCATGTTAGAGGGGATCGTTGTTTTAGTACGAGATAAATGACTTTAATACACGGCAGTGGCAGAATTTGAGAATATTCCTTCCCTCTGTGCCAGCTGCGTCTTAAAGGGGCCGAGTCACGTTTTATGACGTTACGAATTTCTATGCCAGGAGCTCACTCTGGTTGCATACAAACGTTTTCCAAGAAAATTCTCGCAGCTTGTTGGCTTTTCTTGTTTTATTTCTGCGTTTTACACTCTGTTTTTCCTCTGTTTGTTAGTAAACTAAGCATTTGTGTGTATTTACTGTAACAAGATGTTTAAGAAGCACTTACTTTTACTGTTTATATGTTAAAACAAAAAAGGCATTTTTTGCAGTGCAGGAAACTTTACTGTAACAACGTGACTGGAAGTAGAATATTGCCCGTAATGAGTAAACAAGGTGAAGCAACCGAGCCGAGCGAGTTAGCAACATCCACCAGACGTATAAAAAGAGAATAAGTAACCCTAAACCTGTAGATTGGGTTGGTCTTTGACCAACACATTATGGCGAGGCACTGCAGGACGGTCTACTGGCTCTTACAGTAGCTGCGTTAATTGTCGCCATCTTGCTTTCTCATAGTTCTGCGCCAGGTGCAAAGCTCTTTTCAGGCTCAAGAAAGACTAAGTAAACAGTATCAGGATGAACCCTTGGCATGTTGTTCTATTTGAAGATGAATATATGGTTTCTTATGTTTCCTTTTTAAAATAAGTGACTAGGCCCCATTAAAAAAACTGTGTGAGTGTGGGCTAGAAGCCTGGAACACAGTGCAAAACTGAAGGAGGTCCATCTTTCCCTCTGCCATCGGAATCTTTAACAAAGGTGCAATAATCCATGACTTTTTGGGTTACTTATTGCTGTAACAGTAATAGCATTAATATTGTTATAAATAATGTGCAACATTTTTTAATTTAAAATCATACAAATAAAAATATGTTTCATCATTGCTGTGTAGAAACAGATACAATAAATAAGTTCTGCAAAATATTAAACTATTTAGTTAAAATGTTCAAAATCCATTTTGCTGCAGAGGTCCTCCAAGGTCAGAGACCTGCTTTAAAACTCAGAGAGACAGACAAGGGGACTGATTTATTGTTTCTCTTTTAAATTCTTTTTCTTCATCTTATTTTTGTTCATGTTAAGCTTTTTCTGTCTCCCCAGCTTAGATTTTTGAGCAACAGCATCAGTGCTGCCAACAATGTGGTTACACAAACTACATGTGCTTCATGACTGTGTGTGGGGAGGTTCATAAACAATACAAACGTTGCAGTGAAACCCATTTCTGCAACGAGACAGACAGGCTCTTGCAGTTTGCCATCAGCAAGACTGCAGGCTGTGAATATTGGATGGGGTAAAGGGTGTGAGGTGCTACATTGTTGTTCCTTGCCTAAAGGCCTAATCAGGGAGAAGTCACAGATGTCCTATTGATACCAATTAGGCCCTGTCTCCAAACACACTCACTTTTAGAAAAGGATCATAAATCCATGTTTTAATTTTGAAGAGCAATGTGAGCTGTTTTTTTTTTTTTTTTTTTTTATTTCAAATTCAGTTTGCTAAGTGTTAGGTCATTGCATTTCACAGACACACATAAAAACACTGTTGTGAACATGTGTGTATGATACCAAGTCTGACAAAACAGGTCTGAAGACATCCATTAGCTAATGGATCTTTCCTCCTTTTATCCCCTTCATCCTCTGTCCAGCACTCCAGCTCACTGCCGGAACACTTAACATCAACAAGAATCACACACACACACACACACACACACACACACACACACACACACACACACACACACACACACACACACAAGCCTAACCTTTTTCTTTCTCTTCTCTTTTAAACCTCTTTCAGCTGAATTCAAAACCTTTCAACATGCAATTCAAACCGACAATAAAGTTCTTGGTTGAGTTTCGGCTTTGGTCACAGGACAGCTTCAAATTTCATCAGACTGGGTTCCCCACTCAGATTCTTGTTGGAACTGGCAAAGACTTGAATTTTAATAATTTCATATTCATTCGTCCATTTATAAACAACCTGACTTGCAACACACGGCGGTAGAGGCTAATTATAAAGGAACCAAACACATCATAAGGCGCTACAAATCCAATGAATAAGTAAAGACCGGATGTAAATAAAGCAATAAACCGCAGAACATCATAATCACCCAGAGGAAAAAAAACATGTTGAAATATAAGTGTTTAAAAAAAGCTTTGTTTTTTCCTTAATTACGTACATAGTCCTGGAGAGATCTCACTTGAAATGGGAGACTGTTCAGGTGGGTCTGTAACTGAAAAGACCTAATTCCTTATGTTTATTAGTCTAGATCTAGGAACTTTTAAAAGGATTAAACAGGACTGATAATCTTAAAGCCGTGGTAGGGATGTGGGTGCTTAAAAGATCTGTAGGATCCTTTGATGCCTTTCAATGTGAGCGAAAAACTATTAAGTTACTTCTGAAAATGGCTGGATGCTGATGTAAGAAAACCAAGAGTAAGGTGGTCACATTTAGCTTTCAGGTGACAGAGTAACTAACCCAATGCACACAGAGTACAGTAATCTTTTCATCAAAAGGTATCCTTTTCAAACTCCTCATAGTCTTTCACTTTAGACAGTAACCTTATCTGAAATATTACTCCATCAATATGCATACACACAGGTACCGATGCCACTAAGTATGAATGCTCTGTTTTCAATCCACTAGATTTTAGTACTGGCTAAGAGCTCATCTATTTAGCTGTGTTTTTTTCATAGATGAAGCAACTGAAAGAACTACTGCCGGCATTAAAGGAACAATAAGTAATAATGACACCTAGTGGTTAAAATCAGAACAACACATACACAATGCCTTTCACGGACACCCGCCATTTACTCAACGGTCCGTTATTGTACTGAATTTTTACTTTCCTAGCACAGCTATATGATGATGTATTCTGTTCTATTTCTGGTCTACTTCTCTTATTGGCTTCCATGTTTGCAGGCTGCTGCTCTTTTGCCAAAATGAAATACCTAATGCTGCGCTCTGTTTTGGGAACCCTGGGAACTATCATATGATTGGCTCAGGATCCAGGAAGTAAACACGGGCTACACACTGCACTGAAGTAGTACATCTAGGTTTGAAAGGAGAAAAACTTGACTAAGACATTGTCCAGGGAGAGGACCAATTGTTTATGGGGAATGTTACTTTCATCACAGGTGACAAATGAGAATTATTTAGGTCGATTTTACAGTAAATATCTTAGCTGTGTTTTTTGGTGTGTGTACTCCATTTTATCAAACCCCAGCCGGAGATGGTCACTCAATCTGAGCCTTGTTTCTTCCAATTAAAAAGGAGTCTTTTCTTTCCACTGTCACCACATGCTTTTTTTAGAAGGAAGAATTGATACATTTCTACAAGCCATCTGTTGATAGATAACAATTTTACCAATGGGTGTAATGAATCGGACTTACCTGGAACATATCAAAACAAGGAGTCAGAATATTGTAATACAATGCTATCATACAGAGAGAGAATTTTAATATTTAAATTCTCTTTTGTCTTGTTAAACCTTTATTTAATGAGACAAAAGACCAATCAAGATCAAGATCCCTTTTACAAGGACAACGATGTACCAAGAAAGGCAGCTACCTTTTTCGGAAAGACATGTTGGACAAGACAGACAACGATAACACAAAAAACTAAAGAAAAAACTATAAATGCAAGCAATCTGGTGGATAAAATGGGGGAGTTATTGTTACAGTAACAGTTTAAGATTTGAAACAGGCACTGTTTGGAGGATTTGCATTGTCTTAAGAAAGAGGGGAAGGTTTTCAGTGAAACCAGCACTGACAGCTTCAGCTTGTTTATACAATAGGATTGAGTTGATCTTTTATTTCTAGATGTAAATCAGGTCTGTTTGTTTTATAAAATCCCTTTTTAGATCTGTTGTGAATTGCTGCTATATAAAAACAAAACTGGACTGAACTGAATTAAAGCCAGGGACAAGCTTTACATTGAGGGAGAAGTATAGGGTTATTTAGTGACACAATGTAGCTGCAATAATTGAAAGAACTATGAGCAGTTGCAGAGGGAGACGAGAAATATACAAAAACATAACACAGCTCTCCAAGTTGTGTTATGTTTGAGAGTTAAAACCAAGTTAAAAATCCATTATTTTGTTGTTAAAGCTTTCTAGGCCTTGATGTTAAATATTCACATATTTTACTAGACTCTTTCGAGTTCAATTCAGGCTCATGTGTGCAGAGACATTTGTCTTTGGGTAATTAAGAGTGACATCCATGAAGGAAAGAAGGATCAAGTTACTGAGATCAGAAGATAGATCCATTAGAAAAAGAGGAAAAAGAAAAAAGGAATAATTCAGAGAAGAGGAAGTAGAAAAAGGGTAAAAGTGAGGACAAACAGAATCGTATCTGGGCTGAAAGGAAGAGCAGCTTCAGAGCTGATGAATAACAGCCTAATATGACGGTTAAAGGTTCAGCCTGTGAATTTAAAAGAGACGCTTAAGTTAAGTACAGGGGATGACACCATTTACTAATGCCACTCCAAACCACTTGTGAGACACGGTTTCACACATAGTGAAATACAATTACGCACAATCACACAAACTCACTTAAGTGGAGGATTCAAAATTGAGCTGGGACTTGATTTGAATACTCCAAACAATTATCTTTCCCTGCTTCACCCGGTAATTCATTCACCACGAATATATCCTCGTCAGCTTCTCCAGCTTTTCCTGTTCTTTTTCCCCCCAGTTCTCCCCTGGAGTCAGTTTCACCTCTTATCTTGGGTCAAGATTAGTAAAAATGAATCTTTCCCTAGAATAACTGAATGCGGTACCGCGCGCGAGCTATTTTTAGAAACACAACGTCACGATGACGTCACATCACGTGGTACGCAGTAGGGCAAACTCCCAAACGCGCCGCTGTTTTGGTGTGGAAGAGACGTGCGTTAGCCTAGGTTTTACTCGGTAAACGACTGCTTTTTCCAACATCTAAGACCATGGTTTATAAACATTGTTGCTATGGGACGTGCAACAGCGACTCGAGGTACGCTGATCGGCCGCATATGAAGGATGTTTTCTTCATTAATTTCCCGAAACTCAAGAGTGCCAAGGAGAAGTGTGTGCGTTGGGTACACTTGTGCGGGCGGCCTACACAACATTTCAACCCGGAAAAAGTTACCAAATTCACCTACATATGTTGCAAGCATTTTGTCGGTGGAAAGGGTGATGATAGCATATAGGCTGGCATGTTAGCAGGCACTAACATGCTACCGGGATAGCTTACTCAAAAACAAACGCCCTGAATCTCTTAAGCGAAAGATTCTGAGATGTGAACAATCGTTTTGTAGCTACCTATTGGCAAGATATACAGATTCCTGGACGTTGATTGCAAACAAACAAAAAAGGCCGACGTGAACGGAGCACGGTGGAAATCATAACAAAGGCATGAACGCGGAGCAGGGGAAAAAACAAAGCTTACCGTTGAATCAACTCGGCCCGTCTTCCGGTTTTTTTGAGCCCTCGACACTCAAGCCACCGTTTCAGCTGAAGGTTGGTGTGTTCTTCCACAGTGCGACCAGTAAACCGTGCGCCTGGGACATCGTCTTGGGTAAGTTTAATGGCTGCAAAGTCGGTCATATCGCTGGTTCTGTTGCGCTTGTAATGGCTGGTTTGTATGTGCGTTCTACGACTGTTTGCCCTACCGGTGCGGCAAAAGGGGCGTTACTCTTAAGGCCGTGACGTCACGTGCGCGGTACCGCATTGTGCAACATGTTCTGCGATCACGTTCTGGTCACAACTAACTCCAAGTAGCACAAACAGTAGCTGGCTCCAAAAAGACAAATTGATACATTTATTTTAACTAGGGTTAATTAACCTGGTCAGCCAGATTGATAATGTGTAGCACTCTAGTTCTTGATATTACCAATCTGGTACTGCGCCATTTGAATCTGTTTGGGGAAAGGAGGGAATTTCAGCAGAACTCTCAAAGCTGATTGGGCGAAGCTACTCCTAGTGCCCGCCTACCAAAGGTTGGTTTTAGCCAATCACGGTATCAAATTGAAACGTGAGCAGCAGCTGCAATGTGAAACCACAAGAAGGTAAGCTAGTCAAGACACAACTTGCTGTTCTACCATCAAAGAAGAAATTGTGGATTCTTACCAAACCGAAGTGATAGCAGCAGCTACGCATGCGTCCTCCTGCGCTGCCATGTTTATGTTGGTTCGGCTGTGGGCGCAACCCATAGACATCATATACGTAGACGCCTCGTTGGGCGCGGGTTCGTACATCAACGTCACCGCCATATTGTATGTGGCAGAAAGAAGTTAAGTTCTGTTGTAGTGAACGTCGATCAGAGAAGATGCCTCATTCCTGTGCTGCATGGAAATGTACCAACCATTTTATATATATATATATATATATATATATATATATATATATATATATATATATGTGTGTGTGTGTGTGTGTGTGTTATGAATATAAAAGTCAATTGGCTAAATCTAAACATTGTGGTCTTCATTATTTCATAAAACCGTGTCACATGTGAACCTTTTAAGTTCTGGTATAGTCACAGATTAGGAATAAACGTTTTGGGGGAGCATTAAAGAGAAAGTTACTAATATGAGAAAAAAACGTCCTAGGACAATAAAGTAAAAAAAAAAGACAACAGTGGTAATATTATGAGAAAAACGTCATATTATGAGAATTAAGGGGGGACATTTCCAGAATAGTCACAGTTTGCAGAACTATTTCAGTCCTGGAGTAATAGGGCCAGGTTAGATTCTTTTAATTATTTTTATTCTTTACGAGTATAAAGTCAGGAGAATGAAGCCAAAGGGATACGAAAATAAACTCGTAATATTACAAAAATAAAAATATTACGAATATAAAGTATGTTCTGAGATTAAACTCCCTCTGATACTGTTTAAGTGACTCAGACTAACTGCAGATTTGCCACATTCAACATGGCGGACGCTCTGACGCAACCGCAGCATAGGCAGAACCCGCCCGACGAGGCGCCTACGTATATGATGTCTATGGGCGCAACCGCTCTGGCTTTCGGCACACTGGTATGTCCCGCCTTAAACTTTAATACTGCAACATGATTGGCCCAAACCGTTTGAAGATGGAGCGGTACAAGATGGATTCTCATGTGTTTGTGAATGCTCAAATAGCCCGAGAATTCATCTTGCAGGCAAATTTAAGGGTTAATAGGAGGAAACTATTTTAAAGGCTAAGTGAACCAAATAGACCTGTTGTGATTTTTTCCCCAACGTCTCTGAGATGTACTCTACCTTGCAAGGTACTTGTGACCTTTGAACCTTTTTGCATTTTGTCACATTACAACCCCAAATTTTTATGTACTTTGTGGAGATTTTATGTAATCAACACAACAAAGTACAGAAGGGTAAAATGAAATGAAAAGGGCTGTGTAGTTTTATTTTTATTTTTTTGCAAATGAAAATCTAAAAGGTGTGGCGTGCATTTCAATCTATCAAACCAGGGACACATTCTTAAACGGGCGAGGAATGCAATGCAGTCACCACACCGTTTATAAACATGAGGTAAGTCATTTATTACAATAAACTATATCCAAAAGCTAAAACTATTAGCTCCAACAAGCATAAAAGTCCAGGCAGCAAACATTATTAGAAACCTCAGGGTCTCTTGATTTCCTCCTCTCTGGCTTCACTCCTTCACCTGCTTCTCCTAAAAAGAAGAGGAGCCCCCCTACAATGGTAGACAAAAAATTGCTCCTTGCCCCTCACAGATAACAGTCACAGTGCAAATGGAGGGGCTGCTTGAGAGCAGAATGGAGCAGAGACTGATCCCCCACTTAATTTCAACAACATTGCATTATGGCTGACTAAGATGACCAATTCTCACCAAGTGAACCTTGTACGTTTAATGACAAAACGGATGCCTTTCTCAGAGAGGGCAAAGAAGATGCCAGCAGATGCAGAGGGCATGAATTCCCAGAATATTTGACTTGTTCTACTTCCCACAATGGATGGGAAAAAAATATAGGGATTGGATGACAAACAGCAGCTCAAAAATACCTTATTTTACCTAAAATACATAGAATATATCCTACATAAAATACATAAGGCGTTATGAGAGATTTCCAGAGCATGAAAGAAACTGTGAACACAGACCCAGTTTGTGGTGGTAGTGAGGGGCGAGGGACCAAAAACATTATGTTTCCCGAGGCCTGATATTGCTGTCAGCTGACCTGAAATAAAACCAATTAAAACACAAACATGCACCAATTATACAGTTTCACCCTGTGAGACAATACTTTGTAGAACCACCGTTTGGTGCAATTCTAGTTTTGGGGTATCACCTTCGCTCATCTAGAGACTGAAAATCTTCTTGACTAAAAAACAAATTTGCTCAGTCTGAGTCAATGAGTATTGATGCTCTTGCAACAAATTCCCAAATGCATTTGGGTCTGGACTTTGACTAGGCCATTCTAGCAAATAAACATGATCTGATCTATACCACAGGATCTGTGTTAACAGATTTTCCCATAGCTTTCTGTAACTCCTCCAAAATTAACATGAATATCTTGATAATTGCTCTCCTTACCAAGTCTTTGGTTGTGTTTTCTTTGTTCTGTTTGGTTACTACAATCTACCGTATGCTAGAAAAAAAAACATGCATTAAATGGTTGAGCTGTTTTTTCTAACCAGATCACTTTTCTTATCTGATTTAAGAGGTTAGTCTGGAAATATAACATCACTGCTTCTATTCTCATTATCTCACCCCTGCCAGGAAGCTAATAATAAATGACTAGTTATGATATCATAGATTACAGAAAATGTATAATATAATCATCAATTATTATTAAGAGTAGCCCAGTTAAAGCTCTTGGTCCACATGCAGTTTGGCCAGACAACGATAAGTTGTTCATAACAATTCTAACAATGTATTTCCTACCATCACAAATGTAAACATTTGGTATTTGCCAAGCTCTACTAGGAGTTTACCTGAAACTGAGTTTTTTCAAAAAATGAAATAAGGACTGGGCTTTTCTGCAATAAAAACTCTTAGTGTGAAACAAAGGATGAATGCGTGGAAAAGCAGCTCATGCCCACTGTTAAGTATGGTGGAGGGTCCGTGATGCTGGGGGCCTGATTTAGAGAAACTTGTTACGGTGCTCTATTAGCACCAGGATGATCTGGCCACCTCTGACAAAAAACTAGAAATGAATCATCACCAGGTCTTTCAACAAGGTAACAATAATGCAAATAGCAAAATGAATGCACGATTGATTCACCAGAAACAAAAACAAGCTTCTTTCATGATCATTTCAGTCTCCAGACCTACAATCAAATAGAAAACCTATAGATTTAGCTTTAAGGAAAGGATCCAGGACTCCAGTGTGAGATTATGCTTCTTTAATAAAAGATGAACATATATTAACGCTTTTTACACCTCTTTATTAGCGGCATCTTTAGGTGTGGAGGGTTATGAATCTGGGGGCAGTTTTGCCATCAGACTATATGAATGTTTTACTCCACGGAGTGTCAGTTTGATGTTTAAGTTGAAAGATATAATTCTTTATTAATCTATGTTTGCCACAAGACTTGTAATATAAGGTGAAGCTGTGCAGTGAAGTGTTACATACAGTACAAAGTTTATTTTCTATACCAAGTGTGGAAGATTCATAACAAGGAACAAAAATAGTGAACTTCAGTAACTGCAAACTAACCAAAAATAATTTAGTTTAGGAAGGAAACAATTAAACAAATAACCATCACTACCCTGTTGTTTCAATTAGTTTAAAGAAACATACAAAAACACACATTCCTGAAAGAAAAAAGGCATATAACCTCTCCATACAGAGCTCTCTCCTCCATGAAACTATTTGGAGGTGGTGTTGAACCTGAGCCAGATTAATAATGCCCCAGCTCGGTCAAAATAACCAGTGTGGGTGTTTGTGCAGCTTGTGTACAACTTTACTCCAGATAGTAGCCAAATTGTGAATGTTTGAGCATTCACAGCTCGTAGTGCACAAACACATCCCCAGTGTTCTTACCACTCCTCAACACATCCCCTGAGCAGCCCTGTTAAGGTCTCCGCTGCCAGCTGAGAGCACATGCAGGAGGTCTGCAGCCTCTGCTGACCCCTGCAGCAGCCACTGGGAGAATGTTGCAGAGAGCTGCTGTTTGAGTGTGTAACACCAAGCACTGTGCGAGGTTAAATCCCCCGTTGCTCCCTTGCTGCTGTAAACAGACCAGACCACTGGGGAACAGAGAGATAGCCAGGGTTCATCAGGTGTCCTGCACTTTATCTGAGCCTCTTTTTAATGGAGCTTGCTTTTTGATTCGAGAAGCAGATATGCTGTTGTTTTTCTTCAGCACCGAAATGAATCATATCGTAAATAAGCACTGTTCGTTGTTGTCAGGAAGGTTAAAATCCAATCAAGTTGTTTAAACACACACAGACATGGCTGAACTCCCAAATACTCACTTGACATGCCGACGTGACGGCTTCATCAAAGTAAAAGCAGAACCACCTAAAACAGCTTTGCAAAGAACATGCAGCTTGTTCGCTTAGTACTGTGCACCAATGAATGTATAGCACACACACACACACACACACACACACACATATGCACTTTTACACACCGAACTTTCACACAGTCCAGTCCAACTGGGTTGTTTTTCTAAGGGGTGTTTATGCAGAGGAAGTTGGATCCTAAAACTCGCTGCATACCTCACATTTATGAAAGTTGGAAGCGCTGCCGAGCGCTGATATGATTACACCGAGAAGCAAGCAGGAAAACGCGCCGACATTCTCATATGGAAGCCATTACCTACATTGCTTTTTTTCTCTATTTATCTTCAAAACTTTTTCTCATCCTCTGACTTTATCCTCTTTTGTTTTCTTTGATTGAGATTTTTTTTTCTTTTCCTACATGCCATTTTTGTGCTGAATGTGCTTAAATATGAACTATAGTGTGTGCAGTAAATGTTTCTTGCAGGGAGACATGAATTATGAATGAGTTGCACAGCCACACTGTCATTTGCAGTGAAATGTTTTGATTAACAGCAAGTTGCTCTGACTTTTCTTTCTGGATCAGATGCAGCGTTAGGCATTAAAAACCTATAATTCATTACTAACAGCCATCCAGATTGCGTGTGTAATAGTGCCTTTCACACAGGACCCCTCCACCCATCGGTCCGCTCTCTCATGACATCAGAAGAGTGAGTAGAAGGATGACTGAAGGAGACCAGGACAGCAGATTGGGCTCTCACACCCCAGTATGCTGCAATGACACAATCATTTCTGGCAAAACACTGTTCGTGAACTGCAGCTCACGCACACACACACACACACACACACACACACACACACACACACACACACACACATTCACCCACTCTGAAACTGAGATCCACCCTGGCTGACTGCACACCGGTTTCCAAACATTGCATCAAATTCCCAGAAATATGACAACAGAAACCTGAGAAGGCAAAGCCAGTCTGTCGCTGACCTCAAGTCCTGCACCGACCCTGGAGTCACCACTGAGTGCATTTTAAACTGATTTCAAATGGATGCTTTAGCCAATGTACAGAACTGACAGTGACTTTTTCACATCAGCGCTAAATACAGATAAGCAAATCTGAACGTCACAGACACACATTCGAAGCGAATTAAAAAAAAGACATGGAGAAGGCCGAGTTTTAGTTAGGTTTGGTTATCTTTTTTTTTTAATCGCAATGATTTTTTTTCATGAAATGTCTGTTTTATGAATACATTTCCATTTAGAGCACATTTGATACACAGCATGGGCAAGAAAAAGTGGTTAACAGAAAATAAAAATGGAGGCAATGAAAACAAACAGCAGCAATACAACGGAAAAAACTTCCATGAGAATAAAAGGCGAGTAGCATAAAAAAAGAAAAAATCTAAACAAATGATGACCGTTATGACCATAGGAATCTCAAATGCCTAGGCAATACCTAGAAAATTGAATGTAGTTTCTCCAGGGACTCTGATATCTTTGTATACTATTTAGGTCATATTTTAAGTTTTCTCTATTCTCTTTTACGTTTTTTGAACAATTACGTCACAGTATTTGCTGTGGAGCTCTTAAACAAGGTCATTGACTTCTAGCTAGCAAATTTTGTAAATCAAGGATTTTCATCTTTTTCACCAAAATTTTTCAGTCCAAGTTGAAGCTATAAGTGGATGAGCGAAAATATTCAATTATTGGGTGTATTGGCCAACACATTTCATTACACCATCCCCCAGTAAACTACAAAAATGGCTGAACAGGTACTCTTTACCTGAAGAAAGAGTAAAGTGAAGTGTCTCCTTTAAATTTAAAGAGACAGGCCGAAAACAAGCTGCTCTCAGACGCACCTCAGAACAAGGGGAAAAGAGGAGATCTGGGGCAACACTGATGAGGAATTTAGACCGAAACATTGCTGTTCCACTTTATATAGACCACAACTGAATGATGTCAATGTGAAAAGGAAACCATTAAACAGCATGACATGTGCCCTTTAAGGAATAAATAAAGGGTTAGTGTATTCTCTGCCATGCTCTTATCTTCTATCCTATTCTATAAATCTTAAGGATAATTAATACAATCCTGAGAAAAGTGTTAAAACTAAGATCAGAAATAATAAACAAAAGGGGACCAACATCTTTCTTCAGACTGGAATGTTTTGGGTCTCAGAGTCTCAGTGTACTAGATAACACCGTAGAACCACGCTGACTGAAGGATATTGTAAAGCACCTAAAGATTGATTGATTGATTGATTGATTGATTGATTGATTGATTGATTGATTGAACTCAGCTAACAAATTCCCAAAATGAAATTCATGTTTTAGCAAATACTCTGTAAACTGCAATCCAATTAGGTAGTTTCAGTTCTGCAAATGAGTCCAACAGGAAAAAAAATGAACAAAGACAGATTGCAGGTAATTGTCTCTAAAAGACTGATGTAAAATTAATTTGAATGGTAAATTAAAGCAAAACATAGAACATTACAACGCACTGAAGGAAAGAAAGTTTGCAAAAACAGATAGATGCAAACATTTAGACTGAAATGGTTTGGACTTATGCTGACATGAAATTATAATACAGTGAGTCCTATTTTAGGGCACTGCTGCTTTCAGAAAATGAAAGATAGAAATTTACTTGTAGGAAAAACTTAGAAAAATCATATTGTGGCCAGCCGGTCTCACATAAATAGAGCATACTAGGGCCTATTTAGGAAAACTTTCACATTTGCAACACAATAGTCTGAGGTCTACCACACATCACCACCAGAGAGGAGCGGGAGGTAGAGAAAGATGGAGGTATAGCAGAACAAAACAGAGGAAAAAACAGGCAGAAACAGAGGGGTCATACACGCCTCCTGGACCTGCGGGGGTCCCTGAAGTCTCACATTGTTTTTCTCCCGTTGTTACTGACACAGTGTCAGGTTCTGGTTTGGCTTATGTCTGTTATGTTATTCTATTGAAAACATTGGCTCTGCTGTGGGACAGCCTGGGATTGTGGCAGGGGAAAACCAGCAAAAAAAAAAAAAAAAAAAATGAACTGAGAAATGTCTGTTTGTCTGCTGTGGAGAAGACAAAGGAGCATGAAACCAAGCAAGTTCATCTCAGGAGAGAGATGTGTGTCTCATTACCCCAAGTCTGCATCTATTATGCAGAGTGCATCTGTCAGCCTGTTTCTGTAGATTTCCAGCGCGGGTGGATCCTGTCTCCACCCTGGAGTGTGATTGGTGGTTAGTGGTGCTTGCTGATGGATTGTGTGAGCCTTCTCTCCTGCGGTTGGTTGAAAGGTCAATCCATCATTCACCTGTCCAGGTGTAAATAAGGCATCCAAGCTCATGATTAACCCTCTTTGCTTTCTCCTTCCAAGCCCCGCTGATGTCTCTCAATGCACTCAAAAATAAACCTTTTGAAAGTTTCATGGGGCTGTTGAATAAGTACTTGAGTTATACAGTATTCATTTGCAAGCCTGTCTAAACTGTTTGCAGATGCACTTTTAAATGTCTTTCTGCAAAATGAAGGAAAAAAAGCATTTCCCATAAATAAGGAGACTTGAAATCTCTGTTCAGTCTTGTAATTTTATTTAGCTAATTTTAGCACTGGGTTGTCTTCACTGATTTCTGCAACAACTTAAAAAACAGTTTCCTTTCTGACCTGTGCATCTTTTCAGTCATTTTACTCTGTGCTATCAGACCCGTCAGTTGTAAACACCTTTCAGCAAAGTCAAAATCTTTTAATTTGACATTTATCTGGAAAGTGACTAAGGAGTTACCGGCTCTCTGAGATTTGGGTTGAAAATACATCCATTTGGAGCAGAACCAGGTGACCATGCGGTATTCCTCAAAGCTTTTCGAGACATTTTTATTTCACACCCAAAAAAGACTTATTATCTACAAGCTCTTAAACCTAAGAGGATGTATTGCAACATCTCTTTCCATATACATGCTGAAGACACATGTTTATATTTCAATGTCACCACATGGCCACAGTCCATTACAGTAACTGAGTGTCTATAGGCTATAGTCTATACTATAAATGGGTCGTCCAGACGTCCTCTTCACAGCTAAAATCCAGGGACAAAGAAACCACTGCTGGAATCCAACAAGGGACGAGATTGGGATTGTTTTATGTAACTCTTCTTTTACTATTTTTTTCTTTTCTTTTCTAAAAAACTTTGATCAACCTTGTGTATGAATGGGGCATTAGAAATAAACTTGTCTTTCAGATATACAAACTATGGATATTGTGTTGGACATAAACTGAGAATGGCTCATGTGCCAACGTCAAGCTACATGAATATTACGTTTCACAAAATGATTTGCCCTTACCGGGTTTCTGTAAACATACAGTATCTGGACGCCTGAACTTTAATATTTTACTTCTGAAAGGTGCGGCCTGTCCTGTATTTACATATCTCACCTGCACCTGCAGTTAGCTGCTGAGGCCTTTCTCATTTTAAGAAGCTGCTGTACAAGCTAAAATAAAAATGTCTATATTTTCTACAGTTTATGGGCATTGCGATCTCCAGTTAATTATAGTGTCACATTCAAGCATTAATTCCATCTAAAAAAAATTAACTAAATGTATGTTTTGATTTTCTCAAAAGATTCCAGGTCTAATATTAACTTGTTTTTCTAAGTATCTGTGTCTATAGCTACAGCCCTTCACCATTCACCCTTTCACCCCTTCAACCCTTTTTCCTCTCCAATCCTTGTCTGGTTCACTGTATTTCCAACCACTGGTTTAAAGCTAGCGGCAGATGGGGATTCAAAGGAAAGTACCTACCACCCACACTGAAATGTACACTGCGGTAATCCAGCATTGTGAACCATGTGGAAGCCATTGCGCTGTAATCTGTTGTAATTGTGTTGTATTTGTGAGAGAGCTGGACTACATTCCCTTCTGATTTACTACAAAGTGAATTCTGCGAATGTGTCAGAAAAAACATACAACTTTCAACAGTACATAAAAGGAGAATATAGACTAGATATATGAACAAATAAATGACATGAATAAAATGGGGAAAAGCTGACCGTGAGCATGATGAAAGACAGTTGGTGTCCTTCGAAATGATTATCCGAATCTGCATCTCGGGCTGCAGCTGTCCAGACAAGATCAGTTCAGACCCGAAAGCCTGCAAAGCCATACACCATTACACGCATACGTTGCATAATTACACATAATGAACTGAAGGCTGCTGGCACACTGAACTTAAATATATAATTAGGCCGGCTTGGCTCGACTTACAAACCGTCTGAAATAAGCCGTGTAATACACTTTCATTGTAAAAAGTAGATTTGTGCTGTGATGAAGTGGTGGTCCCAGTTTTTAAGAAAGGGGATGAGCAACCAAGGGATCCCACTTGTCAGCTCACCTGGCAAAGTTTACTCTAGGTTGTTGGAAAGGAGGCTCATCAATGTGGCCTTGATGGGGTTTGGTTGCCGGATCTATACGTGTTTTGTGGAGGAGGAGAAGGCTTATAGCTGGGTCCCGAGAGGCATCTTTTGTGGGGTGCTCAGGTAGTTGGGATTCATGGGTTGTTTTTACGGGCTATCCAGTGCTTCCGGACTATATTGAGACCCATGTCCCTTTCTCTGCACAAAATAAAGCTTGTTCCCAGTGCAGCTTGGGCTCTGCCAGGGCCTTGTGGAGTTCTTGGAGAGGATTTCAAGTTGTAGCCGTGAAAATGAGGGTCTCTGCTCAGGAACTTTGGGGTCTCATATCTGTGCTTTTTGCAGATGATTTATGGAAGAGTGGCCAGAAAAAAAAGCAATTGGTTGGTGTTAGAAATAAGAAGGCATGTCTTCAGTTTGACAAAAGGCTTGTGGGCAACTCCCCAAATGTGTGGAGGAAGGTGCTCCGGTCACATGAGACTAAAATAAAAAAAATTTGGCCGCCAAGGAAAACACTGTCTGGCACAAACCCAACACGCCCCATCCCCCAATGAACACCATCCCCACAGTGAAACATGGTAGCGGCAGTGTCATGCTGTGGGACGGAGGTTCACCTTCCAGCAGGACAAACACCCAAAGTCTACCTATGGTTAAGACTTAAAGATCACTTTTCACAAGTGAAAATCCTCCAACATAAAAGGAGCTTGAGCAGTTTTGCCTTGAGAAACGGGGGGAAAAAAATCCCAGAGCAAGATCTGGCGAGCTCATAGAGAATTATTAATAATAATAATTAATAATAAGTTACTATAATAATAATTATTATTATAGTGACTTGCAGCTGTAATTGCTGCAAAAGGTGGCTCAATAAAGCACTAACTTTAAGGGGATGGACAATTATGCATGCTGTTTTCTGTTATTTTGTCCTATTTGTTGTTTGCTTTACAAGCAAAAAAAATATACCTTCAAAGTTGTAGGCATGCTCTGTAACCGAATTAATGCACACTTTCAAATTATCCATTTTAATTCCAGCTTGTAACGCAACAAAATATGAAAAATTCCATGTAATGTGTACATACTTACCATAAAAATCCTATCCTTTGCTGTATTTATATACTAAATGTCTTTATTGTGAGCAAAGCAGAACAGGAGCCAAAGTCGTATGAACCAGCTTGGCAATAAAAGCTGATTTCAGGGTGAGAAACCCAGTCATCTGGCATACGCAGAGTGCGATTAAAATGATTATTAAAGAAACTCTCTGGTGGGAAACAGAAAACAGCCAGGAGCACTCACAGGAGGCAACTGCAAGGAGAAGAGACAGGTTAGGGCCTGTGAAGGAATAAGTGAGTAATGTTGCACTCAGGGATAAAGCCACTGACCTTCTCACAGATTAGGAAGGGGTGTTGACCCTGATCAGCTGTTCCTGTGGCTCAGTTCGGATCCAAAACCTGACAGTCAAGGGAGCGGTGACGTCACAGCTGGTAGGAGCGCTACAGTTGGCTTTGAAGTCCGCAGCGGTGACAGGGACTGGGAGGTGAGGGGAAGCCGTGATCCAGGCAACGGTCATACACAAGTAGACAGGGGTTAGGCTTGAAACGTGATCCATGGGTCAGACTATTGGTCGAGGTCCAGATAACAGAACCTTTCATACTTCTAAAGTTCTGGTCTCCCGGGTGTTTGCCTCAGTGCTCTGGGAGACAGAGGGCTCATCACAACCACATTTTTTTTCAGTGTCGTTATCATGCCATTGGTTGTTTGTACCTGTGATACTTTTTTGGTTGGTTTTGCTGTTCTTTTATATATATCTCTGCAGGCGTAGAAGCAGACTCTGAGGATATTATCTTGTTCTCTTTTTGTGTCATCTGCTCGATTCTTGTCACCTTTTCTCCCTTTTAACATTTTGCCTCATCTTTTTATCTTCCTTTCTTTGTCTTTTTTCTTTCCGCTTCTGTGACCATTGAACTTGAAATAATCCCAAAATAATATCCAATAAAGTTTTTTGCATATATATATATCAAGCGGTGCACTATAGCAAAAGCAGTAATGCTCCACCTGGGAAAGTAAAATCTGTTGGGCTCTCTTTTGGCATTAAGTCATTTTTAATGCAACATTGCCAGACAGGACATGTTAAAAAAAGGGGAGAAAAATGTGAAAAGAAGTCTGACAGGGGCGACATGAGACAGAGAAATCCAAAAACGAGAACTAGGTCAAGATCTTGGCAAGACGGGCAATGAGGAATGCTGGACATTTACTCACAGAGGGCCTTCAATAATGTGGCAACAAGAGGAACTCAGCATATAAAGTCAGATAAAAAGGTGAAGGTAGTTAACTTGATTGTGCTCCAGTAGTGTAGGTCATAGATGCTTTAAACTTCTCTGTATTATTATTAATTGTTGACAAACCAATAAACAAATAGCAAATAACAATATTCCCTGAGGATCTGTACCAGCATGTAACAATGACTTTAGGAGGATAAAAAAATTTGACCTTTACAATACTGCAAAAAAAGGCAATTCAATTATTTTAATATACCATTTTATTGGCAAAGAAAAACCGGAACTAGCATAAAAATCGGTCTCTCCGCTCTGACAGGTGGTGCTTTGGACTGAAATCATGGCTGATAGTTGGATCAGACTTGAAATTGAGCATAAACTTTTTGAGGAGTCCAGCCAACGACCTGCCTTGTCCTCACTGAGATAAGTCATCCCAGTGGCTTCCTTACTCTTCCTCTGTGCCAATACAGCAGTGATCAATGAACAGACTCACTGGCTCCGCACTCTCCACGATCCATCTTCAGCAAGAAGTAAAAGGGAAGAAAAAATGGAGATGTAAACATCAAGGCAGAAGCGACGCCAAAAGGAAGAGGATACGCGGATGGAAAACTGTCCAGTTTCTCAGCACCCTGCAGAGGCAGATAAATAGGAAAGACAGTCTGTTGCATGAGTTGATGAATGATTGGGCTCACACCTCCTTCAATAGCCCTCCCATCACTTTCTTTTTCTGCTCAAATACTCACTCCCTCTGTTTATTTATGCACTTCAGCCGAGCAGCGTGGGACCAGAACGGAGAGGTGATGAATAGACCAGAAAGTCATGCAGGCCAGGAGCACCATTTGGACTCTGTTTACGCGTGTGAGTGTGTTGTTCTTCAATCCTTCTTAGGACACATTTCATCCTTTTCAATAAGCAGAATGGGTACGCGTCTCGACCTGTTTATGGTTAGTAGCACAGGATGTAAGTTTAATATTGAGGTCAAAACGAGCTGCAGCCGCATGAGCCCCAGTTCCTCAGAGATTTCCAAGAGAAGTGTGACTGCGCTGACATCACTGGGAAAGATCCCAGCTTTTTCCTTTATAACATACAAAGTCAAGAACAACTTGTGATCCTTCTGGAACATTAATCTTGTTCTAATGAAACTGAGCTACAAAATTAAATTAAGATTTTGTGAATTAAAGTCATTTCCGGAACATTGGTTGTATTTCACTTGGGTATGAAAACAGAGTAAAGTCACTAAAGTGTTTTTAAAGATCCGTTCTAGTCACCAGCTGAGGCAGTTTCCCATCTATCCGGACGTTTAGTCTGTCTCTGCCTTCACAGGAATTTGTGATTTGTCATGTAAACAGTTTAATACACACAAAACACCAAGAACAGCCACTTAGTAAGTCATCTCAAAGCACTTTACAGAGACAACAAAAACAAGTGCAACTTAGATCCAGTCAGATTCAGTCCCATTAAAACACAATCAAATACAGTCAAAGCAGCAATTGATGATTAAACGTTTGTTTGGTAATTATTTAACCTCTACTCCTGAGAAACTGAAAGTACAATTGGAAGAGACTACCACATCACTAAAAACTATATTAGGCCTCCATTAACCCCACATATGACTTCATTCATCTCCTTGGTCAAATATAAAATAATTAGTGATCAGCATATTAATTTCTGAGAACTCAGACAAATCGTCGGATATACAGATTGAGTTTGGTAAATAGAGTGATGAAAAATGCCCTAAAAGGTACAAATGTGCCGTTTTCTGTTTTTTTGCTAATTCTCATAAAAGCCGACTCTGTGCATTTGGCTAAAAAGTATTTAAACATGTTGTAAGAGCTATGCACAACACATATTTTGAATTATTGTTTTATTATATTTTGTGTTTTATTTTTCTAAAAATGGTCCTTGAGTCTGTTCATTTTTTTCTTGTCTTTTTAAATAAAAATGACAAAAGTTTTCTAAACTGATTTTTCCCCCATCATGTAAACGCTTGTTATGTCATGGTTTACGCAGTTCTTGGTTTTTGTATGTAGTTTTCCTCAGTTATCTTTAGACTGGTTTTCTTGGTTCTCTGTTGCTCTCTCGCCCCCTGTTGCCACTCGCTCTCTCTCCTCAGTTTCTCTCCCAGCTCCTTCTCCACACCTGCAATCTATTAGTCAATCTACCCCTGCCTTTGTTCCAGCTCCTATCCTCCCAAGAAGTAACTATGGGTCCAACTTCCGTTTTTTTGTGCGGCACTTCCATTTCAGCGCTTCCCTGGGCCAAATAACATTAGCTCGACTGAAATGATAAACTGTCGCAGCAATATTTCCAAAAATTGCAGAGCGATCGAAGTGGCAGGTCAGTGCCAGAGCCTCAAACTATTCATGACTGAGAGGATGACATGAAGAAGCGGCCTCATATAACGTACGAGGACTTGTTTAACCATTTTGTGTCGTCACTTGGTACGGACGGCTCTGCTATGCGACTTTACCGAGGCGAACCTCCGCAGTGGAAAAGTTGGCTCGGTGTTAATAAATAGCAACATCGATGACCTGGTATTCGTGGAGGCTGATGTCCGTTCAAACCAAAGCAAGTCCTACGTTACTTCCTCTGGATCATGACTACATGGAAGGTAGCCTAATGAATCGTCTGATTCAAAAACATACTGGCTGTTGCCTCGTTGTGATTAGATTGTTGGTCAGTTAATTTAAAAAAGATAGCAGTGCTAAATGTTTGGGATTGCACTGATGTTCTGCCTACTTCATGTTTAGGTTTGAAGTTTGAAATTGTACCAATCTGATGTGTGGTCTCAAAACTGTTGATGCAAGCTTGTCACGTTAAAATGCAAGTTTGCTTGAGAAGGAAGCTGTATCTTTATTTCTAGTTTATTTTTTATATCAGTGTTAAAGGAAGTAGGGCGAATGGTATCCACAGCTCTTGTTCACGGTCAATGATTTAAACACTCCTGCTCCACCTTAACCTTTCTTTTACACCCGTTATTATGACAGCCTCTAACTGTACAAACACTCCCCGTCTTCCTCAAAATCATAATGACGAGTAATTTGGTACGAAGTGGCTGCATGCATCGCTTTTTAGCCAGCTAAACAGTGACAGGAAGTGACCGACCGGAAGTCTCGCACAAAAAAACGTCAACTCGCTGTCTCCGTATTTCCGTTGAAAATAAGGTGGATACTCCAGGTCTACGTTTCTGCTTCGCTCTGGCGCCTGCGCATCTCCAGTGTTTGTAAGTTTTGGATTTTTCATTAAACTCACCCGTAACGCCTCCCTGCCTTGGCCTCTCTGCAGTTGGGTACTACAACAGCCACTATGAAAACGTGACAGGTTAAACCTTTTTACTTCTGGCATTTTCTTGTCCATCTACAACTGAAGAAGGAAAAAAAAAAGACGAAATCGTTCCAGAGATGTGTGTTTTCATTACACAGACACAGATGTTTACACATACTCTGTGACATGACAATGATGCTGATTGCACTGGACCGGAGTAACAAATAGCGAATCAGAGCTTGGGTAAGTATAACTGACCTTCCATAAAAGATATTCCTGCAAAGCTGCAGAGCAACCACTTGATCCCAGACCTCCACCTGCTACACCTACTCTCATTATAGGCCCGGGCGGAGCGCAGCGATTTTTTTTCCTTAACAACTAATGAAGCATGCCTCAAAGAGAAGGTGCCACTTTCACTCAACACACTCGTGCACATTAGCACTGCCATCCATGACTCTGAATAACAATCAAAACAAATGAAAGTGGCTGTGAGGGAGGGAGGGGTGGGGGGAACTTTCCTCGTTGTCTGATTTAATTTGAGTCTTATTTAACAAGTTGAGAATCAAACGGGGCTGGGCGGCGGGCGATGCATCGCGAAGAGATGACAACAGACACTACGAGGGGAGAGAAGACGCAGAGAGCGACTTCAGACTCCATCATGGCTGAAAATAGAGCCGTTTTTTTGTTTCATCCGACAGAGAGAGGTGTCGATAATTAGGCTCAGTAAGGTAGAGCGGCTGGTGCTTCTCTGTGTATGTTGCTGCACGCAGTGTCTTCCGCCGCTGTGTGCTGAGATCCTTGTAAATGCAGGGGTAATGGTTGTCAGTGTGTGACAGCTATAAATGGCCCTTTAGTTCTCTTCTCAGCATTACATCGACACACGCCTCCTCCGTTTCAATGCTGCTTCTCACACTTAAAAACACACACAGAGCCACAGCACTTAGTTACAGCAAGGCATCTTCATTTTCATGTTCTTCGATTTAATTATGATCGGCGCCAACACGCAGCAGATGTTCCTCACTCTGGGAACAAAGACGCTCGAGGGTGTCGTGAAGCCTTAGAAAGGTAGCTGCAGTTATAAATGGATGGCCTTGCTTGTGAAGTTAAAGTGACCAGACAGTGGGGGCTGTTAAAACGACGACGCAGCAGCCCCTTGCGAAAGTTTGCCTTGAACTTTTTCACCATTTGTCAAATTTCAATGACAAAACTTGAGTGGATTTTATTTGGGATTTATTTGCTAGAGCGCCACAAAGTAGTGCAGAGTTGTGACGAGGGAGGAAAACGTGCATGCTTTCCAACACTTTAACAAACAAAAAACAAAGATGGCTTCCCTTTATATTCCCTCTCACTGAGTCAAATCAAAAAACCAATTGCTTCTCTCATTCAGAGTCAATCCTAAAGGCTCAAATAGAGATAAGTTAGATTTCTTCTCTTGTTTCTGGAAGATGTTTCAACCCTCAACCAAAACACTGATTCGGTGCTGATCATGGATCAGGAGTATAAGGCTTATTATAAGTCAATTGTTTACCAGGCTCACATCCATCATGGACAACGCTTCTCGCCTACTGGACTGTAGAGGAACTTACCAGCTTCTTTTAGTGGCCGACTGAGGTTCCTCCTGTGCAGGAAGGAGCACTACCATACGTCCTTCATCCCCACTGCTGTTAGATTGTTCAATTCTACCTTATAACAACTTGTGCAATGTTTGCATACTTACAACGAATGCCAATCTAGCCTGGTCACCTGTTGTACATTATGTATGTATGTATTTGTCTGCATATACATTAATTTGCTTTTGTTTGCTGATTTGTTTTTATCTAATCTATATATCTCTGTTGCTTTTTTTAGTTTTGTTCTATATTTCTGAACTGTTTTACAGAACATGTGAATTTCTCCATTGTGAGATTAATTAAGTCCTATCTTATCTAATATATAAAGACATGTACAAATATTTTAAGTTAATGTAGGGGGAAAACACCCTGCTGATGGTTCTATTTTTGTAACACAAATTTAAAAAAATTACCCCAAACACAAATTTTGGATTTCAAGGATAAGAAAAAAGATAAAACCACATTAAGTTTAGTTCACACTGCCATGATATATTATGTAAGTTGTTCACTAAGCAGTAAGATATGATTGCGGTGGTCCTTTTAGCAGAGGGTTAATGCATAATGTGTTGCTTTTAAAACAGACATCACTAAGAAAATATCTGTGGCTACTAAAATAGGCTTGTAACCTATCACTCTCCTTCACATAAACACACAGAGTGAGCGAGGTCGCAGTTCACCCAGCTGGATAATAATATTACAGTTGATGGACGCTCATCTGTTTATCCATAAACATGTCCTCACTGTATTTCTTTGTGTGAACATGTGTGAGTGCATGCATGTTTGTGAGCATTAAGAATATTTATAGTGGTTGCGTTTAGTGTCTCCAGGGACATCGGCTTTTCCCAGGGCACTTTGCTGACTGGAGGGTCAGTGTGGGAGAGCTGGCCGCTCACGTCACAGAGACACGGAGATCCAACTGCGGCATGGACTCATCATCCACCCTAATGTAGCAAATGAGATCTTTGCTCTCAGTGTGTGTGCACGTCTTTATATCTGCATGTGAGTTTTATTCACTTACATTTCTCTTCTAAAATTAGTCTCCTTCTTGCATTTTGGGTGTTTTATGCAAATACTTTTACAGTTCATCCTAACTCTTTAAGCTCGATACAGTCTCCTGTGTTTTCAGGTCTGGATGAAATTTTTGATGTGTTGTTCTTTTGCTTTTGTGTCGATGTGACTCAGTTGGTAGCGTAGTGGTCTCGCAATCAGAAGGTTGTTAGTTTGATTCCAGCTTCCTGCTGTCACATGTCAACATACCCCTGGGCAAGACACTTGACCCCAAGGTGCCTACTGATGGTATTCAGTCCGTTTAACATTTATATGATGCATAAATATATAAAAAAAATCCAACAAAACAACTTTTGAAGTGACTCATAAAATATACATGTTTTTCTACAAAAATGTAATGATATTTTAATTTGCTATTTTCTGTATAACTGTATGTTTTTAAAAATCGTTTTTATGTTTCTTTTTTTCTTTCTGTAATCATTGCAAAAAATGACTTTGTACCAATACCACCAGAAGGCATAAGTCATGTGTAAGATTTGATGCAGCAATTTTCCTAAAAGAAGTAAAAGTCTCAGAAATACAGCATCAAAACCAATACAGTTGATATAGAATTAAGGGCTCCTTCTGCTTTTTAGAAAGTTGGGCATTTTGACCTTTGAAAAAGTATACTACCATCTAATTATGGGTTTGTATTGTCCACCCTTCTGACCATCCTATATATAGCACTACTGTCTTCTTCTTATTTCTAATTATATAAATATAGCTTTTACAACGGCGCAATTAGCAGTTAATCACCTTTATCAGATCCATCAGTATGTGAAATGTGCAGGGAGCCTAGCAGAACAAATGTGGCACAGCTGCCTTTATTTCTTTGCTCACCATTCTGACCCGAACAACTGAAACAAAGACTGTGAGGCTGACATGACCCACTGGGATTTTCCCATTTTTAGCTTGTTGACGTGACTGAGCTCAATCATGTTCAACAAAACGGGTTGCCTGGATAGAAAGGGTATTGACAAGGCTATTATAAGAGGAGAGATACAAAGAATCAGAGAATTTGCAAAAGAGCAACATCTTAGACTAACTAAAGTTTCACATGATGAACCTTAAACATCTCTACTTTAGACCAAAGTAGAGATGTTTGGCTAAAACACAAAGCGGCAGGTGTGGCGAAATTCAGACAAAGCACAAACTTGGGCTACGATCCCACTGCAGGTCTTGATGCTCAATTCTGATTTTTATCTGAAAACAAATTTCTTCGCGAGTTCGTTCACACTACTTAATGTTGCCTCTATATGACTCTAGTGTGAACTGTTTGCGGCTCCAAACTGATCCACGTGCGCAAAACAACAACGACTTCACACTTTGGTCCAGCAAACATGGAAGAAATACCTTTTAAGATTCAAAGTGTCCAACGGAGGCCATTTAATGTGTCAGTGTGTGGTGAGAGGGAAATGCTGCTCCCGTTGAAATGCAATGCAATGGATTGCAACGAGTGAAAACATCTTTGGCATTGCAAAGTCCTCTGTGTGCAGGATTGTACACACATTTTGCAAGGCCCTGCGTTATGTTCCTCATCCAAATGATTCCTATTCGAGCAATGAAATTTGGCTTCAATAGAGGATTGGCTCCATATTTTAATGAAGTCTAACATCTCGCTGTCCCTCCACTGAGTAGTGCTGTGGCAGACAGCTGCCGTCTGTCTTGCTAATGCTAACTGCTCTCACTTCCAATCACCGCCAGCGGAACGTCACGATTAATGTTGAAAGTAAGTGACGTCAAAGATGCATCAAATACGCCTGGGTCGTTCCCACTGCAGTCACATTGCAAAAGATCAGATAGGAGTCAGATTCAGGGCCACATATGGAAGTGGCTCAAATCTTAGTTGAAAAAAATCAGATATGGATCAGATCTGAGCATTCCCACTGATTCTAAAAACCCCGATCTGATCAGATGACCCCCAAAAATCGGATTTGGCCCACATTTGCCAGCAGTGGGAACAGGGCTTTATTAAACCAGCTGTGTCACGATCTCCAGGTGGTTTGTGATTTTCTTTTGTGTACGTATTTCCAATACTTCTTTATGTTCCTTAGGTTGCGCTTTTTTACTTATGCTTGTTCTTAAGTGTTGGGGTTTCCTTGTGTTTCTATGTTTTCCTGTTTACATTATCAGATTGCTGCCATTTCAGTTCATTTTAGGATTAGGTTCTTAGTTCATTCTATGTATTTCCCCTAAGCTTGTGTTCACTGCATGTTTCCTCTCAGCTTATCTTTCTTCACTGATATTCCTCTGTATTTAAACTCCCTTGTTTTCAAATCTCATTGCTGTTTTGTATTTTTTGTCTTCAAGCTTCCTTTTGTCAGCTTGGCTTCTTCCTCAACCAAATACATGACACATGGTGATGGAGGCTTTGGGCTCGTTCTGCAACCTGGGTAACTTTCAGTCATTAAAGGAGCAATAAGTGATACTGACACCTAGCGTTCTGAAATCAGAACAACACACAACACATTTACAGAGAACAGCCAGTTCTTAATGGTCCGTTGCTGGTGTGAATCTCCACTGAGTTCTTACTTACACAGGACATGTATATGATTTTGTATTCTGTTCTAAATCTGGTATGATTCTCTTACTGACTTCCATGTTTCCAGGCTGCTGCCAAAATAAAATACCAAATGCTGAGCTCTGTTTTGGGAACCCTGAGAACTTTCATATGATTGGCTCAGGAACCAGGAAGTAAACGCGTGCTGCACTGAAGTCGTTCCGGACCGCACTTCTAGGTTTGATGGTAGAAAAACTTGACTAAGACATTGTTGATGGAGAGGACCGATTGTTTATAGGGATTGTTCCTTCCTCCCCGGGTGACAAATGAGAATAAGTTTGGTTAATTATGCAGTACATTTCTTTCTTGTTGCTCCTTCAAGTCTGACATTAAGTCCGTCAAGGTATTCTAGAGTCAAATATGAGTCCACCTGCTGGAAAAATTAATAGAGATCTCCATAAAGAAGCTGTTTGAGGTGCAGTGTTCCCAGTGCAGGACTTGGAATCAGAAGTTTGAGTTATAGAAGTGCCTCTGCCTGTATTTTAAACATATAGGACAGGATACTGAGGAGGTCTGTTGTTATCCGGCAATATCACAATCATGGGGGGAACAAACACAAGAGTCCAGCACCTGTAGAAGGTCTAACACCACACAAAATCTTTGTGGACATGTAAGACAAAGGTTGATCAAGGAGAAGTAATCCACTTTGCAGGATAACCTTCAAGGTGCACAATGCTGAATTTTCACACCTTTTCTAAATCTCTAAATGGCTATGTAAAAAGTATAATGGCAATAAAGCCCCAGTCTGAATGCACTGTGGTTGTGAAGATAAATAAAGAATGCAAAAAGTTATTCATATTTTTTGCACCAGTTTGGCAGGGCAGCAACCTATGACCTGAAATCCGTTGAGGTTTGTCTGTCAAATGGAAATATGGCCTCTCCATGAGCAGCAAAATCTGAAAAATAGATAAATATATGTTATCCGCTGGCCAAGTCAAAATTCTGACCTTTACTCAACTGAGACTCGGTGGCCTGATCTGAGTCTGCAGCCTCAGTTAGGATGCTGCAGGAATATTGATGAAATCCAGTCATTCAAAATTTCTTCTAACGTTTCACATGTCTCATCAGCAGTAACAGGAACAGTAACCTACCTCACAGAAGGAACAAAATAGAGGGATGCATGGATAATGTAACGTGTACTTTAATTTCAACTGAAAATGAAGAGAAGCAGTACAAAAATGTCTGATCTTTTAAGCCTTATATAGCTTTCTTGTAACATGGTTTTATTTCAAGATCTTAAAACTAAATGAGCAAATATCTGCTTTTATAACATTAAAAACTAAATGAAATTACAGCTTTTTAATCACTTCCCACAGAAGCACTGAAACATCTTTCATCCTACAGAATCTCATCATCATCATCCTCACTTTCTTTCTCATTGTCTTCCTCCATTTCACAAACAGCAGAGGGTGTGGATGCACCAGGACTCCTTTCTCCCTGCTTTAGCCTGTGATTAGGTTTTCATCCACAAGTCCACAGCTGGATTTGGGTCAAAGGTCTCCGAGGCGAACTTGAACAAAAGTATGTGCATTAGAGATGAGAGATGAGAGTTAGATAGGCAGGATCTGTACGTGTTTTTTAATGATATTCAAATGTGAGAATCCTCTTTTACATGCAGCACTGTAAGGGACAGGATAAGGACCTTCTGAATGTTGGAGTAACTGTCGGGATTGCTCGTCTTCATTACTTTCACCAGGTCGTGTACAGAAGAGGCTGCCAAACGTTTTCCAACTTACTTTAAATGCATCCACTCTTTAAAGTGGAGTCTCTGTCAACAGACATGATGGCCTCATATTTCTCAATGATGCTACTGAGGGTTGTGTTACCAAACCTGTGGAAATCTTTAATTTCAAGAGGCCAAGCTGTGGGATCAAAAATCAAAATTGATCAGATGATTTAAGGCAGGGGTGTCCAAACTTTTTAGCTCATGGGCCGATATTGTCAAGTCAAACGCACTCGAGGGCCAAAAAGTGAATAAAAATAACTAACATAACCAAGAAAAAATAGTGTTTTTTTTAACCTGTGTGTGCTGTACCTAACATTAAATTCAACATTTAGATTTAAGATATTAACTTACTGTAATAATTTTGCCCTAATTAAAAATAAAATGTTTTTATCTGCACTAGCCACCAGTGCTGGTCGGCATAATAATTCTTGAAATGCAGTTGGGGGGGCACACAAAATCAGTACAGGGGCCGCAAATGGCCCCCGGGCCGCACTTTGGACACGCCTGATTTAAGGGCTTCATATCCGCATTAAAACTCATGAATTGGAGCTCTCAGTATATCGGTTTTGTCCTTGTCGGCATCAGCATGAGGCCCAGTCTCTGTCCTGTACTGGCCCTCATTCTCCATCAGTAAAGTCAGCTGTCCAACAGCAACCATGAGCTCATCTTTGCATTCACCAATAGTTAGGTTCTCTTGCTGAAACCTGAGCGAGGTGAGCTGTAAAATGTTTCACATATCAAGAATGTTGGCTAGGAGACAAAGAAAACGCTCTGTGCAGATGTGTTTCAGGCTCGGGTCATCACTTGTTGCCACTTGAATCGGGATGGCTGGTAACATGATCCATATTTTTAATCGAGTCTCCTGTCTCCATGCAGACCATCTGATATTGTGAAACTTTCCTAATTTGACAAAAGCTATGCCTTTCTCTTCACACAACATCTTTAGTTGTGCATTACGTTTCTCATCCCCTTTCTTTAAATAAAATCGTAGAAAGCTGATAGTGGGTTGATTATAGTTTTTTACGATTGCATTAACACTAAAAACAAAAGAATTACGTAATTATCAACACCTTACACTCAAGGAGCAAAACGTTAGACCAGATTCTCACCACCATAAACACAAAGTCAGCCTCGCATTTTTTTTGCGGAACAATACACACAGTGATCTGTGAAACACTAAACACACTTGTCTATGTTAGACCCAGAAGTATTTCATGATGTCTCTTCCTTACAATTCCAAAGCACTGACTGACAAATCACCACAACAATGAGCCAGTTGATAAAACACACACATCAGATATGCAAACACATGATTGCTTTATTGGAGACAGACCAATCAGGTTTCAGCACTACAAAAACGCAGCAGGTGAGTTCACCTGCTTTCCGCCTAAATGGAAAAAGTCAGAGGAAGAAGAGTGAGGGTGAGAAGGAGAATCTGTGTTGGTAGCAGGAAGTAGGAGGTAGAGGAAGACCTGAAACAGGAGGAGAAAATCATCAAAGAAGAAGAGGACCAAATTTGTCAAATGTCAGCTGTGAAAGGATGGATTCATCGTTCTAGACGGTCTTGCCAATGAGGATATTGTCTGCGATGTTGATGAAATTATCTGGCCAGATTCAGTTAGGCGGAGAGATGTGCAGTATTTGCTGTCATTCATGCTATTCAGATTTCTTTTTGTTTTCTTATTTTACTTTACAGAACTTTAAACCTCTACTGGTAGTTCGGTACGTCTGTTTGTCTATTTTCTGGGCTTACAGTGTTGGGACATGTTTTGTTGATATTGTCTATGTTGACTGATTTTGGTTATATGAAGAGAAATAAATCATATTTTAAATAGTCTGCAGCATTGATTTTGTGTTGTGTTTGGTGAATTTACCATGCAGTATATTTTCAGTTTCCCTGTGTACTTCGCTTACAGTAATCTAATCACTGAGAGCTAGAATTGGTAACAGTCTTTTAAGTTACACACAGCAGTGTGTGACTGGTTTAAACAGAATTAAGCCTTATGAAATGTGTGTTTCATATGGTAACATAATATGTTTTTCATAAACGTGTCTATAGTTTTTACAAGACTGATTCATTTTGCACAGGGTCTGAGGTGTTCTGCATATTGTGTGTTTAGTTGTGCGAATTGTGTGTAGTGTTTTGAAATTCTGAGCTGTGTTTTAAAAAATTGTGCTTAAGGGCTCACAGTATGGGACTGTGCAGATCAGCTGACTGCAGTTCTCCTGGGTGTGGGTGGTGCACAGAATATGCATAAAGGAATCCTTGATGTTCACCATCTGACGTAATTTGGGAACAACCCCGTTGTACGCTCCAACGTTAACAACGGCTCCGTTCCTGCACACCATGACCAACTTCGTCTTCCACTCCGTTAAACAGCAAGCATGGAAGAGTTGCACAGATCCATCCACTGTGTCCTGTGCTGTTCGATTGGCCCCCAGATTAATTAATCAGAGAAAATCGGAGCTGAAATGTCCGTTGCTGGACACAGAAACGATGTAGACAATTTCCTGTTCCGTTTTTGTTATGTCTTCGGATCTATCAACAAGCACACCCCAAAATTTAGATGATTCCGGTTTTTGTTTTAAATCTGTAGTTGTTTTCTGTGCGATGGGCTGGATGATACGACTCCCCCCTTCTCAAGAATGTCGCGTATTCCCGACTTTAACTCCAAGCCTCTTCAGAAGCAGAATATCTTCCTTGTATAAACGCAAAGGACGTCCATGTTTTGCTTTGTGGAAGGCTAAAAGGAAAACATAACAAAGTGCTTGATGCTGTTCTTCATTCAGTTTTTCTTTCCATTTGTCAATTGGACCACTGGGCATCTGGTCCTGGCTGCATCTTGTTTCATTATCAGTTATCTGAACTATTTTTTGCAGCTCTCTGCTGTTGGCATGCTTATCAAAAGCTGGATGGCTGAAGTTTTTAGTCTCTGTATAAAAGGCGCTGTGTTTTTCCGCCAGAATGGGATTTTCACGTCATATTCTGCACCACATCTCTGTGCGTTCATCATTCGTTGGAAGCCAGCTCACCTCCTGCTGCCACTTTTCCGAGAACACACACTTTTTTTCTCTTCAGACTCAAAGTAATTTCTTAATGTTGCAAATGAGCAATACGATATTTCATCTGGTACAATTTTTTTAGATAGCACATGAGCTCCTGCGCACCCCTTATGTGCACCTCTGAATTAGAATAAAACTGTAAAAGCATGTGTCTGATTCTGAAAATGCAGATTCTGTAACATACACTACTAGTCAATGGTTTTGACACACTTTTGCCACTGACTGTTTTTTTTCCCCTTATTTTTATTACTTTTTACATTGTAGATACATAATGAAGACTTCAAAACCATTAGACAAAAGTATATAGAAAATGTAGGAAACAGAAAACTGTGAAATAGCAAAACACCCTTTATATTTTGGATTCTTTAAAAATAGCTCCCTTTGCTTTGATTACTGCTTTGTACCTTTTTGTAATTCTCTCACTGGACTTCATGTGGTTGTCACCTGAAAGGGTTTATATCACAAGGTAAAACCAGGACGTGACAAAACACTGCAATGCACATTAACGGAAATAAAGGAAAAGAAATGCAGATTTGTTAGTTGCATTGAAATCCTGAATCTTTACTTTGCAGGTCACCAAAGACACTCCTGACAGAGACAAGAAGGTAAAGACCTGCATCTTTTGATGTAAACCAGCAGTGATGGAAGCCATCCACCTGAAGGTGGAAGACTTTTAGGGTTTGTTGGCTCTAGAGATTTTTCAAACTGCAGAAATGACTGCAACCTCTTTAGCTGCAGAAGCCAAAACTGGGACATGGAAGCAATTTAAGGGAGCTTGGGACTTTGCCTCAAGAAACTTCTGGCGAACCTTTTGATAACTCAGAAAAGGAAAAACAGAGCAATCCAGGGTTGTGTTTGATTTGAGGAGAAGTGCAGATCCAGTCAGACCACCATTAGAGCATATTAACAGAGTGGAGTTACCAGTTAAAAAAGCTACACAACAGCAGGGTGCCAGGAGTGGATGAGATTCGCCCCTAGATGATGAAAGTGGTAGTTAAAGCTAGAGTCAGCAATTTTTCCGGAAGTTTCCCCAAGTCCCCTTTTGAACAGCTGCGCATGTGCAAGACCAGAGGGGGTGAGTATAAAACGTCTATGGGTGAGAGCAGGAACAAAACTCTGACAAATCCATGCCCTTCGGACCGAACGGCAAAGATTGGTTAGAGTTTTTACAGGCCTGCAGCTCCCACGGAGAAAGATTTTTTTAACCTCCTTTTTGTGAATATATACTTTATTAACTACTTTCAAGATGGAAGGATGAGTTTACTCAGTATAACCAGTATAACAAATAGTGTTCCTGAAAAGGATTGGCAACTATAGCTTAAATAAGATGAGGACAAATGACTGAGACACCAATCAAGTGGGACATTGTGGAGTGTGGTCTCAAGTATTTGAAAAGGGGACCTGAGAGTGTGTTCCAACTATTGAGCAAAACCCTGGGAAATGTTGCTTTAATGGGTTGGGAACTCTCACCAATTGTCGGTTCTCGGTCTTAGACGGCGCGATGCAGTTTACACCCTGGTTGTGGAACAGTGGACTAGATCTTTAACCTTGTTGAGTTGTAAATGGGGTCATAGGAGTTTGGTTGTCCGGTATATTTGTGCTTGTGGGCTGATTTTGTAGAGGTTGTTGCGAGGGAATGGAGTTTGTTTTTTTCGTAAGTATAACCAAAGCAAGAACAGTGTCTGCATTTTTTTGCACAATGTCAAGCAGGTTCCCTGTGTGAAATGGACTCTACATGGGCTGCCCTTTGTCACCGATCCTGTTTGTGGTGTTCATGGTCAGGATGTCAAGTTTTAAATGGTTATATTGACCACTCTAAGTGCTTTTACACAACGCCCCAGGCACCCATCGAAGTAGTGGGGGAGTGGAGGTTCGTGGTTGGGATTCCTCAGGGTTTTATCCTGCCTTTTGCAGATGATATGATTATGTTGTTTTCTTCAGCCCACGGTCTTCTACATACACTGGATCAGTTTGTTTCCAAGTGTGAAGTGACCAGGCTGAGAGTCAGCTCTTCCAAGTCGGAGGCCATGGTTCTCAACCGGAAATAGGTGGAAACTCTCTCAAGGTCTGCCACAAGCAGAGGTGTATAATCACCTTGGTGTCTTGGTAACATGTTATGGTAGCGGGGAACAGGGTGGATAGTTGGGGTATTTGTCTGCAAAAATGTACCTAATGCTATTGATTCCTATATAGCAGTTCTTGGTGGGGGTTTTATTGAGCTTACTTTCCACCAGATCCTCTTGCAAATAAAATGTGCATTTTCTGGACTAAAATGACATTACATTCCGATCCTTAGCAGCAAACAGCCCAGCTGTTGATTAAAGCCAAAACAGTCAGAATTTCTCTGTGGCATGAACAGTCATCTGGACTGTTGTTAATCTGAAATGACAGGTAACCTGTCGAGTTGCGCCCCCATACCAGTACCCACCGCTGAGACTCAGCGTAGGCATGTGTGTGGCGCTTTGGGGGAATATCCAGCAGAGCCTCCAGGCAGTAATCAGGTCGTAAACTTCCTCAGGCTCTGTTTTCTCTGGAAAACTTTAAATGGGACTAAAGAGAAAGAGCAAAGATGTGTGAAGGAAAGAGGCAGTAAAACTTCGGTTAGCTCTGTCAGCTCTAATTCACTCAACAGAGTCGTATGGAGAAAGTAAAGCCAGAGGAATGACGAGAACATAAAATATGAGGAAGTGAAACCAGGCGGCTGAACATGTAAGAGCAGCATGTGCAAAGAAATATTTGGCTTTTATATGATTTGGAAACATTCGTAAAAATGTTTAATGGAATATTACGGGTACTGGTGGAGGCAGAGGGTTAGTTTGACATACAGTAAATGAAAAATCATTAGCCACGATCTTTAAAGGGCTTCTTTCCACCAGTCCCAACGGTCACAGCTCTGCAAATTCTCCATCATCACTTGTCTCTAGTTTGTCAGTAGCAGCAGACACATGTGCTGCACGTAAAAGCGGATATCAAGGGTCATCCTGAGGGGGGGTAGTGGAAAAAGAGTTGGTTGATGACAGGTTAATGCTGTGTGTGTGTGTGTTAGTGTGTGTGTGTGTGTGTGTGTGTGTGTGTGTGTGTGTGTGTGTGTGTGTGTGTGTGTGTGTGTGTGTGTGTGTGTGTGTGTGTGTGTGTGGGTCCCGCTGAATACGCAATATAAATGGGTCGGTTATGGATTGGTCGCAGCAACTGTTGCGATAAAAATACAACTAAATTAGGTACTTGACAGAATTGCACACATGTAGCTGTAGTCGTGTTTGTGTGTGATTGGCTCCATGTATTTGCTGCGTTGCTAATTGTAACTGGATCCAACACAGAAGGTTTTTTCACAGCTTCCTGTTGTGTCTCTGTGATCCTGTTAAAGTTCAAACAGCCTCACCGAAACCCAAATAACAGAAAAGGCTGCTGTTCACGACTGCATCAGCAGCTAAATGAATGCTTCGCTGCTGTTTTATCATTATGCGTAAATAACATGATCCCTTTTCATGTTTGAATTAAGATCATCTGTGGTGTTTTCAATCATCTGTAGACATGAAAAACATCTTTTGAGAGTGAACTTCCTAAAACTTTTTCACATATCCACTGAGTTGGATAACATGCGTTTAGACGTTGAGATAACTGGTAAGAGACAAGACAATTCATAATACTACACAGTATGGGATGTTGCCAAAAAAAAAAAAAATTCTTATCTCCCTTCATACACATGAACTGGATTGAGCCCATCCTTGGTCCATAGGGTTTAATATGAGTTCTGCCCACCCTTGGCAGCTATGAGGCAAGTTCATTTGTACTGCATCTTTCCTACACAGGGAAAACAAAGTAACAGAGAAATGAAAAAAAAAACAGCTTGAAGCATTACATAAAGGCATAAAACATGACATAATTACATAAAATTAAAGAAAATTTAAACTGATTACATTTAAATATTCAGCTAAAAAACAATAGCAACAATAAGTAATCATTGGCCTTTATGTGTAAACTGCAGTAAACAGTAATGTTTTCTTTTTCTTTCTTTTTTTTATCCTGAAAAAAAAGTTTTGACAAACAGTGCTGTGATTTAAGGACTGGTGTAACATGATCCATTTTCTGGTCACAACTCTTGCTGCAGCATTTTCTAACCTACTGAAAATGAAGGCATGCAATAGTTTTCTTTCTCCTTTTTTTGGTAGGAGACCCCTTTACGCTGACATGCATGATGGAGGGCAGATTTAGTCATTGACATTACAGCTTTTCACGACAACACAACTTTCTGCACTACATTAAACAAAAAGACGATCTGGACTATTTCTATTGAATAATACTTTATAAGAACCATCACAAAACCATAATAAAGAACGTGTTTTCAAATATTCTTACTAATCATTGTGGACAGTTGTAATCACATATTAATGGTTTTCCTGGTTTTCTTATGCTTTTCACTCTTTGTACAGGGTGTTTGAAGTGAAATTACGTTTTTAAACCAACTGATGTTAAATTCTCTTGTGTCTACAAACTGTTTTTTACCACCATTCCCCAATGAAACATAAAAATCATATGAAAACAACTGAAGAAGTGTACATCTAAACACACACACACACACACACTCCCTTGTGACATTTCACAGTCAGTGTTTGAAGCTGTAAAGATTTCCTGGATGTGTTTGTTTTTTTAAGAAAGCCCATGGGCTTCAATTTTATTCATCATCGTTACAAACTGAGAGACATTCTTATATTAAAGTTTGTTTATGTGTGTACATGTATGCATTAAAAATGGCTGACATTAAAAGTATCCATATGTGAGTGTGGTGTGCCGCAAGAATCTTTTCAAACAATTATTGAATTATTAATGTAGCTAGGATAATACATGCAATTGTTAAATATTAACACAATTGAATAACAAATGCAGTTTGGAAACACTTTTGCACCCGCATATACCTTAATATATATGACCAATGAAATTGTTGTGTCTCATACCTTCATGTCTTTCAAATATTATTTCCATTAATCCACCAAGTAAAAGCAAAGATCTACATTAGAATATTACATTGGCTTAATGTTCTTTTATTTCTGTGCTGTTTAAGCCAAATTCTAAAAGAAATTGTTTTAGTCATTTTTTTCCCGTCATCCATTAACAACAGTTTTGCATTCTGCAGAGGTTACAGAGTTTATCATCCCACCTGCTAAAAACAGAGATATTTAACCTGCTGTGCATGTTCTAGAGCCACCATAGGGCTGACGCTGGAGAAAAGAAGCATGAATCACGCAGTATTTTTATTTTCCAAGTCCTATGCAATATGGACAAGCGTCAGGTTTTTCAAGAGACACGATGGTCACGCTTCCTTTTAAATCCTGATGCAAAATGTTGAAAAACATGAAAGCTTACAATAAAATTAAAGTTTGATGACTTGAGTATTTAGACAATGGACTCTCCAGCTTATTATGGTGAATGAAAGTAAATTCATATATAGCTTTTTTCATAAATGGTTTTTTTAAACAAAAGAAAAACATTATAAGTTGTACATTGGCAGAATTTCATGACCTTCTATGAAATGTTTAATTATATTCCTCCAGATTTTAACTCCATTAAATTTAAGTCTAGACCAAACAAGTTTAGTGAAATAGACAATCTTGCAGAATCCTTCACAATGCATGAAAGTTGCTGCACTTTTATTTATCTGCTGGACAACATAACATTATCAATACAAAGTAAACATGAAACAGTTTGTTCAACCAGCTTTAAAAAAAAAAGTTTCATCACTATTTTTTGCCAACAACCTTTTATTGCAGAATAAAAGTAGTTGAAAACTAAATAAAATGGCTGAAGCTAAGACAAAAACGATTAACATTTTTGCAAACAAAACGTTAAAAATAAAATAAAAACAAAAGGAACATACTGAGATTCAATCTATTAATATCAAATTCAAGAAATCTAGTGGAAAGGTGGGAAAGGCTTATTCCAAGACTGGTTCGCAGGGTACAGGTCCAGATGGGAAACCCAGAGATCTCTTACACTAGGGGTGCCCAAAGTGGCGACCGTAGATTTTTCCCTCAAATATGTTAAATTGATCTCAAAATTTTAGAGTTTTTTTGTGGAAATTTAAAATTACAATAATAATTTCACACAGTCATTTGCACAATTGTTTCAAAGTCTTGACACTAATAAAATTTTGATGGTGATTTGCTAAAAAGATTTTGTATTTCCTTATTTGTGAAACCGTTACCAAAGTATAACTTTACAAGGTACTCAACATTCCTCTTTTTAATAAAATTACTACTTTATTCTCGCAATTTTATGTCTTTACGCTCACAATTTCCAAAAAGAAATAAAAGCCCCCCATATAAACATCAAAGATCGCATGGGCAGAACCGTTCAGCTGTAAGATCTTAACTTCTAAATAGGAAATCAGTTTACTCTAATATTTAGTAATCACCTGAATTGCTTCAAATTGCACACACACCCACCCACAAACGTCCACACACACACACACACACACACACACACACATACTGCAGCTCTTATTGGTGACCACACAACACCTGACTCGTGGGTGGCAGCTTGCCTTGTTGCTGTGGGTAATGTATCTGAGGTTAACACAACACTCTAAATTACTACAACATGTACTGTTTGTACATGATAACAACAGATGAACGAAATGTCTGCGTGTTTCTGTGTGCATGTGTGTGTCGCCACGGCGGCCTGCATGTTTCTGTGCAGCTCTAATTGAGCAGCAGCTGTGTGTAATGGCTGTGATATTTCCAGGGTGGCAAGGTCAGCTATGATAACGATCTGGGTTGCCAGGTTTGGTCTCGGGGTTACAGGACGTGGCCTTATCTCGAGGGGCCCTCCTGCTCTTATTATGAAGCCTGTAATGAGTGACAATAAGCAACTAATGGAGAAAAGAAGGGGGCACTCCTATTTCCTGGATCATTTCCACTAACTTGATGACTGGTATTTATCACTCCTCAGGTCTCAAAGTCTTTAGGTCTTTAACTGCTTATGATCGCTTGCGTATCCAGAGACAGAATAGGCACATAATTTGTTTTTTGGCTATTTATTCAAATATTCTTTAACTTTAAAGGAAATCTATCCAAGGTGATCCCTGCCTCTCTGTGCCTTTTAGTCAGGTAAGGGTAAACGAGTTTTGGGAGCGCCAAGGTGTGGTACTTCAACTGACACCTATACCAGTCATGACAAGACAAGTCATTGGGCCTCAAACGTTGAGAGTGCTCTCAGAAGTGTCATTGCCTCTGAATTTAACAGGTTGAATGGTCTGCTGGCAACCAGATGCCATTGGTCTGGGTTGTTTCATAAAAAGGATTAAAAATCTATTATTTAATGCATGTAATAATGTGTGTTCTCGTTTTTGTGCCAGGTCTCTGGTAAGCTAAGATAAGATAGACTTTATTGATCTCACAGTGGAGAAATTCACGTGTCACATCGGCTCAATAATCAAAAGAAGGTGCCAAAAGGCGGAAAAGGTGCATGAGGTATATACAGTGCGTCCACATATATACTGTGGATCGAGAGAGAAAAAAAAAGGAAATAAAGCAGAGATTTAAGATGACTTATGTAGATTTAAGGTGACTTATATACATCTGGATTTGACGTTGTACATTAAAGTGGTACCAGGTAAGGAACAGCAGTGAGGTAGTGAGATAACTATAACAGCTGAAGTCTCTTATTTAACAGGATTATTGCACAGGTTATTGCACAGGGTATTAAATTAAATAGAATTGCACAGTAGTTATTGCACAAGTTATTGCAGTTATAGTGCAGCATTGTAAAGTCTGATGGCTGCAGGGATGAATGACCTGCGGTAGTGCTCCTTTTTACACACAGGGTGTCTAAGTCTATCACTAAAGGAGCTGCTCAGCTCCTCTACAGTCTGGTGCAGGGGGTGGAAGGTGTTGTCCACAATGGATGTAAGCTTGGACATCACCCTCCTCTCAGCCACTTCCTCCACCGAGTCCAGAGTGCAGCCCAGGACAGAAGTGGCCTTCCTCACCAGCTTATTCAGCCTCTTTCTGGCAGAACAGAACTGCTTTTATTATATTTATTGTTTTACTCTTTATTTATTATCCATTGTTTATTATTATTCTTTATTTATTTATTGCATTTTTTTCCCTTTTTGAATCAAAGCAATTAGATAACGTTATATATCTTTTAAATTCTTCGGTAATTATCACGATATTAGGAAACCATTGTACTTGTGTCATACAGTAACAAGCTCATACCTGCTAGCTCATTTGGATAGTTTTCAGAAGGTCATCTCTGTGAGAAAACACAAAGCGGAGGACTCGTAAACCTCTTGTCTGCTTTGAATGTGTTTGGCTCTCTGCACTACTCTGAATAACACGCTGTCCAGTCCAGTAAACTACATTTTACAGTGTTGGAATGGCAATAAAAACAATAACGTGGAGTAATTAAGCCCTTCAAATGTTACTGTTTGTTTTCAGTAGTTTTCTGTTAGACTTTTTTTTTAGCTTCTACCAGTTGTTGCGGTATCCTCTCCCGTATAGGTTTACACTCTGGAAGCATAGTTCACATGGTTTGATAGATCATGGTGAAACCCATTCACACTTTATTTATGTCACGTACTGCTGTCCCGTCAGGACTCTTCTGAGTCACAAATCGAGTTGCAGATGATATTCAGAGCTAGTTGTCAACACAGCCAGGAAACTTACTAGAAAGTTGTGTATCCAAGTCATTATAACCAACACAGTATTTCAAATTGCATCAGTTTTGTGCATTTCAGTTGTTCTTTTCGTACTTACTTCCTTTCACAGGTTGACACAGGCCCCCTGTTTTCATGTTCCTTCACTTACTCATTGTGTTCTCCTCCCAGATAGAAGCCATTGTCCAGTACACAGGTCTCCCCCTGGTCTCCAGTCCTCTGCCGCCTTGCTCCCCAGAGCTCTCTGTTGAACTCACCAATGGATACCTTCCGAATAATCTCCTTACCTCTTCTCTGGTCGTTCTTCCCTGGATTTGCTACCTGGACCTCTCCACATACGATCCATTACTCACCTGCCGATCCTCCTTCCAATGATCCACTGTTCCACCATGGTCTTCCTTTTCCTCATGGGACAAGAAAACAAACCTCATAAGCAATCCGCTTCATGCAGCTCAACCTGTCAACCGAAGCCCCTGCGGATTTACTCCCCTATCTCACTAACAAACACCGTGACACGGTTAGGAGCTATGGTGGGATGTTTTGCCGTTCTTGAATAGAAAACATTCAAGTTCCTAATTTCGAAAATGAAAAACCAGATCAGCTGTGAAGGTATAAACCATGTGGAAACTCTGTGTGTGGGTTTAAAAAAAAAAAAACTATGCTGACATTTTGAATGTGCATTCAAATTCAAGAAATGAATCACTTCTTCTAGTGATATTATTGCTGAAAACATTAACAGTAAACTAAAAGCAGTTCTTTAAATAGTCATCTCCCTTAAAGGCACACTATGCAACATTTTTCAGTTAATTAATGTGTTCCATACCGTTTTGGATGATTAAATGAGTCATTTCAGGTTGAACAAAGGTTTTCTTGGCCGCCCTGGTGGTCTGTGGGGGAAATACCGCACTTGCAACTGCAGGAGCCCTCGGCCCGCGCCCACAGGCTCAGAATCTCGTGCAAGATCGCGAGAGTCGGTCTTGCTTTACGGCGAGAACATGTTTGTTACTAGCGCAGTGGCGATATCTGTGCAGTTATCATGGCGGAACCAGCGATAAAACAGCGAAAGCCCATGTCGGAGCAGGCAAGAAGGAGGTAAAGGGCTCTGGAAAGAGAGAGGAGTCGTACACGGGTGAACATTGGGTAAGCTTTTTCCGAATGGCGAGAGCTAAAAGAAAAAGAAGGCTGCAAGGCTGACGCGGACCTCGCGTTTCTGCTGATGCGATTGTAAGTAACATTGTAGGGTTTCCCTCACGCTACCGCCTCCCAACATTACAGACGCAATCACTCTACAGCACTGGCAAAAACGCTAATGAAAACTCCAGGGAAAATATCAGTACAATTATCAATTAAAAACGACCAGACTAAAATGACAAAGCAAACTCCCCAAATAACATTTTGAATTTACCTGAATAATTGCCGTAGTAACCAAACAGTTTTTCCATTTGCTGGTCCATTGCATTAGGATGTCTGAATCTCTTTCCAGATGGCAGGAGCTAAAATTCGCAATGAGGCGGATGATAAAGGGAGTAGAGGATGTCTTTCACCTTTTGTGTAACTCTCTCTGAAAATGTTTCTGTTAAAAAAAACGTTTCTGTTGGCAAGGTAATTTACTACTGATAAATTTACCGGCTACTCTTACTGTTCATTTCATCCTGTTCTTGTCTGTTTCAGATGGGTTGCCAAACCAGGTGATAAAACCAAATGTAAGGACAGGTTCTATCATGGAATTGTAGAAAACTTGTCATCAAACTTTTACACACCCTAAGTTGATTAATTTGCTGAAGAAGTGCAATGTATGTTTCTTTTTCTTTTCTTTTTGCTGACAGAATTTTCACTTGAAAATGGTATTGAGTGCTGAATGGTTTTCTTAGTATCGGTGTCGAGTTTGAAATTTTAGTATTGTGATTTTGTGACAACCCAACTGGACACAAATTTAGATTGGCCAACAATTTGCAAGCTAAAATATGAGGCTAGATAAACAAAAAATTGTAGAGATTTATTTTACCAACTTCCTCTTGATCAGTTTTTCAAAAGCTTTCATGACTAGTGAAGTTAAAGCCACAGGTCTAAATTATGTCCTTGGTGGACTTGTGTTTTTTTGACACAGGAACAATTGTGGACTTCTTCAACAGGAACAGCGGAGAGTTGATCTGCACAATAATTGAGGAGGTTCCCAGAGATATTGTGTGGACCAGGCCTCTGGTGAACAGAGCACACCCCTGACATCCTGATCCTTCAAAACAAGATCAGACAGTTGAGAAGAGGAAATCTCCTGTTTTATCTGGTTAATTTGATCTTTAAAATCCTTAGCCCATTTAGTCTGATGTGTGAATTATGTACTTTCTGATGGCTGACCTGCCATTCCAGGCTGTTTTTAAATTGTTTTTGTGGGATTTCATTCAACTTTGTCCTTATGAGTGAGTTTTTAATTTCTGCAGCTTTATGGTCTCTCTATTCCTCCCATCATTACCCTTTTTAAAACATTTGTGTTCCTCTGTTTATTTCTTCAGGGACTTATTCATCCATTGCTTGTTGTAAAAGTTAAATTTTATCTAAGAAAAAGCAACACGGGACTCTTTTTATGGTAATAACATACAGTAAAAGTCCATTTGTTTAGGTCCACTTCACCTGTGACTGTATCTTGTTGTCCCTCTGGATTAGTGAGCACCGACCAGATGGTGGATAGCATCATTTGACCGCTATTTCACGTTTTTTTTTGGACAGCCTCTCTTTTTAAAACAGTCTCGTAGAAGCGTCCCAGATGAACGGTGTTGTGATCTGAGGAACCTAAAGGAGGCAGCAAAGATGATCCATTGGCAGAGATCTAGTAGCATGGCCGGCCACTCTGACTTACTACGCCATGTGTATTCAATGCATAGCGTGTCAGTCTGAGCAGGCTTACCCTGTAATTCAACATCCTCCACTCCTGTGCGTGTCCGTTCTAGACTGCCTCCTTGAGTTCGTGAAAAGCAAAGCCTACACCATCCGAGTTTACTCCTTCTAGCTCCGCTCCAAAGTTTCTTGGAGCCAGAGGAAAGCATGTGTGGTCATGTAGAATGCATCTATTTGGAGGGGATTACCACGTTTCAAATTAAATGTTGAAATGACAAATCTGCTTCCTTATTTGGTGCAAACAAGAGTGATTTGCATCCAATATTTAAATGAAATAGTTATTTTATTGTGAATATAAAACAAAATCTGTGGTTAGTCTCTTTTACACTATTTAACTTTGACAAACCAGAGGTTGTCGACGTTCTTTTTCCTGTTTGCTACAATGGCAATTGTGGAGCTTGACCTGGCTGGAGCCCGACGGACCGGAACGGAGTAGAAAACGGGAGTTGTTCTGTAATTTGACGGTGAATGATGGAGAGCGGGTCCTTGGACGGTGACGTTCATAGTAGTCATGGAGAATGTTGATCTGTTCTCATTAATTAACATGACAGAGTAGTTGCTCTGTCTGTTTGACGTGAACAGAGCAAGCATGGAGGATGTGGAATCAGGGGCTAAGAGTCTTTGGTCTAAAACTTACTGGACCAATCACAGTGTGGGAGGCAGGAGTTTACAATGCATCATGCTTTTACCCATAATGCAGCAGCACTTTTCTGTGACCATAACAGTCAGATGGTGGCTGTAGCGAAACGAGGTTTTTATGGCCATGTCCCAATACTCACACTAAACCCTACAGCCTTCTATGAAGTGTGTACCTGGTGGAAGTGCACATAAGGGTTTGAGTGCAAAGGTCCCAAGAGTCCAAAATTAGAGAATTGGGACACTACGGGTTATGTCATCAGCTTGTGCCTCTGTGTCATAACTGCAACACCAAAAATGACAGGACCATCACTGTTTTTGCAGTCTTTGCTGCTAAAAATTATTACAATTGCAACAGGCAATCATTTTGAGGGGAATAAACAGAATAAACAGAACAGATGATCATTTCCAGCTTTAAATTGGGGAAAGTTTAAAGTAATTTCATCCGTTTCAGTAAAAGAAGAAAAGTGAAAGCTATGAGTTAAAATAACTACCATGTTTGTTTTAACAAAAATTGGTGATTAGTCATATGTTGAAGGTGGCAGTAGGATTTTAAATGTTGAGTATAGGTCTTTTTACACTCACAACTGAAATATGTTGCTCACATGCAGCAATGAATTGTGGGTAATACATTTCAACGAAGCCCTCACCAACTTAATTTATTTTCAATGCTTTAAATTGACAACTTATAAACTAAAGAAATTAAGTTGGATCAACTTAATTCAATTACATTTTACCAATAGAAGCAATTCATTTACGTTTTGTGTTCTTTTTGGAATTTGCACATATTTATTTTTAAAAAATTGACCAAAGTTTGAGGTTGTCGTGTGAGGAACATATATTTAAAAAAAATACTAATTTTATATTAACTGCACTCTAAAAGCAGAATGTTGAAACAACTTCAATGAATTGCTTCAACTGGTTACAAGTAATTGAATTAAGTTTACTCAACCTAATTTATTTAATTGACAACTTATGAACTAAGTAAAGTAAGTTAAACTTAATTCAGTTAGCAACTGAAATAATTTGTTTAAGTTGTCTGTGCTTAGAGTGCGCTTCTATTGGCAACAATTAATTGAATTAAGCTGATCCAACTTTATTAATTTAGTCAATTAAATAAATTAAGTTAGGTAAACTTAACTAAATTACTTGTTACCAACTGAAGCATTCATAGAAGTTGTATCAGAGTGTATCATCAGTAATGCCAGCCACTCTCTGTGCTACTGCACACGATCAATATCTGCAAGGCTACACTTGAGCTATGACGGCTAACGTTGGATGTTAATGGCTGTTTATCCTATTGTATAATTACCTTGCCAACTTCAGTTGTTAACTGAATATGTCACCTGAATCCAGAGGAACATTTTTTCTCTTCATTCTTCTATTTTGGTGTAGTTCCCAGAGGGGTTATGATTGACTTGCATATTGCTTTTTTTGTGGTGTATCAGGAATACACTCAAAAGTGCTTTGCTTTGCTTTACTCTCATATATATATATATATATATATATATATATATATATATATATATATATATATATATATGCATTCACATATACGGAATGCAGCTTGCACCCATCCAGAAGTGCTTCAGTCGTGCACATTAACATTGTTATTGTGTATACAGGCTATAAATGTACTATAACTGTAAGTACAAATATATATAGGGTATGGTTGTACAAACTATGAACAGGTTATGAATATGAAAGGTTATAAACAGACTATAGAGAATAATAAGTATATGAAGAGTACTTACAAACGGGTAGATTACAAATACAAAGTAGATTATCTATACAGTATTTACAGTAGTAGTGAGCTAACAGTGCAGACAGGTAGTTGTAAGTGGTGGTTCAATCCATAGTTATTGTTGTGTGTATGAAGTATGAAATAAGCTGACGCTATATTGATGGCTGAATGTCTAACTACTGTGTTTTAAGGCCAGAACATTTGCTGCATATCATTACATTATATCTCTTCCCCTTAGATACTTAAATTATCAAAGAAGATACAAACGATCTAAGTTCAGTAAGTAGCAGTCAGCTAGCCTTTGAATGTAAAACATTAATCACAAAAAACATCCCTGATTTGTAAATGTGATAATAAAGTACTTAAGTCATCCATGTCCTAACCTTTATTAAAAAAATGGTGTAAGACTGAGAGTTTTAATCCTTTATTCTCCCAGTCCACCACTAAGTGCAAACACACCACAGAGGCTGAATGGTCTACATGTTTTCTTTAAGCGTTCAGCAGCCTGTGGTCTGTTGAAGGTTTATGAGTCCCACTGTTGAACTTGGAGCTCCAGTTCATCTTCTGGACCAAGCTTAAGGGCAGCTGTAGTCGTTCATTTGCGGCCACCCATCACAAGCGACTGCAAGTGAACATGCATGTATGTGTTTATGTGTTGATGAGTGAGAAGGCTGCACAGCTGAAGAGGTCTATTCATAGCCCACAACGCCTAATGCCTCTTCCCTATTTCAAAAACCCCTTCATCCCTTCTTTTTTTTCTACCACTTATATCGCCGTGGCTTTCCTACAGCGTCTTAGGAAAAATCCTCACTGGCAAGAGAGACAATATAATGTATCAGACATGTGAGCAACACAGAGTTTGAGGGGACACACACAGATGATCAGTACCGTCGAAGTAACCGATGGTGAACTTGGTATGACAAGATGTAAAATTCTGAAAGTAAAAGTCTAGGCATGAAAAACCTATTTCAATTTTCTCTTTTTAAAGGGTTGTATAAGGTACCTGTAAGCTGTCAGTGTTGTACTTTTTGTTAAAAATGGTGTTTGAGCTCTCAGATAAATCAGAGAGGACATGCAGTGGGGAAAGTTATCGTTAGGAGGAACAAACCAAAGCAAAGCCCATTCAGTGTTTAGGCAAGGCAAGTTTATTTGTATAGCAGATTTCAGTACAAGGACAATGCAGAGTGCTTTACAAAATTAAAATATTGTAAAAAAGAAAAAAAAACACTAAATAACTAAATAAAATAAAAGCAAGTAAAAAACAGTTGGAATAAAATTTAGGAAAATGTAAACAAAATAAAACATAGAAAAATGGAAACTAAAGGTAAATAAAAATGATTTTAAAAACAATTGGACTACAAAGTTAAACTAATGATGTTTCAGTAAAACAGTTTAACTAGAACAGTCGAAGGCAATCCTAAACAATTGAGTTTTTGATTTTGACTTAAAGGAATTTAGGCTTTCAGCACTTTTACAGTTTTCTGGAAGTTTGTTCCAGATCAGTGGAGCATAGGAACTAAATGCTGCTTCTCTGTGTTTGGTTCTGGTTCTGGGTATGCAGAGTAGGCTGGAACCAGAAGACCTGAGTGGTCTGCAGGGTTGATACACTGATAACAAGTCTGTGATGTATTTAGGTGTTAAACCATTCAGTGATTTATAGACTAACAGAAGTATTTTAAAGTCTATTCTCTGAGATACAGGGAGCCAGTGTAAGGACTTTAGAACTGGGGTGATGTGCTCTACTTTCTTAGTCTTAGTGAGGACGCGGGCAGCAGCGTTCTGGATCAGCTGCAGCTGTCTGATCCACTTTTTGACAGACCTGTGAAAACACCGTTGCAGTAATTGATTAGACTAAAAAGAAACGCATGGATTAGTTTTTCCAGATCCTGCTGAGACATTAGTCCTTTAATCCTGGAAATGTGATAGAAGGCTGACTTTTTAGGTTTGGGGCTCATAATATTCTGATTTAATACCTAGCCTGTCTAACTTTTGCAATGATATCAGGGTCTTCACCAGGATTTTTTTTTCAGGGTAACGGTGGACGGCTGGCGGCGGCGGTGGGTGTGCATGTGCACCGGTGTGTCGTTTTGCAGATCCTCTGGAAGCAGTCCTGCAGCAGAGTAGTGCAGCTCGAAAGGGGGCTTTAATATTGTTCAGGGGGGGTTTATAGCTGCGCTGGTGCACGTTTAAGAGCTTTACTGACTTTTTTATGTTGTTCTCAAACATCCATGTCATACTGTTCCATGTCTTCTTGACCATTATGCTCAATAAAAACGAGTGTAACAGTCTAATTTCAGCATAATTTTGAAAACCTTTAGCGTAACGGTCCATTACTCTGAAATGTGCTGGCGGGAACCCTGGACATAGGGGTTTTGTGTTGTGTCATATATCAGTGTTGATGAGGACCCAAATGCAGTGATGAGGACCAGAGGTGCATGATGAAATCTGGTTTTAACAGCAAATGAACTCAAGAAACTGACAATATAAACTGGTGGCAACTACAGAGGACCTGACACTGACAGAGAAAACCAAGTAATTTATACTGGAAAGCTTGATAACTGGAATGCCTAACAGCGAAATTAATTAGAGACGAGAGACAGTCGAGGAATGCAGGAAGTTGAGACACTGAGCGAAGGTACTGGCTAAATCAGGGAACACAGAAATCACTAACAAAAAAATGCAAACCAAGAAACACATAGAATCTCAAAATACCACAGATGATTGAATGAGTCAATGTCCCAACTAAAACGTTAACAAAGAAACTAAAAAACAAAAGAAAAACAGGAACTTTGGTCTATGTAGAAGATCTGTAGCTAAAGACTGCAACTCAGTGAAAAATAATTTAATACTTGACTACAAAAAAAATCTATCTATCTATCTAAAGTACCTGTTGCTCTCATTTATCTGCCAGAGCAGAGTCTTTTAGCACTCCTTAGGTAGAGCCATGGCTGTAGGTATACTCATTAGTCCCAATACACATTCACAATTTTTAAAAAACACACACTCACATACACAAACAAACCACCACTTCCACTGCTGAAACACATTTAACTATGATGCCCCAGGGGAGTGCCAGAAGGTAGCCGGAGGGAAGAAGCCAGAGAAAGAAAAATGGAGTGAAGAAGGAAAAGTGCACAACATCTGAGGTCATATTCATTGTAGGGTAGCTTCCTTCTGTCTTTCCATAAAATTGATTTAATAGCACTCTTAATAAAGATGCATTTTGTTATTTTTCCATGCCAACTTACTGTACTTCGACTTACTTATGACGGCTTTTTTTCTCTGTTATTAAATATATGACTTTCCATATTTGGCTTTCCATATTTGGGCATTGTACCTGTTTCCTCTGATAAATATGTAGGTTTGTGGTTGATTTAGATTCATGCATACTCAGTCTGAATACCAGAGGGTTAAGAAATGTACATCAACACTCAACTGTAGGCTAAAAAAAAATAGTTGGTTTGTGTTGGTAGCTCTGACAGAATATCTCCTATGCAAATTAAGAATGGAATTTCTTTATTAATTCATTAGTACAGAGAATAAAGCCATGGCTGGTTCATATGAATGTCCTAAACATATTTGTTATTATTGCAATATAAAGTGTGCAATACTGTAGCTCCTCCGGTAAAGATAATGTGATTGTAATTGAAAGTTTTACATTTAAACTTTTAATAAAAAGTACAAAAACAGGACAAAAAAAATCACTGTTAGACCAGAGGAGTAGCAATTCTATTTCAGACATCTATAGAAGCAGTAGGGGATGCAATACGTTTTTACATGCATCGAGATGCAGACATGGAGAGTTCTGAATCGACTTACAAATCAACACTCAAGAGAATTACAAAGTAATGGGTGAGAAAGAAAAAATCTGCACCTTTTGCACTAAAGAGATCATTTGGACAAGAGCTACACCATATGGTCATAGAGGACCAGCAACCAGGGTTTTAACACTTTGGAGAGTTTTTTGGCGATAGCATCTCACCCTGAAGAGATTCAATTGGCACAGCAATCACCACAATCTACAATGAGACCAACACAAAGTTAACCTGTGCATCCTCCTGCGCTGCCATGTTTATGTAGGTTTAGCTGTGCACTCATCAGCTCTTCCTTTCAACGCAACGGTATGTCCCACTTTAAGCCACAATACTGCAACGTGATTGGCCCGAACCGTTTTTGGTTCGGGCACAAACGGTTGAAGATGGAGCAGTATTCTCGTGTGTTTGTGAACGCCTTGCAGGAAAGGTTAAAACAAAGTCATGTGGTCACTAAAAGCACGTATGGGCATTCTAGCCTTTAGAATCGTAAAATTGTGAAAAACCTAAATATTCCCACCCCTAAACTACGGACCAACCAAAATACTCACTAGAATGGTCATTTACTGTGAATTATGCTGACATTTCTTTGTTTACATGGTGCCTGAAAGTCAGAGCAGATGAAGTTCATGGAGAAGCAGCGTGGACCGCTGAAAAGCGCTCACAGGGTAGGCTTTGGAAACGCTCTGCAGTACTGTATTCCTCACGCCGCTGACACTTTTATTTGCTTGTTTGTTGTTCTTCCCAGTTTTCATCTGTAAGGCACCTGGAGCACCTGTTGTGAAACTGACAAGCTGAGGGACACAAGCTGAGTGAAAGGAAGTTGATTTGTCCCACTTGAGGGTAAGTAAGGCGAGTATCCACAGTTTCTCCGTGATTAGCGGCACAACACTTTTCCTTCTTTTGAGCCCAGCTCAGGGTAACACGGCTGAAAGCACGCGCAATAAAAACACACCGACGAAACCTCAGCTGAAATAGCATGCGTGTTCCACGCAGACACTCACGGAGCGACAGTGATGTGGAGCATCATTACAGGGCGACAAAGCAAACTATTTTTGTTCCGCAAAAACAAAACAAGATTTAACACTTTGTTGCATTCGGTTCGGAGACAAAGTGTAAACAAGCAGTATAATTATGGACTCATTTTGAGACAAACAAGCAGCCTCTGTGCTGTTGCGTGTCGGTCCGCGTACATCTGCACAGACGCAACTATGTTTTCTATCAGCGTTGAGATGAGAGGAAAAGAATGAAAGATACTCTGTCTTATTTGGCAGATGACAAATAAGCTACACACATATCTGACACACACACACACACACACACACAGGCAAGAATCCCACGCACACACACTCCAAACAAACATCTTTGAAAAGTGACAGAAGTCTCGCACTGTCATTACACAGCTCACGGCTGTCATTTCATTGTTTCTCATCAGTAACATCAGAGAGACTAAAGTGTGTTCATGCATGCAAACACACACACACACACGCACGCACGTGCTTGCACTGTAGCAAGCCGACAAAATAATTTTAACACAAACAGCGTGCACGCACAACCGGGGAGTTACAAAACCTCTGGTATTGGCACAAAGGAAACGGCCTTTATAGTTCTGAAGAGGCTCCAACAGACAGCGCTAATGAATACAAACATCGTTATGATGGATAAAAGGATGTGAGCCTTCATATGGAGTAATATTGGCATCACAAACTGTCAGCTGCGGTCTCTGTAGAGTGATCCAAACTGCAAGCATAAACATGATGGCTTTTCATTGTAAATATCCGAAATCTTTATTTGTCAGAACTTTTAAAGCTTAGCAAGGATAATGTGAGGAGATCAATGTTTGTTAATAATAATAATAATAATTAATAATAATAAAAACCTATCAGCATTTAGGGACTAATTGAAGCGTTAATAGTGTGCATCACAATATGTAGCCTTAAAGTTCTCACAGATCAACAGAGAAGATTTCTAACTCAATCCAACAATTTATGGGAATGCTCAAACCACAGTGATGCAGTTTTATACTGACCAACAAATGAAAACAAGAAAAAAACTGATTGCACAGTTTGTGTGCTTTCAGACTTCACATTGTTGAGATTTGTAATTTGTTAACTTCTAAATATTAATGAAGAGATGCCTTGAAAAATCCACACGTTCAGGGCCTCAAAAGTGGGTTCAATAAAGGGCCAGATGGACAGAACCATACTGCCCCCTGTTGTGTCAGACATGTCAGGACACTGAAGAGGCTATAATTAGAGCCTATTGCAAACTAGGTTTCAGGTCAAAAGAAAAAATGATTCTGACACCTAATCCTAACATTTAACAGAATACCTGAGGCTGTAAAAGGGCCACAACACTCTGCGAGTCCTTGTTACAAACTCCATTAAGCTGTGGAAAACCACCCTTGAGACCATTTGCGCAGGTCTTGATCAAATGAGATGATCAAGGAGATACTTTGTCTCCACTGCTGTTCTACACTGGCCTGAATCCCCTCAGCCAACCAATCAACAAAACTGGTTAAGGGTAGCAACTCAGAAGCGGGACCACCAGCGGTCACCTTCTCTTCTTGAATGACATCAAGCTGCATGCTAAGAGTGAGAGAGACATTGACTCACTGATCCACACCACCAGGATCTACAGCAGGGGCAACGACATGTCATCCTGGCTGGAGAAATGTGGCCGGACGGTAACAAAGAAAGGGGAGGTATAATCCATACAAGAGGGAATTGAACTCGAACAAAGGAGAATAGCAGATGTTACAATAAGTACCTTGGAACATCACACTTTCGAAGACGCCACGGGGAAAATGACAACAGACAAATATCTGCAACAAGTAAGGCAAGTTCATTGGCAAGTAGAAGGTTTGGGCAAACAGGAGTGTAATTTATTAACCTGACCCTAGCCAGATGTATGTCGCTCCGCCTAGCTCCACTCACATCCATCTGGGACACCTCCATAGGAATTGCCTTTATTGAAGGCTGGGCCTTATCAAAAATCCTTGCATATGATTGGATAAGCCACTAGTCTGTCATCTTTATCGACGTGCTATTTCAACTACTCACACCGAAGCTAACCCGTGACGCTGTGAGAGCGACGCTGTGAGAGCGACGCTGTGAGAGCGACGCAGGGTTTTTTGGGGGGTTTTTTAATGTGTTTGTGGCTCTAGTGGCACGCGTTTCATTGACAGTGAGCTGAAAGGAAGAGGGGGGAAGACAGGCGGCAAAGCGCCGCGGGTCGGAGTCGACCCCGGGCCGACCGCGTCAAGGACTAAAGGCCTCCTAATATGGTACGCTAACCGCTCCGCCGCGGGCGCGCCCCGGAAAACAAAACTTGCCAAATCCGGTCGGGAGAAGGGCGAAAACATGGTTTCCACCAACAAAAGCCTTCAGAGGCGTTCTCTGATGTTCTTTTATTGAAACAATATTAGGTAGATTGGACAACACGGAAGAAATAGCTTGCTTCCTCGATGCGAGCCACCATTGTTGTCTAAATCAAAACAGTCTCACGTCACGGTCGCTTCTCCACTACGTCACATCTATGAAACTCCAGCCCTGCGTCGTGATTGGCCAGACCATAAAATTGGTTGGAGAAATCACTCTCTATGGGAGATGTCCCAGATGGATGTGAGTGAAGCTAGGCGGAGCAACATCCGTCTGGCTAGGGTCAGGTTAGTAATTTATCACTTTTAGATGCACTCACCAATATGACTACTTTTTTCTAATACTGGAACAGGTTGATCTAAATAGGGGTTAAGATGATGCTAGCAAAATATCTGCTTGGGATTTGATCAGTAAAAAAGTAAAGTAACATTGAATCAAAACATCTCAGCATCATATTTTGCGTTCGGCAATTAATTTCATCACAAACATGTTGTTAAAAGCAGCCTGAATCATACTTGTTTTTTTTGTAGTTTGTCTCCCACAAGGTTGCCCTGCGTGACCCCACATTTTTCTTTTTTCCTTTCTTTCTTCATTTTTTTTTTCTTCTTGTCCTCTTCTGGTGAATGTATCCAAACTTGGCCAGCTTATTCGCTCTTGCAGCAGAAGAGCTTTTAATTGGCAGAAAAAAAGAGGGAGCAGTGGGTGGGAGAGACGGATGAACGCAGAGAAAAAGGAGACAAAGTATAGATGAAGAATAGAAACCTCTGACTGATGAGCAACACAAACAGGGACCCGAACGAAGAGACTGATAGGAGGTCGAGGAAAATGATGGAGAGATACGGGGAACGAGAGATTAAACTGGCAGTGAAACTGAGTGAGAGGTTAAAAGAGGAGATGAAAAAGTGGCAGAAAGGTCCCCCCCCCTCCTCCTCCTCCTCCACCCCCTTATTTCTAAGAATCCCCTTCTCTCCTCTGCTTTGGACAGTCGACAACTCAGTAGGAGTTAGACGGCCATCTGTCTGCTCTTTTAGAGGAGTTAAACTGCTACTCCTCTTCCATCTCGTTCGGCTCCTTATCACCTTTATTTCTCTTCCTGCTCCCAAAAGTCTCCGTCTGAAATCCTGACGGCGCACGAAAGAAAAAGAAAACCAGACGTAGCCCACTGACAGACAGGATGTTAATACCCTAATATGCTAATCCTGCTTTGCGCTTGTGTCCTAAATGCACTGTCTGAAAGTGCGTCTGTGTGTGTGTGTGTGTGTGTGTGTGTGTGTGTGTGTGTGTGTGTGTGTGTGTGTGTGTGTGTGTGTGTGTGTGTGTGTGTGTGTGTGTGTGTGGTAAGACCTAGCCCCTGGGTAATAAAACAATACAAAGAGAGCTTTAGGCCTGCTGGGCCTGCAACAACTCTTGAATACTAAATCAGCCAGCAGAGATCACTGGGGGAAAGGTGTAGAGAAAGAGAGTGTGTGTGTGTGTATGTGCGTGTGTGTGTGTCCTCAGTCCTCTCTTTTATTCTGGGCTTCAGGGGTTTGGTTTAGCACAATTAGGTTTACGTTAGGGTTAAACCTGTAAAGGTCAGGGTTAGGCCACAGAAAGGCTTGAAGATGAATGGAAGTCTATGGAAGACAAGGCACGGTCCTCACTATGTACATTAAACAAGGGTGTGCGTGCGTGTGTGTCGTCAGGAGTGTGGCCGATTGCCGAAAGTGGCGGAGTTTTTTTTTTTTTTCTGTGTGTGTATTTTTTTTCCAGTGGTGACCGTTGTTCGCCAACTCCTGTTTCTAAAAGTAGGAAAGCAGCTTTGCAACAGCTTTGGGCACAGATGGATGCATTTCTTTAAAAAAAAAAGAGAGGAAGATTGATGATAGGGTGGTAAGGGGGGTGGGGGGGCACGAAAAGCAAACAAGTGCGGATATTTATAAAAAGATGTCGACTGCCGGAGAATGGGTGGTACAGTTAAAATGCTATTTCTACCGGTTTCACTTCTCTGTTGCTTTAGGGTCACATACACGTTCACATGTAAAGACCCCCAGTGCTGTTTTTTCTTTTTTTTCCTTTCCTTCTATCAACCAGCCCTTGCCTTAATGCACCATACACACAATTACTACCAATTAATCTACCTCTTAACATTTCAACCCCTCTTAAGCGACAAACATGCACGCACGCAATACTTAACACCCTGCCCTCGCCCACCCCGACATCACTGACTGCTCAGGTACCCAGCATGGAGCGGCAGTGCTCAATGGCAGCCCCACTGAGACCACTGCTGTTTGAAGAGGGAGAGTAAAAGTGTGCATGTGTGTGTGAGAGAGAGAGAGAAACGAAAAGAGATGAGAACGTATCAGCGCCGGCCCCAAAGGGACCGCCATGCAGTCCACATCCTCAGGGAGCCTCGACGCGTTTAAAAGTGGCACTACAGGGGATTGAATGGGTAGAGGGGGTCCAGATCATCTTCGATGGGTCCACCGGGAGGAAAGATGAAATATAGCAAGTGGAGAGAAGAATTGAGAGTATGATGAAGAAGGGGGTTCCTGTGAAGCTGTTAAGATACTGCTGAATCAAAGACAAACAAGAAACTGCCAGACTGAAAACAGAGTTGGACTGTCCTCTCATGGAGAGACAGGAGGTAAAAAAAAAAAAAAACATGTGGAAAGTTAGCCAAAAAGTTTCAATAAGGAGACAAAGTTTTTATTTTATATTTGAATCATTGTAATGAAAAAAGGAAACTTGCAGTGTCTTGCAGCGTTGATTCTTGTGCTGATCTTCAAGAAAACACTTCATATTTTATCTTTGGTGCTTTTCTTCTTCTCTTCCTCTAACCTAGGAGTCTCAAACTCCAGTCCTGCCACTTTTATGTGTCTCTGCTTTAACCCACCTGACTCCAGTATGAGCTCATTAGCAGGTCTCTGCAGAGCTTCACTCCATGCTAGTGAGGTAGTTTAGCCCTTCGATTCAGGTGTGAGGGGCAAGGGACACATCTAAAAGTTGCAAGACACCGGCCCTCGAGGATTTGTGTTTGAGACTGTTTATAACCCAGCACATTATCGCTCCCGTTAAAAATCGTACATCTCTGAGTGGACTTTTGTTGTTTATCAGAGCTACAAATAAAAATAATAAAATGCCATTTATGCTCACAGATGCTTAGGTTCCTTCTGTCTGTCTTCTGCATTGGTTTCGGTGTGATACAGTACAGCTCACATGCAATCGGCGAAATGAACAAAAAAGGACATGAAGATGATGACAGAAATGTCAGAATCTCCTCAATCAACATCCTGTTATCGGTTAAATGCACAGACCACTTCCGTCTATAGCAGTGGCTCTTTCTATGTCTCTCTCAAAGAATGTTCATTATCATGATTTCGTCCACGGTCGCCATATTTGGTCTGTCTGAAACTTACCTCTGAATTCAGAAGCCATCTAGGAACTGCCCACCTGTGGATAGAGTACCTAAGAGCCATGGCACCTTAACATACACATTAATAGCAAGAGGGACAGTGATACTTGAGGATAAAAATGGGCTGACCTATTTCTGTGCATAAAGGGAGCATAAATGGCTCTGAAGAACACACACTTCTCGGTGAGGTCTGAAACGCTCACGTCCGTGGAGGCAGAGAGGTATGTCAAGGTCTTTACAGAGCATGTAGAACATTTTAAGCTGGACTTCACATGAGTTTCTTTCAATATAGGATTTCTTCTTGCATCTCTTCATGTCTCGTTGGATTGTCCTGTTGTGTTTGTTCAAAAAGACTGTGTTTTATAATGACCAAACTCTTAAAATCTCTGCTGTCATTCACATATTTTAATACTTCTGTGGTCACAAAGCTAAACAAGTCTGACACTTCACTAGAAAACGTCAATTTAGACTTTGTTTGTTATTGCAGTCCCTCTTAACCCTTTTATTGCCATTCCATCAGCCCAGGCAGGCTTTTTATTTTGCCCTTCAAACTGTTCACTGTTAAAACAAACTGTGATATGGGTAATTGCCAGGTACTGAGAGTTGAACTCTCCCAGGGAAAAGGAGCAGAAGCACTGACTCAGTGCAACTTTTGAGATAACTCTGCAGCCATAAAGCCAAAATAAACCAGTTGGCCTATATATGAGCTTGTTCATAAGGGAGTTAACACACTAATGTGTTCCTTTTCATCAAATCCTGATTCTGTGTTAACTGGGAGGATAGAAATCTTCAATACTGTAAATAAAAAGACAACTTCTTTGCTGTTATTTTGGTTAAAGTTACGTGTGACATGATCAAAGAGAAACGTTTAAATAAAAAACTATGATTAGGCCACTAGTTTTGGTTAGGACATGAGGCTTCATTTTAAATTCAGATGTTTAAAGTGGAGTCAAAAGCATAAGAAACCATTTTAAAGCAAAGAAAGAGGCATACTTATTCCAGGTCCTCACAAAGACTGCAAAAAGAGTGTGTGCAACAGCTAAGGTCAAGCATGCACATACACACATGGGGACACTAACATGGCGGCCCCAAACCTAGCCTTAAGGGAGACTTTGTTGTCGCAACTCTTTTTTTTGTATGAAACACCAAAGATTTACACTTGGAAAAACACACCAAAAATCTTTTGTTTATCCCCAAATGGTGTCGGGGCGATCTGCCACCACTTCAAGCCCATCAGGTAAAAAGCAGCACCATCCAGATAAGTGAGCTCCACTCCTGACCGTGCACAACAGTTTTCAGGCATAAAAAAAGCAAACAGTGCAACAAGTAGGCCTTTTCAGACATATCCAAGCGTTGCCAGGATTTGTCCCTCTGTATGTGATTTATCAAAATGGACAGTAAATAATTTACCAGTGACTTCAAAAACACAGCTTTCTGCATGCGGTTTGGTAACAGAACATTTGTTGTAATGTTCGCTTACTGGAAGTTGCCAACGCATTCAGTCCTACTGCCAAGAATAAGGTGGATTTTTCTAACCAACGACATTATTGGGCAACAGATCTTATAGTATAGCATTTTGGTAATCCCTGTAATCAGAATTTACGCCATAAAACTAAATGTTACTTTATAAATTGGAAGAACCATACTGTGATTCCTCCTGAATGCACAAACAGAATATTATTTAAAAAAGCAGCATGTCAGCTTCAAAACTCTAGAAGAAATGACTGTACTTTAGCAGCTTCCTGCTTCACTAATGGCATTTTTCCATTACATTGTAAAGCATGGTTCCACACTGTCTCCTGATTTTTCACTGCAGACAGTAAACATTTAACATGGATGAGTTTATTTAGCGTCACTTTCTTCTAATGGAAAAAAACATGGAAGCCCCTCTTTTTGCATTAAAGAATAAAACATGTTTGATATCTATTGTACCCACAGCAGCATTTTGTGATGGAGTGCCACCATACATCAGATCCCAGACAATGAACTAATGCTCAGTTTAACCGTTAAAAGCCAAGACAAACTTTAGATTTTGCATGATAGCACCATTTACATTGATAGAAAGTGATGCCAATAGTTGTAGATACTTTCACAGTATTTTCATGAATTATTACAATGCTTAGTTTAAGTCTTTGTTAAACTGACTGAGATTTTAGATCTCAGTTTAAATACAAATTCATTCAAAGAAAACATCCATCCATCCATTGTTTATACCTGGACATGAGTGCCTGATTTAATTATATAGTACACACACACACACATATACACACACACACACACACACACACACACACACACACACATACAGTGTTTCTGTATCTACTTTTTGTTGGCCATGTTGGTTCATCGGAGCCAAATAAGTACATCATCTAAAAAAATAACACAACCTAAAATGAATTAATTCAATTTATTGGTTATTTCTATGTGGTATGACACCGTTTTATTTTTCATCTTAAAGGGGATTTTCCAAAAATCACAGTCAGAAACACAACTAGAACACCCCCTAAAGTTGAGACTGCAGCTAGACAAAATATGACGTCTTTGAACAACCCTGATATTAAGACAAGGCACGTTTATTTATTTAGCATCATTTATACACAGAGTATCCCAGCATGCTTTACAGAACACCAAAAGGAAGACCATAATAAATAAGGCATGATCAAATAAGCTTTGCATAAAAGAGTATATTAAAATACAGATATGAAAAGGCATGAAAGAACAGCTCATTTGTCAACTTGTTTGATTAAAAGCTTGAGTAATGAAAAATGTTTTCAGTCCTAACTTAAAGGCAGTTTCTTCCAGAGCTGTGGGGCATATAAACTACAGTAAAGTACAGTGATTTAAGAACTGGTGTGATATGATTCATTTCCCTGGTGTTGATTAGGACTCTCTTACTATTTTGGACAAGCAGCAGTTGCAAGATTTTTACAGAGAGCTATAATGACGACATTGCAATAATCTAATCTACTGAGAATAAAGGCATGCACAGGTTTTCTGTGACCTGTTTTGACAGTAAACCCTTTATTTTGGCTAGTGGTTAAGATGATAGGAAGCTGATTTAGTAAGACTTTATGTGTATGTCAAAATTTACATCAGACTCCAAAACTACACCCAGGTTATTCGCATGCTCTGTTGTCTTTAGCCACTATCTGATATAACTGTGGCGCATAGGTGCATACACAGTAAGCGCATCTGACCGTTTGCTTCTCATTAAACTAGGGATACAAATATAATTAGCTTTGTTTGTGATCATGTTCATCACCAATTAGCCAACTTGACACTAGAACAAACTCAGCTTGGCTATAACATGATTCCCAGATCTGATACCAACTTCTAAAGAACTAAATACAGCGTGAGTGTAGAAAGGAGCTGTGAACAAAGTGATGAAATGTATTCAAGAGGGAGAGGGAATTAAAGTATATTAACACAGAGAAAAAGGGGATTTCAAGCATAAAAGGTTTGAAAACAACAGAAATATGGCAGATGGCAGTCGATCGAGGTCTGCTTGGACCACAAGGGTGAGAAGAAATGGGAAATAGCTAAAAAAGTGCAGGAGGGTGAGAAGCAAGAGTGATGAGAAGGATGCTAATTATCTGACGGGGGCACATGGAGCTGTCATGATGGAATCACAAATGTGTTTGACCTCAGAGGGCTATCTGGTGCTCAATGGATGTTGTAGTCTGACAGTTCAGAGGTCTGAGATCAGAGTTTGAACTGGGGGACATCAGGACTCGGGTTGCTGGTATGTCTTATTCTGTCTGCAAATCCATCAGTCTTCTGTGTATAATTCTAAGACATTAGAATAAGTAAACTGTGAAAGAGCAGCGAGGAAGAGTATCGATGAAGAACTGGTCTGGACTTCATATAATGGTAATCAACCGTGAACAAGTTGGAGAATAAATATGTTAAAAGTGCTTAGTTGTTCATTTGTGGTGTAATGTCCATCATTTTTGTTGTTTGAGTCTCCAAAAAGGTTAAATAAGGTCAAACTCTTGCAGACCGAAGGTAATAAATAAATGCATTCAGTCTTTTCCAGGTCCCTGATCATCTAATTATACCCTAAATATTACATGGTGTAGCACAGCACAAATATATGATCTGGGAGCATATCAAACACAACTGAACCTAAAGGCGAACAGTCTTACATCCTTTTCTTTGAGAAAACACTGGTAAAGCTGATGGTGTTCGTGACGTTCTTTTTATGGGAGGCCTTTTTGACCAAACGGCAGGATTTCTTCAATAAAGGAGAAATTAGAAGTTCATCTGCTCTGGGCCATGTGGCAGGTAGTCAAAATATAATGCTCTGTATCTCACACAGGTTTGGAGACCCAAGCAACTCAAATGCTGCACAGAAAGAGAGAAAATTAGAGCTGATTGTGGAGCAGACATGATGAGTGTCAGCTCCTCCATATTTGAGTCCCAAACAGGAAACGGTGATTGCTTCCTCCGAGTTGGAGGTCTGTCTCGGCCTCAAGTGGAGGAGTTCAAGTATCTTGCTGTCTTGTTCTAGAGCGATGGCAGAGTGGAGCAGGCACTGGTTGGATGGACTGGGTCCCCATTTGCAATGATACAGCCAGTAAAATGCCCTCAGAACGAGATAAGAATCATGGCTAAAAAGGCAAAAACTCTTCTTCTGTTCAACATTTTGTGTATTTTGTCTATTTTAGACCAAATGATAAGATTTCTAGACGAGTACAACAGTTAGTGCACTAATTTTTTGTTTTTGGGAGGGGTTTTTAAAGAAAAATATGACACAAATACAAAAACAGCTGCGGTTGCAAGGAAAATATAGCCTTGCTGTGAACAGGGAGGCACAATGGCTACCTGTGATGACAGCAATGAGAAGATGAGCAGCCAGAGTACTGCTATTGATTCCTGTAAATTGACACTGTTCTTTAATAGCCACAAAACTCAGCAATACTTGGATCATCATCAACAAACGTAACAAGCGGACAACCCAACTGAAGTTTGACCTTAGATATAAATCCAAATCTCAGCTTTATTCTCCTGATTTAAACAGTTAATTAGTCAGACTAAAAATATCTTTACTCCTTATTTAACAGTTTCCTGCACATCTCAGGTTTTCATGGGTTTTTCTTCCACAGCTGAGGAGCATAGAAGCAAAAAGCTGTCTCCACTTGATCGGTCCTGATCAGGCCTTTTCCACCAACATGGCTCCAAACCATGTTGGTGGAAAAGGCTGTGTTTTCGAACCGCAGTCTCGTGTTTCCACTGAAAAACAGAAAGCGTTAAACACACAAACACAGAAAATGAATTACTCAACCTTTTTGTATTTTTCTTGAGCTGGTTTAAAAAATATAGATACAAATGAATGTATAAATACAACAGATTGTATATTTTTTAAACTATTAACCTTTTAACACGCACTCTTTCTTGAAATGTCTTCTTTTTCCTTGTCAGCCAGTATGGATTGACGTTAGCTTTGATTAGTTTTAATTGATAAAGCATAGTAATTATTTACATGTATTTAGTCATAATCATGATCATCTTCTTTGTAAGGACCAAGCTGCAGTCATTTCTCTTCAGGAGACACTTCCAGCTACCCTTTCCCTCCCAAAAGCAGCAGCCCTTCGCCTTCCTATGGTGTTTAACGGTACCAAAGGTGTTAAAATGAAAAAATTTAATATATTTCCACAGATGAAGAGTGTTGGTATACTTGGTGCCTGAAATGGGTGGAAAAGGACATCTGCACCCAACAAAAAACACCAACGTTCAGAGACATTCTTACTCAAGGAGCAGCTAAGGCACAAACTTGTTTATTGCTTTATAGACAAATTGAAAATTTTAAATCTATCCTTTTGATGGTATTCTGACTGCATCTTGGTTATTTGTAACAGGATTAAACCTAAAATGTCAAATAAGAGCTGAACAACAGCTTTTTAACGTTTTTTTTATATAAAATTTTCTTTTGGTACTGGGATTGTCTTACGTCCATCTATTGCCGTTTCCAACTTATATTTCACAGCTAAAATAATACCTCATAAAATGCATGCTTTTATCCAAACAGTGAACAAGAACAGGGAGGGATTTATGTCATTTCATGGTTATGAATACGGTTAAAAATAAAGTATCTGAACGATATACTCTTTCGCTTCTCTGAAAACCTACAAGCGGTGTATTTGCGCAGCTGCTTTTACTGGGTCACTGCCACAGAAAGATCCACTCAGTCCCATTTAAAATCTAGAATGTAAACAAAAGACAGCTGAACACAAATCATGCTCTTGAACAAAGCTGACAAGTTTTATGGCGAGTTAACATGTGGGTGAAATTATGTCTTAGTGTGTGTGGCTGTTTCTGCGCGGCCCACTAATGAGATATTGACTCGATTGTGACTGCACTACTTTGTTTATAAGACTTATTTATTTATGAGCATTTAATGTTCCGACAAACACATGTTGACTAAGCGGGGCAGGGAGACAGCGAGATCAATAACCGACATTAACACAAGATTGTCTTTAATGTTATTTTCATTTGGAAATCTAGACTTTATTACCACTTCAATATTGCTGATTGTCTTGTGATTGATGCCAGCAGTGCTTCTTCCCTCTCGGTGTTGCCACCCACCTCCCCACCCCAGCCGACCCGCTCCGTTCATTCGTTCCTGGCTGTGTCAGCAGCAGCACCAGCGATACTTGGCTCTTTGTGTCTCCTTCATCTCATCTTGTTAAAAATTAAAGTGATTCTACTTCCCTCCATCTTACTCTTTCTCTCTCTAATGCTAATCTGTTCCCTGTTGGACGGGTATGCAGATGAGACGCAAATGCACTGAAGCCTGATGAATAGTGATGAGGCCACAACACACACACACATACACACACACACACACACACACAAGTACCGGAGCAGGCTTGGAATGCCCTGTGGTTTACCTGTCTGTCTGTCAATCAAACCAGTGTCAAAGAGGGTCGGCGTGTCTCTTCGAGTGCGAGTTTCTCTTTGAAATCCCTCTAGAAACCGGGATTTTGACATTTGGTTATTATAAACAAATACCTTTTGTTATCAGAATAAGAAATGTACTGTATGCTCTTTCGGATTACGTGTATAGCACAGCGTTAATGTGTTTTCGCTTGTTTTACTGTTCATTAATCACCTCACCATCTATCGAAACCAATCTGTAGGAAGAATATTAACATTTCCATTAGGCAATTTCTGCAGCATAAACAAAACAATCAACAGAAATCTGTTTATTTCTGAGGATTTAGCATTTATTTAGAATGAATGCTAAGATGACACTTCACTCAAGAGCTAATGACTACTACAATCACAAACTGAATGTCTTTTTTTGCTAAAACCAAGATCTACTCACTCACAGTTAAAAGCTGTAGAAATACATATGATAAACAAAAGAATGCTGCGTTAATTTAACTCTACAACTACACATCAAAGGGAAGTTTTGATACTGGGGAATGACTGTAGAAAATACTATTTAAACTGAATAAAATCGAAGAATAACCAGGAGCTTATGAGTTCATTTCTCACAAGCCTAAAGAAAGGGGTTTTGAGGCCTAGCTCTGAGTTCCAATATCTACCTTAATCCAATAGAGAAAAGCAAAATACTTCCTGTTACTTGTCATTATTTGGTTGGGCTACGTCTCAACCACACCCAGTAGTCTACTTATACCCAGTTCACCTATCCTTTGCAGTCTGTCACATTCTTTTAACCTTATCCTCCTTTACCCTCAACCTCCATCTCACCTCATCCCGCTTCCTCCTCTTCATCCAATCACCCTCATCTCAACTTCTACGCTCTTTCTTCTTTTTTGCAGGGTCCTTCTAATTGGGCTCGGGAAAAGAAACACATTTCCTGAAGACTTCACGGCCTCGCTGAGTCTCCTCCTCCCAAACCATCATCATCAAGTCTCCTAGACTCTTGGTTCTACAAGGCCCAGAGAAAAGCAGTTCTTGTAGATTAAAGTTCAAATCAGATAAAGGCAGGCCACATGTCTAGCTAAATAAAACCTGAATGCTTTGTTTGTTTTTCTGTTTGTTTGTTTGTTTGTTTGTTTGTTTGTTTGTTTGTTTGTTTTGGTTGGAACAAAAATAAAAATATTAATCATACTTATGTTGTTAAGGAGAGGGATCCTTGTATTTTTCTATTTAGCTGGAAATGCAAGCTTTAAACTAAAAGTCAAAATATTCTACAATGGATGCTGATCATTTTAACCCATTAACATCTTAAACTGTAGATTTGGTCTTTTTATACGTATTTTATACTTTCGATTTTTGGATGCAAAACAGAGCCATCTCACATTGGACATTTTGCACCTGCCAATCATCAGTTCATAACCACCTTGGGGGAGGTATTAACCTCTCTGAAAAGTGATTTAAAGAGGCCTAGTCACAAAGTATGACTTCATAAATTTATCTCTCTGTTTGTATTCAAAGGTTTTTTTGATTTAATTATCACGTTCTATTGGCCTATTATATTTTATATGTGTTTTATGCTTTGTTTTTACTCTAAATGTTAGTAAACAAAGTGATATTGTGTATATTTACCATAACAAGACCAGGTGACTGGATGTAAGTAAAAAAAAGAGAGGCAGTGCCGTCCACAGACATATGTACGACATTATAATGACATTTATATTAATAAATACAATCATAGGTATATGTTCATTTACCTTTCATTTACCTGTCAAAGGTAATGCCAGTAGGTCTGGTTTGTACTTTGAATTAGTAGTTACATTTCCACGCAGCACATATGAATGAGGCATCTTCTCTGAATCACTCCACTGTGCCACTTCCAATAAGATGGCGACGTCGACGTGCGATTCAGCGCTTAATGAGGCGTCTGTGTCTTCGACCACGCCGAGCTGCCACTTTAACTGCGAGGCATTGCGGGAAACTCTACTGGCTCTTAAAATAGCGGCGGCGTCTGTCGCTGTCTTGCTTTCTGATATTCAGCGGTACTGCTGGCAGACAGTACAACAATGTTTATGTCTGCTGATCACACCCAGTACAAAGTTGTTTTCAAGCTCAAAAGGGACTAAGTCACAGCGCCAGGATGAATGCTGGGACCATATTGCTTTATTTGAAGATTCATTTTTTTTTTATGGTCAAAATACGTGACTAGGCCCCTTTAAATTAACTTTCTGTATATATTCATAATATATGTGTTTATGTGTCTCAAATTAATAGTATCTACCAGAGGTCACTGATAGTTGATTTGGTTTTGGGGGTCAGTGGTTTGATCAGTGGTTAAAAACTCATATTTTGGTCTGTACAGGGCTCCACAACACAATTAGAAATAGAGTGTAATATAAAATGTTCCAAAACGATTAAGGTAAACTCCATCAAACTGAATTATATTAGAAATGTAAGCATTTCTGTGATTATTTAGCTTCATAATTACCAAAACACTTAATAAACATACCCAGATGTGATTTTCTTAGTGTATCTCCAACTGAGTTCCATACATTGATACACAAGAAAAATAGTGAATTGCGACCCTGACAAAAATTGCTGCTTGCCCTTGAATTTATTTCACGGAGAAAAGCAGAATTCCCCTTTGCATCATTGGGGAGTCAGTGGTTTCTTGCATGATTGCCTAAACAGTTTGCTCCACTACATACATAGACAGGAAACAGAGGTAAGAAAATGTATCTAGATCTAAATTCCCTTTGTGATATTTGTTGGAAAAGAAGGAGACATTTCATTTTCTTTCAAACTCAACATCAACTACAGGATGTGTACTTTCTACTTACAGGGAGTAGAACCGCCACACCACCAAATAATCTATGGCTACTGATAGATTGTCATTCATAAAAGTTATAACCTGTGCAGAGACATCTGCCTTAAAGACCTCAAACGTAAAGAACAGTAAGGAACCATACATTTGGTCTAACCTAGACTATTTTAACACTAAGCAACATTTAAAATGTACTGGGGAAGAACCAGTAAGCAGAACATAAATAAAAAAATAACAACACTGACTGTGATAAATGCGTTCATAAACAGCAAAGTAACAACATTATGGTCCAAACAGGGTTTAGTAGGTTAGAAAGAGAAGGTAATCCAAGTCTGGAAGGTAAATTTGTTAAAACCATATAAAAGAGGCAGAATCAATACAGCCGACGGAAACTCAGCAAGCAGTAGGCTGGATTCGAAAGTAGATATTTTTCACTTTTGAATCCAACAAATTTGTGGGGTTTCATTTTTGACAACTCAGCTCTAGAAAACAGGAGCCAACAATAACATGAGTTATTGACTGAAGGTTCATCGCTCTGTACTTACGGAAATTTGGATTAATATAAAGAGTTGATGCATTTTCATACCTTCCAACATGCTTGGCAAGATACGAAACAGTGCAACAGTGGCCTAAACAAAGTATCAAATGGCAAATTTGGGTCTGTATTATTTTTGTAATATAAAAATGTACTATCGCACACTAAACAAGGACAGAATGGACTACAAACTGTCCCATCTATCTGTATTACAGAGCCATCTAAAGAGCAGTCGATTTGAGGCCTGACATGTTGCAGCCGTGCAGTGCCATCTAGCTCATTGGGCTGAAACTGTCCCACGTTTTGGCTCCTCTGGCTATTACAGCAAGCGGCTGCAGTTAATGACACACACACAGCTGCAGTGTAGGCAGTTTCCTGTATGCCGTTCTCATCGTGTCCACATTACTGTTCCATCTGCGCAGGCATTTCCTGTCCAACCTAAAAAATTCAGCCTTCACTGCACACACATACACACATTCATTCCCCATTTCCCTGCATGTTCCCCCCATTAAACACACACACGCACGCACAACAGGCAAGTAAGAATCTGCAAAACTCAAATTAATGATGAGCTTGGCTAAAAAAATAAAAAAAAAACATCAGAGGAATATGAATAAATGCTATAAACTCATAATTATCTGTTGTGAAATGTAAATGGGGAAATTATGTGATTATTTTCACGAGTAGTCGCTGAAACGCAGCTCAAGATATTACACTTTACTAGCGCCCAGAGTCACTCCGACCCGCCGTTTTCTCGCCGGGATGCCGTGATGTCAGCAATCAGCGACCCAGCGTTGCTGCAGCGGCGGCCAGCCTTCTGCGAACCAGCCACATGTGTTTTTGTTCAGCAGGAAAGTTATAGCAGAGAAGGTTAGGTCACAGATAGTTTACAACAATATTATTCATGTAAGGGAAAGTGGAAACGATCCCCGTGTGTGACTTCACTCTGTTTACACAAGCATGCCCCAAACACGCTGACATAGCCAGCCTCTAGAAACTGCACTGCACACGCACATTGCACACATTAATTGCCTTAACTGGATTTCATAAGGTGATAGAAAGAGCCAAGCCAAGGTTGAACAATTAGCAAAGATTTAAAATAACAACCGAGGGCCTAGGGCGCAGTGTTAAAGCAGAGGAGACATAATAGGGCTCAGAGTTATGATTCCAAGTCACAAGAAAAACAGAAAAGCTGTTGTACTGTTTGAATATTCAATGCCAAACTCTCTCTCCCTCTCGCTTGGAGATGCTGACTAGATGAAGAATTTTAATGAAGATACCCCTATTAAGGTTGGGGTATACGTATTATACAAATAATCACATTTGGACCAGTTTTTAGACCAGAGACCAGAAAAGCAAACAGATGGACTCAGAGATTGACGTAGTTTTGCTTTACAAAATTGTGTCGTCGAATTTAAATTTTAATACAAAGTGTATCACATCTAATACAAAATAAAAAAATAATTCTAATCATAAAGAAACATGTAGATCATTAATGGATTTTATAGGGAGAAAGGCAGAGAGATCCCCAAAATGTACAATAACTTGGTGGTAAAAGCAGGAATGCAGCTTAAGGGCCATTTGAGGCCCTCAGAATGATTCTGTGTGGCCCCCAAATGCATTGTACAAATATGGCCGCCAGTACAGGTGATTGATACAAATGGACTCTTTTAGGGTCAGATGTTCACCTTAGTTTGCTTTCAGTAAAGTAAAGTCCATTGTCTGTAGCTGCTTATTCGTGCAGGGTTACAGGTCTCCATCAATCATGGGTAAGACGCAGGGTACACCCTGGACAGGTCGCCGGTCCATCCAGTGAGACAACCATGTACACACACAGCTAAAAGCAATTAATAGAGACCAATTAACCTATCAGTCAAATTTTTGGACTGTGGGTGAAAGCCTGAGTACCTGGAGAGAACCCATACATGCACAGAGAGAACAGGCAAACCCTATGCAGAAAATTCAAACCCAAGACCTTCCTGCTGCAAGGCAACAGTGCAACCAACTACTCCACTGTGCAGCACTAAACAGGAACATGTTTTATTTTTTACTTGTTACTTTTTTACGCTACTTTTATAGGAAACAGGATTACCGACACACAACAACTTTTTCTCCAAAGTTGATTTGGGACAAACAACTCATTGAACTTTGTTGCCAACTTAGAAGAAAATCACACAAAATCACAATTCTACCAACACTGATTTTGAACGTATTACATATTCTACACTAAACATTATACAGCACCTTTGAAAAGTATTTACTTTGAACTTTGACTCACGCTCAAAGTGTGATATTTCCTATCATCCTAATAGAGTGGAGACAAAAATCTGCACACGCCTACAGGTGCCAGGTTATTGTGACAATAAAAGAGGAGACCATAATTTATTGATTCCTCTCTTTCTCTACCTTTAATGTCACATATATTAAATACAAAGAAACAAACCTGATAGTTGGGGGGGGGATATACAGAGGAAATTCAATTCAATTCAATTTGAAGTGTGCACACTCCTAAATTAATACTTTGTTGTCTCACCTTTTGATTCTGTCTTGCTTGCTAAGGAGTCTGTCAACATGGCACATCTTGTCGTGGTAACATTTAGCCACTCTGCCTTGCAAAGTTTTTCAGATCTCTGTGGACAGTTCATTTTGGATTAATCAAACAAAACAAAGCTAGGTATTTATCTCACAACCCTAATCCTTTTACCTTTTTACAATGCAATGAACTCTGCTATCACTGTGTAAAGTGTGACTTTATGCAAATGAGCAAATATCTAAAGACAATAAATACATTTTTATATCCACTGTATGAATAACAACTATCGTTTATTATCTTGTTTTTGGGTGAATGAGTCAATAAAACAGTAAATTGGAACTTTTCACTCTACAATATTAAGGGCAGAAACTGCTGTTACTTATGTATATGATCCTGTAGAAAGCAGTTTAATACCTTGTGATTATGGTGCGCGTCTAAATATTAAGGTGTTCAATTCAAAACAAAAAATGCAAGCTTTAATCTGTCTTGTAAAGGAGTAAAGGAGGCATACTTTGAACATTTTATTCAGGTGTTTTGGGCCTCTGACATGTGAAAGCTGCAGGGCAGCCGCCCTCAGGGACAGGAGTTTGACACCCCGGATCTAACCCACTGTATTGAGCCCCTGGGCTGTTGTTTTCCTGCTGGAAGGTTAACCTCCACCCTAGTCTCAGGTCTTTTGCAGCATCTCTCATTAATCTAGCAGTATTTCCTTCTATTTAGTTTCATCTATCTTCTCATCCTCTGACCTGACTCCCTGTCCACCCCCAACATGACACGGCCACCACCATGTGTTACCTTTGGGATGGTATTTTAAGGTTATGTACAAAGGTGTCTTTTTGCCTTTGTGTGCAGGGCAAAAAAGTTATATTTCTGTTTTATCTGATCAGAGCACCGTCTTCTTCTACCTTTCTCTTCATTCAGCAGCCCAGTCCTACTTTAAACTTCTCCACAACTTCGTCCCCGACCTCTGAACAAACCTGTGAAGCCTTAACAGAACATATTTATTTATACTGAGATCAAATGACACACCAGTGGACTATAGCTGAGGCCATTGGGTCTCACTAGGTTTTATTTAGGGTTATCCTATTAAAGGGGGCTGATTTTATGCATGCTGCACTTAGATGCTTATTTACAAAAAACTGAAAGCCATGCATTCTTTTCCTTCCACTTCAGAGTTATGCACTATGTTCTGTTTGTCTATAATACACATTTCCAGTAAATATGGTTATTAGAACATAAAATGTGGAAGAAATACTTTGTTTCTCTCTTAGGGCTGGGCGATAATTCAATATCAATATATATCGATCAATAGACATATATCGATGATGGAAAAAAGGGTAAATAAAAAATTCAATAAAATAAAGGTTATGCTTCCTTATGCATTTTAGCCATCTAGGTTAATATTACAGTCATTACATCCTCCCAACCAATCAGAAACACAGACCCAGGAAATGCTCCGTCACCAAACTCCGCCCCCTTCAAAGAGTTCAAAGAGCACAACGTTCTTTTTTCTTTTTTAAAAACTTGCAGTTTTGGTCAAAAGTTGGATGAATAAAGGGTAAGTAACAGCATAAAAACGGCCAGGGCTGCACTTAAAATATATGTTTTGAATTTGTTGATAATTATCGATATCAATCAATCTGATTTCTATCTTATCGATATGCTTTTTTTTCTATATCGTCCAGCCCTATTCTCTCTATGAATGTGAAGGCTGAGCCTTGTTTAAGGAAGCATATTGTTTTCTAGCTTACAAACCCACACCCCAGTAACGTCCACTGTTTTTCATAAAAGATCAATCTTGTGTCCTGTCCCAATGGAGGAGAGCATCTGCAGCAGATCAGCCACATTTCTCCCTCCACTCCCTCTTTTCTCACACAGCTACTTCCAAGCTGATCAAAATTCAGTCCTCTCGCACACAGACACAAATCTCGAAAAAAAAAAGAAGAAAAAAAATAATAATATATATATTAATATATATATATATATATATATATATATATATATATATATATATATATATATATGCATACATATACATATATATGCATAAACAGTTCAGATTTACTGGCCTCTGATGCAAGTTATAGTTTTCTCATGTCTCCATAATGGCAAGTCTTTTAGTAATCATCCGGGTGTGCGAGTGCATTCTGAGATGTAAAACAGCCTCATTTGAGTTTGATCAAATGTGAGGAGTGCAGATGATAAATTCAATCGGCCCGTCGGCTAAGCTTACTGCGGTGCCTGGCTTTTCGGATAAGTAGGGCTCCAACTGTGAGTTCACACAGTGGAAGTCCCCTCCTTGCTGCTAATGGACCGGACCTGTCCACGCAGTGCAGCGGACGCAGAATTTCCCATGGCCGATCATCATCTACAGTCACGGGTGCTTTCCACCCCCCTGTATCTCACCCACTCCCCATCCCAGTGCAAGAAAGAAATCGAACCATTCCCAGTTTCCTCTGTGTCAGCATATGGTTTCAATCTGAGAGTGTGTGAGACGGCATGTGAATGTTTTTATTTTTCCATACGTTGCTCCTCTGATGTAAAGCTCTTTGTTCACACCATTTCCTCCTCTCCCCGGCTCCTCCTTCCTCTCACGCCCCTTCCCCGTCTTCCAACCCTGTTTCTCTCCAACGCCATGTGTTTGATTCTCAGATACAACGTCTCATTTTCGCTCCCCTTCCCCTCTATTTTAGTCCTGCTTTTCTTGGCACCGGCTCAGACCTCAGGCGGACCTAGAGGTCTTTTTCCCAAGCGATCTCCAGGGTGTACTCCAGGGAACAGAACACACACTCACAAACACATGCTCTGTCCATTTCCTCCTCCGTCTCCACTCCCATCCCATATCATTCCCTGTCTGCACCTCCTTGTTGACTCATCCGTCGTGGCTGTATTTTAAAGCTGTGTTGTTGCGACGGTTTACTGAGAACATAGTGTTCAAAGTCATTTATGGCGCTCTTGGCCCAGCTGAACTTTCTGCATCATGTAAGAGCCATTTGCACATCACAAGCCTGGTGGATGTGTTCATGCTCGATTGTTCCAAGTGAGTTCTTTGGGAACCAGGGGTTCTCATTTACAAAAAGGGAACTGGTTGAGACGGAGCCAACATTTTTCCACGCATGAAGAACAGCTGAAAACATAAACAAATACACCCACGAGGCTAATGAAGAAATGATTCCCACTGAGGCTAACAATTATTACCAAAATACATTTGGAGATCCGAACAACCAAAAACCTGCATGTTTCCAGCAACGAAAGAAGGGTGGAGTTTTTATACAGCGTGGGGGGAAATGAGAGCCGTTGAGATCATTTCATGTCAGTCTCCATGTGTCGCATATTACTTTGCTTTTTTATACTTGTTTTTATCTCCTTTATGTATGACTTAAACAGGATTAATGTGGTACCACGTGACTCCGTGAAAAATGATGAAACCACAGTCTTTACATTCCAGCTCATGGATGCCAAGATAGTTTTCAATGTCATTAAGCAGAGATTTTAGGGGAGGGGGGGGGGGGTCTGGGGACTCAGAAAACCAGTCAGTATCTGGTGTGACCACCATTTGCCTCACGCAGTGCAGCACATCTCCTTCGCATAGAGTTGATCAGGTTGTCAATTGTGGCCTGTGGAATGTTGCTCCACTCCTCTTCAATGGCTGTACGAAGTTGCTGAATAGTGGCAGGAACTGGTACACGCTGTCGTATACGCTGATCCAGAGCATCCCAAACATGCTCAAAGGGTGACATATCCGGTGAGTATGCCGGCCATGCAAGAACTGGGACGTTTTCAGCTTCCAAGAATTGTGTACAGATCCTTGTAACATGGGGCCGTGCATTATCCTGCTGCAACATGAGGTGATGTTCTTGGATGTATGGCACAACAATGGGCCTCAGGATCTCGTCACGGTATCTCTGTGCATTCAAAATTCCATCAATAAAATGCACCTGTGTTCTTCGTCCATAACAGACGCCTGCCCATACCATAACCCCACCACAATATTGACATCAGAAAACCGCTCACCCACACGACGCCACACACGCTGTCTGCTATCTGCCCTGAACAGTGGAAACCGGGATTCATCTGTGAAGAAAACACCTCTCCAATGTGCCAGACGCCAGCGAATATGAACATTTGCCCACTCAAGTCGATTACGACGACGAACTGGAGTCAGGTGGAGACCCCGTTGAGGACGACGAGCATGCAGATGAGCTTCCCTGAGACGGTTTCTGACAGTTTGTGCATAACCAGTCTTTGGTTATGTAAACCGATTGTTTCAGCAGCGGTCCGAGTGGCTGGTCTCAGACGATCTTAGAGGTGAACATGCTGGATGTGGAGGTCCTGGGCTGGTGGGGTTACACGTGGTCTGCAGTTGTGAGGCTGGTTGGATGTACTGCCAAATTCTCTGAAACGCTTTTGGAGACGGCTTATGGTAGAGAAATGAACATCCAATACACAAGCAACAGCTCTGGTTGACATTCCTGCTGTCAGCATGCCAATTGCATGCTCCCTCAAATCTTGCCACATCTGTGGCATTGTGCTGTGTGATAAAACGGCACCTTTCAGAGTGGCCTTCTATTGTGTGCAGTCTAAGGCACACCTGTGCACTAATCATGGTGTCTAATCAGCATCTTGATATGGCACACCTGTGAGGTGGGATGGATTATCTCAGCAAAGGAGAAGGTGCTCACTATCACAGCTTTAGACTAGTTTGTAAACAATATTTGAGGGAAATGGTGATATTGTGTATGTGGAAAACGTTTTAGATCTTTTAGGTCATCTCATAAAAAATGGGAGCAAAACCAAAAGTGTTGCGTTTATATTTTTGTTGAGTGTATGAAGGTGCCACACCATTAATAGTCTCAAAAATAAACCGTCACATATTAAACTGGATTGTTAAATGAACAGGAAGCCAGAGCAGGTTTGATATGGCCGTAGCGTTTAGTTCAAGTCTGAAGGCTTGCAGCAGCATTTTGGACAGCTCGCTGCTCCGGGATCAGAAGCAGAGTGAATCCAAGTGTGATATAGAATAACTAGAGTGCAATTACTATATAATACCCTGTGCAATAATTCTGTTAAATAAGCAACTCCAGCTGTATAGTTATCTCACTACCTCACTGTTGTTCCATACCTGGTGCCACCTTAATGCACAATTTGTATTTGTATTTGTATATAAGCCACCCTGAATGTACTGTACATAGTCAGCTCAAATCTCTGCTTTATTTCCTTTGTATTTTTATTTTTTACTTTTTATTTTATTTTTTCTTTGGTACACTGTATATATGTGTGGACCCATTGTCTATACCTTATACCCTATGCACCTTTTCCTCCTTTTGGCACCTTTTTTTGATCACTAAGCCGATGTGTGACAAGTGAATTTCTCCAATGTGAGATCAATAAAGCTTATCTTATCTTATCTTATCTTATCTTATCTTATCTTATCTTATCTTAACTTATCTTATGTTATGTTATCTTATCTTATCTTATCTTAACTTATCTTATCTTATATAACAAAAGTATTAATTGCTTTTTCGGAGTCCATCATAGTGGGTCACTATCGCTGGGAAGATGGATGGAGTTTAATTTGGAGCAACCTGAGAAGAAAACTTGCCAGAGATTGTAAAAGACCTGAGACCAGGGAACAGGGTCACACCATCCAGCAGGAAATAGACACCAAATAAACAGCCGCTGCTAGAATAGAATGGTTTTACATTAATGCATATTAGAATGGCCTAGTCAAAGTCCAGACCCAAATCCAACTGAGAAGTTGTAACAAGGATTGAAAAGAGATGTTCATAGATGCTTTCCATCCAATCTGACTGAGCTTGAGTTACAGTATTTCACCAAACAAGAATGGGAGAAAATTAGGATTTGTGCAGAGCTGGTGGAGCTATAACCCAAAAAGGCGCTCTACATAGGCATTCTAATTCTCATATTTTCTTTTTAACGTAAATAAACAGGTGACTAAATATGGGGATGGAAATCAATGCCAAGAGTTTTCTAAAAAGTTCCCTTGAACTTCAAATGATGACTTGAGTTCTTAAAATTGACTTTTTTCACAACATTTTTACTAACTACTCAGAGACTATATTCCTCTAAGTAGTTACTATATTTTAACTGTGTTAGGACCTCATTCAATAGAGTAAGAACCATGAAGTTTCAGAAACCTCTGAATTCCTGGTTTTATATTTACAGTTTATTTAACCGCCTGTAATTCAAGTTCAGTGTAGTCCTCCTGACTTCTCACAACTTCTAAAACAACTTATGTCTCCAAATAGACATTTTTTTCCCTTTTTTACAAAGTTAACATGTTTTATTTCTCCATCTCAAAGGCTGCTTATTGGGTGCTTTGCATTATTAGGAGTGTTAACTTTCGTGTGATTCTCAAAATCAGAAGTAAGCTGTGAATAGTTGCGACAAAAGCTGAAACCAATAAGTTTAGTTATTACCCTGACAAACGCTGAGCAACCTCACTGCATAATATGATCTATGCATATCTCAATAAACATAAAGGTTCCTTCTCAGTTATAACCAGAACAAATCAGCTGCTCGGTCAACAAAGCCAGTAGCTCTCAATAATTGGTGTTGCAAGCATCAACCTCGACCATGATAAGAACGGATTAGGCTAAAATATGAACGCCTATAGGAAGCTGATGCTGAGAATACACTGAAAGGAATAAACAAAAATGGCTCCACAGTCAAGACCCACTAGTAAAGAAACTGAACACCACAGATGATCTGCAGAGGTTCATGATTCATACATCCAAAAACAGTGGCCAAAGGTCTGCCGAAGGTCTCCAGAAACAGGAATGGCTTTAAACTGATCAAAGAGTTCACCAGTGCACACAATCAAAAACACATAAAGACAAAATTAGAGGTTGAGCATCTCAGTGTAGCTTGATCCTATAAGCAAAATGCAACCTGAAAAGCACAAGTGATAGAAAGGTCCATTCTCTGTACTTTTGCTTTTATATTAACCAGGTTTTGTTGTTGGATGTCAAACGCAATCAGCTCGCAAAAAAAAGTATAATTTAAGAGGAGAAGCTTTGGAAGACAGTTTGGAAGATCTAAGAGCAAAAAAGTATCCATCTTCCACTCCCTCAACATTTGCCTGTTTTGATCTCTGAGCTGCAGATTTTCTGTTAGAACAGCAAAGCAGAGCATTTTCATATTAAACGAGACAATATATGAGTGTTGATATTTAGGGTTTTAAAAATGTAGATGGCAGCGTTAGAGCCCCCCCTAGTGGCCAGGAAGGTTTAATGGTCTGCGTCATATTATCTTTGAAAACCGGTACATTTACCCGAAAGATTTAATTTCCTTTCAATCACAACAGAGCCAGAAACTACAACAGAGCAGACATGCCTTTCATCCTCATCACGGGAACTTAGTATTTATGCTTATGCTGCTTTTAACTGACCAAGAAATGCTGCAAGACTCGATCGCTGCAGTTTTGAACGAACAAACCCTTGGACTTTGACCTTTTCCTCTCCAAAGACCCTGAGCTCTTTTGCTCAGTTAGCTGACCCAATAATTTGTATTATGTAGACAAATCCATTATTCTAGCTGAAATGTTGCATCTTTTTCAATTATTCTAAATTCATACTAAACTGTTGTATAATTGCAGCTATCTCTGGTGAGACAAAACTTTACATCCTCAAGGTGAACCACTTTTTTACCTTTAAATTTAAATAATAAAAAAAAATAATCATGACACTAATCATGACGCTATATAATACAGCTCATCCAGGTAAATTTACTATATTAACTATATTTTGGCTGTGAAAGGGCAACTTGTCAGCTTTCACAAACTGGAAGTGTTCCCAAAGCTCAAACCGTTGCTTAGTTACTGTAATGGATAGTGTAGTTGCATATTATCTCTTTCTTCAAATAGAAATCTATGATATGTAAAGTCTAAGTGAAGATATTAGCTCTGATCAGGAGCAATATAGTCGAAGACAACCCTGATTTTATCCCAAAGAGTCCTATTTTTGTAATCATGTAAAGCACTTTGCGTTGTCCTTGTACTGACTTGATCCATCTTCTCTAACCCCCAGTCAGTCAAGGCAGATGACCGTTCATACTGAGCCTGGTTCTGCTGGTGGTTTTTCTTTCCACTGTCGCTTCATGCTTGTTCAGTATGAGGGATTGCTGCAAAGCCATCAGCAATGCAGACGACTGTCCCTGTGGCTCTACGCTTCTCCAGGAGTGAATGCTGCTTGTCAAGACTTGATGCGATCAACTGGGTTCCCTTAGATAGGAAACTTTTTTTGACCAATCTGTATAATCTGATTGAATTTGACTTTTGAAAGTGCCTCGAGATGACATGTTTCATGAATAGGCGCTATATAAATAAAACGGAATTGAATTGAATTGGGCTATGCAGTGATATACAAATCATCTAAACAAAGTCAATCAACCCAGAAAATTTAAGACATGGTATTTTGTTTTGTTTTTCATGTTGGTTTCTTTTACAAGGTTTTAGGCAAACCTGCAAAATCCTTTTCCTGCTTTAGATCTACAAAGATTCACGGATCCTTTTTTAACACAAATAAGACGACTTGTTTCCTGCCCGTGCAAATTCTCATCTATCCGGGTCATCACAACAGCAAACGGGCTCAAATCGGAGGCAACCGGACTTTCGCTCAGTTCTTTCTGAAAACGTTTTGACACCTATCCAGGAAACTACTTGTTTCATTAAAGTACTGTGTGTTTGCTAATTGTAGAGTGGGTAAATTGAAAACAATTACTCAGAACCTCTCCACAGAAAATTAAAAAAAGACAAACATTGCATTATTACTTTCAGGTTTGCCATATATATTCCTCCTGAACTAAATAGTTTAAAACTTAATCCATGTTCATATTCCTTTAGCTGAAGGAAATACTTTTATATACTTGATAAAAGACTAAGATTTACTCAGTAAATCTGTAGTGATCTGGTGATTATATTAAGCAGATGTTTATTTCTAAAGCTTTGCAACCATTTCAATGCTGGTTTTAAATTTATCTCATAACAAAAAAAACAAAGATCTGTTCCTGTTTTAGACCAAAGCATTTATTTAGACATGTGCTTTGTGTTAAGAGTTTTAGCTCAATCCAGATGTGTTGTGATAAATCCTCATCAAGCTAGCGGTCCCTCTCCATAGCTTATGTAAAACCATGATCTTGGCATAACTCTGAATTGCTACGATGTTCTCTGGAGATTTTTCAATAGGTCTTTATGGTACGCAAAACCTTCTTTCTCTTTAAACAAAGACTACTTACACATCATGCTTTACTGTAAACACAAAGGTGATGGTCAGCTGATGTGAGATTTATGTTACTGTTATTTTAAACACAGAAATAAACTTCAGGAATTAATGAACGAAATCCGATCACACCAAAAGTTTGAAGAAAAAAAGATGTGCTTCTAAAATCCAGTCAAGATCAGTCTCAAAATTCTGGCGCGATTCGCTCATTGAGAATTAACAGCAGTGTAAAGCTAGCTACTCTATAATTAAAGCTTTATGTTTAAGAGTGAAACAAATCGTTTTGGCGCATCGCCACAATGACAACCAAAATGGGGCAGGAAAAATATCGTTTTATTTTTCTACATTACAAAACAGCTAAAACTGTCCACATCTGTCCTCCCGGGCTCCTCGGCAGCCAACGCTCTAAAGCAGGACTCCCCTCTCTGTGACTTCCTGGGAAAATAAAGATGTCAGTGCCTAGGCTTCCTCATTATCACTTCCTGCCAGGCTGCTATCAGTAGAGTCCACTCGCTCCTCCGGTTGCTCCGGGGGCTGCGGTTCTGTTTGCTGGGGTTCTGAGGTGCTGGTGGACTCGCTGGGTTCTGTGCCGCTCTCTGCTGGCTTGCTGCCGTCGTTGTTCTCCTGTTCTTTATCTGCTCTCTCCAGGAACGTGGACCAACCTTTTAGCCGCTCCTCCCTCTCCCGTGACGTCTCTTCAACCTGACAAAATGGCACCAAACAGAGAAGAAAGTTTAGGCTTAGTGCCGAAGGAGGGCATTTTTATTTATTTTTTTTTAAACAACGAAGACGTTATAGAATATTTATAGGGAAGGTGAGGAATAAGTGTGAAAACATATTTGTATGTGTGTATATAGATGTATATGCATGTGTATATATGGGTTATCTATACTGCTTTAAGCAAAATTAATGCAGTATAGATGAAATGAAAAATTGACTAAAGGTATAAAGGGATGAGAATAAAAAATTTTTAGCTTCTACTCACTACTTTTTCAAACTCGTACCTAATTGATTTGATGATAAATAAATTAAAAAAATTATTGCGACACCCTGAGTCTCTTTTGTTATACATAGGTATAATATATATGTATTCTATTAGCTTATATATTTTTTTCTTTTTTGTCTGTTCGAAATAAAGAATCTGAACTTTTCGAACGATCAAATATGACGTTTGGATGCAACTCTTAGATTGATCTGTGACGCATTGCGAAAAGTTTCAAGGGGGGTTGAATACTTTTGCAAAGCGCCGCAACGTAAGTAAAATCCCACAGCTGTCAAACGTTTCCATTGTTGGATACCTAACATAATCAAGATCCAATTATTTTAAAGCAGAAACAAAAGATCAAGAAATGACAAAATGTAAATACATTCTTACGGTTTTATATAATACGACCATTTTTAATATCAAAATTTGTTTTTGGTAGCCATTACGTGTAAATATTTAACATAGTGTTGTCTGTATGAGTTCATTTTGATATTTTGGTAATTTTTGGGTGGGAAAAAAAATTAAACATTCAAATGTCAGATTTATGAAAGACGACTCTTGTAATCCAAACCATCAGATGATGGTGATGATCGGAAACGTTGGTCATCAGGTAATCAAGCTCAAAAACTGTTGCGATCTCCTTATAGTCCAGTTCCTTTTGAGCGGCTGGCCAACATATAAAAATTGAGAATAAAATGACCTGATAGTCTGTCGTCCCATCCCAGAGCTGCGCGGACAGCTGCCTTCCTCCAAACCAGCGGCCGTTAAACGAAAGAATACAGGCGTCGGCTTGCTCTGGCTCCTTGAACGCCACCGACGCGACGCCGTCCGGGTGTCTCTGCGGGGCAAACGTGCGGTAAGCAGCGGTTTTCTTTCTTAATGGCTGATTTAATCCAGACTGAAGCCGGATTCATTAAACTCACGTCAAACAGGATGACCTTCTTGACTTCCCCAAACTTCTCACACTCTGTCCGCAGATCCTCACGATACTCATTCAGCACCAGCGGGTCTTCCTGAAACAGACGGACGCAGACAGGTTTACGGCAAACTAAACGTGTGTACCGGTGAATACATACGCGTGTGTGTGTGTGTGTGTCATTTTTTTAAGCACCTCAAAGTCGCTGGGATGGAACATGTTCCTGATGATGACGACCTTTTCGTGCCTCTTCCTGAGTTCCCCTTGCTTCTCGGGCCTCCAGTCCAGCTGTCTACGTGAACGAACCAAAAGCACTCAGAAGACCAACAAGAACTCAGACCGCCTATTTAAACTGCAGCTATTTAACCGCGCTTATACCCCCACTATACGCTGGGTGTTGTCAGAGCAAATAAAGATATCCATATTAAAGAGAAAGGGGAATTCTTCTTGAGCCACTTTTTTTTTTTTATAAGCCGTTAGATCAGATGAACTGATATTGCTTCTAATAACTGAATCAGACATAAAGTCCAACAGGTTTTTTTTAGAAAGAGGATCAAAATACAGATTTTCTTTCAACATCCTTGTTTGAAAAATAATAAATAAATTCACCTCACTGATCGTCATGTTTAACAGCAGATAAGTAGAGTATTTTTTACCAAGCTAAATTACAGATAATGTAACGCTACATAAGTAAATATACTCAGGTTGACCAAAAAACGCTCATCGTGAAATTTAATTGTGTTAGACTGAATTTCAGACAGAAGAGCTTTAAATGTTTCTATTCATGATTTTCCTCCATTGTTTTTAGTTATTTGCTTTATTTGTTTCCTAACCTCTTAAGAATCTTGTTTTAACATGAACAAATACCATCTATAATCAGGGTTGTAAACATTCCCATATCAAAATGTTTGAGTCTTCCAGACCAACTTTTCTACATTATTTACAGCCGTCTTTAAAGCTTTTGGGAACCATGTTAGTTGAAAATCCTCATAAAGCAGCGTTCTTAGCTGTACACTCCACAAATTCAACTCTGTACAGCACTTTGGTCCGCTGCCATAAACTGGGATTGGGTTGAACTCACGAGGCAACATTTTAAAGGGTTACTTCACTTTGGTTTTTAGCAGCATCCAATCTAAGATCAGTTCCATTTCAAAATCTGATGCTTAGATTTCTAAACACACACAAAAAAAATAAAAAAATAATCAGGATTGATTCTTTAAAGCGCAGTTTGTGAACTTTGATACCTTCATGTAAAGAAAAGTAAAGAATATCTGTTTCTGGCACCTGAGCCACCTTTTATCAAGCTTCTCCACTTTTAAAAATCAGGATTTGACTTAAGGTCAAAAATGTTTTTGAACTTTTAAATGAGTAAAATATTAAAGTCGAACTGAGATGAGGCGAATCAAACATATGTAAAATAGAATTAATAATATTATACGGAAAAATAAAACATTTTTTAATACTTAATTTTCATACGTAACCAGACCTGGAAAATGGTGAAAACAATTTCCAGACTGCATTTAACACACGTTTCGGTTTTGTTTTGCTACTTTATGCATTACATTTTAACCCAATATTTGCATCTAAACAGTAAATATGAGAACGAGAAAGAGAATAAAAAAAAAATAGTGCTTTCATTCATTATGTGCTTTCTTTGTTTGGTTTTTTAAACCACACTAAACAAGCAGTAAACCTTCTCACAGACATGTCAGCGACATCTTATCTGCTTCGTAAGAAGAGTCTCTTGCATCCGGATTCAACTAAAACTGTTGAATTAAACGTGCACCTAACTTAAAGCCCCCACAATTATTTAAAACTTCTAGGGTTACAAACGTTAAAATATTAGCTGAACTGACGCAGACGCTCAAGACAAGACGTTCATAAAGACAGAGATGGGATTTACTTCTGCTGCTGGTGTAGCTTCTTCTTGTAATCTTTGCTTTTCTTCTTCTTCTTGCTGGCGTCATACTGGCCCTTTAGCTCAAAGCGAGCTGCTTCCACGTGGACCTTATACCCTCGGACCTCAGACTCGTCGATCAGACGCACAGCCAGTGCCACCGATTCTTTCTGCAGAGGAGGGATGGAAAAGGCGGCTTATAAAGCGACCGATATGAGACATATACACATCACCTTTTTTTTTTTTTTAGCAGCATTAAATTGTATTTACCAACAAACCAGAAAGACTTGAGTTTTATGACAATAACGTTTCTTTATTGGATGTGGGACAACCACTTTTATTGTTTTTCTGCCACTTTGCCTTATCATAACCCAGTTCAGTTGAGAAGGAAACCACAGAGGAATAACCTGAACTCAAGATTAAGCTTTATCTTACATTAACAAGCACAGAATGTGATGCGTAGGACCAGTAGAGGTAATTCAAGCAGAAAGACGGACTAACCTTAAGATAGCAACAGAGGCCATCTCCCTTCAGGTTACCGTCTTTGTCCTTGTAGAGTTTCACCTTGTACTCTTCAGTGATGGGGTCCCGCAGCACGATACCGCACTTGGACATCAGCTCGACGAACTCGTCAGAGCTGATGTCGGGAGGCAGACCTGGGGAGGCCGGTGAAAAGGAGGAAGGTTAGAGCGAGAGAGTGAGACAGATAGAGTAAGGAGAAATAGCGGCTCTATATATGAAGGTAACAACCTGATACATAGACGTTTGTGTTTTTGTCCTCTTCAATTTCAAACCATCCTACAACCACAACGAAAGAAAGGACGGCGTCTGTTAAAAGCGCCGATTTTGCTCAGCAGACAAAATAACCAATGGTGTCCCAACAGTTTCGCCTCAGTGCCTGCTGGAAAAGTCAACCAGGCGTACCTGGATCAGCTTTCCTTTTCTCCCCTTTCTGCTTGGTTTCTTTAACGGAGGTCTCTTGCTGCTCAGGGGCTGGATTTGGGGCAGGTTTGACTGATTTCTCCTTTTCCGGCGGCTTGCTGTTCGGTTCAGGTGCGGCAGGCTGGGAACTGCTCTGTGCTGCGGCGTTGTTTGCACCCGGCTCTCCTTCCTGAGTGAAGCCATAGTTGGCCTGGTAGGCTGCGATGAAGTCCTCCGTTATCTAGAGGAACAAAGACAGGCCTGCTTAACATTAACGAAGAAATCAGAGGTGAAAACGTTTCTCAGACCTCACGAGAGCTGTAACTGCTCAAAGTATAACGTTGAGAGACAAAAAAAAAAAAAAAAAAAACAAGATGTGAGCGTTCAGCACTTTTAGATGTTGAATCTTATCCACGCTTGGATAAGATTGGCTTGGATTCATTTCTGGATTCAGACCTGTCAATACTGTTACAAAACTAGGCATGGGATGGTGTTAAGATTCCTATAATGACACAACACTGAGTAAAATACCAGCTTTACAACATCACAATATGTACCAACAGAATTTAAACTAAAATGTATAACATAAATTATTTAAATTAAAACAGAAAAAGAAGAATTATGCCAACTACTACTAAAACAATTCAACATATAACATACTAATCAGTGGTAATATATATATATATATATATATATATATATATATATATATATATATATATATATATATATATATATAAACTCTCCATTAAGTTTTTGTAATAGCAGCTATTACAAAACATGACAGCTTGTCTCCCTTCTAATGCCAGGGATATGGAAAGTTTTAGATCCAGGAGGATAAAGAAAGTATAAATACTTTTCCTTTCTAACGGCAGTTAAGCAGCTGACTGCAGTCTCACCACACCCCGACTATTAACCCACCTAACATCAGTGTCTTAAGCTTACAGTGCTACTCTATAGGTAGCATAAAGTGTATTATCCGCAATAAACACATGGAAATTAATTATTTGGTCTTCAAAATTGAAATAATCTCCTAGACAACAATATTATAACTCAAATAACTGGTAAATTATTTTTGCAACTGTAAGAAATTTTTTTTTTTAAATAAAAGCAGTTAGATCATGTCACTCGTTTAAGATTTAAATTCTTGCGTGAACACGAAGATCTCAAGGCTACCGAATGGTTTAAGTCTTCTTAAGCCGACTTGGGTCACAATCAGAACAAGAATAGGCTGACATGAGATGACGCTGGTTTATGGTGGACAATATCCATAAAACTGCGAGGAAGAGACTGAGATGTCATTAGTACACTCTATACTGGAAACAAAATCAACAAATAGGGCAACCCGTATAACTTAAAAAAAATCACTACAGTCAACTGACAAAGCACTGAAACGCATAGCGCAGCGAAATGGTAACAATGTAGGCAGGAATGAGTAGAAGACAGGTTGTACTTTAGGAAACCAGGCTTTTTTTTCATGGTCCCAGTCATACACGGTCCCATCCACCGGGTCGGTGTAAGTGTATGGATCTGAGCCATCTTCACTTCTCTGCCCATAGAGCTCCTGCATCCGCAGCTGCTCCAGAAACTCCTTGTTGTTGGCATTCGACTCCCCGCTCATCTGAAACAAGACGAGGGAAATGTTGCATTAAACTGGTCAGCGTGCACCTACCGACGTTCCTAAAGTTGCTTTTAAAATGGTCTTTAAAGAGTACAAATGTACTTTACGTGCTAGTATGGGCAGATCAAGCAGAATTAAAGGCGGCAAGGTGGGCCATTTGGTTTTCCAGCTTTCCTGGTGGACTGTTTTTATTTACATTTACTTGAATTGGAGAATAATGTGAAGCTGTAGTCTCTCCATGCCCATCACTGGTCTAGCAAGTTCAGCAAAACAGGGATTCATAAACTAACAGTGGAGATGTTTAAGTGTTGACTACTGTAAATCGAGCTAAATGGTTGTTTCATACAAGTAACGGCATGAAATACTAACCTGTGCCTTACCGTATGGTAATTATAAATTACTTGGCATTGGAATAATTCACATATTTATGTTGCACGATCTACGCTCGGCAAGAGTAAAACGGCTCATGTTAGCCAACTTAGCTAACGTTACCTTTAAAAAACAAATGGTCGAAGCGGCACTCTTCACTCTGGCTGTTGCCAAAAAGCAGATAATGACCCCCTCCAACAAGCCCTCGTCCCTGAGACAGCTCCGTTTTTATCCTGCTGCAAGGATAGGAATGTATAGTAAAAGGTTTATTGCCAAACGAACTGTATTTTTACTCCCTGTTTGCGTTTGTACTCATTGCGCGACGACGCTTGAACGAAACGTTTCCGGGGTCAGATTCTAAACGCGCATGCGCCTAACGTCTTCTGCACGTTCGATTTCCCTTCTTGTGTCTGCCTTGACGTTCCCACGCTGGCTCCGAAACGTGCAACGACTCCGCCCGCGGTTCGTCGAGGGGGATTAATCGAGCGCACACTTGTCTGAACAACCCCGACGCGGTGACAGCCCAGCTAGCCTGCTAACAGGTAAGGTACACATCTAGTTAGTGATGGCGGAGAACAGCGGCAGCATCAACGTCAATCCGACCAACCTGCCTCCGGGAGATCCGCAGCTCATCGCTATGATCGTGGAGCACCTGAAGAACCGGGGGCTATTTGATGAATTCCGTCGGGACTGTTTAGCCGACGTCGACACGAAGGTATCCAGTTGTGCTCAAGCGGTTGCTTTGTTATAACTTTAGTGAGTCGAGAAAAAAAAAAAACAAGACAAGACACGGAACAGCATGTGAAAATAGCCTTGTTTGCTCATTCTCTCCGTGTTCTGACTGTTCCGACCCAGCCCGCCTACCAGAACCTGCGGCAGAAAGTTGACAACTTTGTGTCTTCGCACCTGAGCTCGCAGGACTGGAAGCCGTCCATCAACAAAAACCAGATGAGGAACGGACTCAGACAAAGTGTTGTTCAGTGAGTTTTGCTCCCCATGCGTGATATTATCAGCCATCTGCAGAAACAAACACTCATTGTCTCTGGGGAGTGCTTTCCTTGGTAACGAGCACAGACACTGGGTCATGTGGTGTCGTCCAAGACTCTAACAACATCTGCTAATAAAGTTTAGTTACAACGTATGTCCTTAATAATGATGCAATGTTTAGAGCTTTTATTTATTTATTTATTTATTTATAGCCGATTTCAACCAATTTTTTCCATAAACTTACCTCTTCCAGGTACAGATTCCAATCTCTTTTCAATAACAATAGATTATATATATATATATATATATATATATATATATATATATATATATATATATATATATATATATATATATATATATACACACACAAATATTTTTGACTTTTTTAACTTTATTGGAAAGTTGAACTGTCTCACAAAAAATGCTTGGGTGTCTTTGTAATGTATTATTTTAGTCTTTTTTCTGTTTACTTTTGCCTCTTGATCATATGAGAATGAGAATTAGTTCTCAATCTGCTCACCTGGTTAAATAAAAAAAATTAAATATGTAAGTATTGATAGTGATCTTGGACCTTAAATGTAGAGTTATGTAGTTAGGAGGAGGTCAGGAAAGAATTGAAAACAGTCCATGCTCTGTTTGCAGCTATAAACGGTGACAGGCTTCAGGACCACGTAGTTACAGACGCTATGCCATCTTTAAATAAAAGTGCATCTCTGGTTTTGAGGGACTAACTTATACGGTTCTATTTGTGTCAGGAAAGTGTGTTTTGAAACTAATTGCGTTGAAAAAAATGAGGTAAGAGCGTATTTTTATTTATTTATTGGTTCATACTTTCATGGTTTTTTAAGTTTTCTGGCTCTGAATTATGATATTTGGCCTTTTTTAAATGAAAACAGTTAAACGACCACAACACTGCTGAGTGCTGGGAATGGGTTGGGGTAAAGGTATGGGTCCAGCGGTTGGAGGGAAAGAAGGTTTTTGGCATACAGATTATCAATCAGGGATGGTCAAGCTAAAAAAAAAATGGCTGATTCAGATCAACTGATTTCTCGGGACATCTATTGAATCATAAATTTCAAAATTAGAACACAAAGCAGTATCTTTGCTCAGTCAATAAGGCTGCATACACTTAAGCAATGCTCACCTTGATGAGAACTGTAAACAAATTATTGTATATAGCTCTTTTCCTGCTCCTTTTTATCGATCACCTCACTCTGTCTCGACTGTCTCTTTATGTCCTCCTACATCATTGTGTATCTGTGGTTTTTCCCCACTTTCAACACACTTTATACATTGTATTCACAAACTAAGGCTCCACAATATTAGAACATGCTACTATGAAATCTCTGCTCAATGTAATTACAGCAAGGTGTCAGAACACGTTTGACTATAATCAGACCCATTTCTCTCTTCTTCTGTTTTTCTTTTAGATCAGGTATGCTGGAGTCTGGTGTGGACAGAATTATAACTCAGGTCGTGGACCCCAAGATGAACCACACTTTTAGGCCTCAAATAGAGACCGCCATTCATGAATTCCTCTCCTTGGACAGGAAGGAGGAGAGCACCTCAAGTCTGAATCCTGCGCCGTCTGAGCCGACAGAAACACAGGAGCCCCCTAGTGTCTCTGGCCCCAAAACCCCCTGAGGGGGGGGTCCCTAAAAGCTGCTTTAATATAGAAGGACAGCATCAGCTTAGAAATGGGGTTAAGAAATCTGCCTCTCTGGCTGAAGATGCACATACTGGATGTTGCTGGTTTTTGACTTTAAAACTCCGCTGAAAGGTGCAGCATGGAACCATGGGAGAATTAAGAGATTGGGTCCTTGAGCTTTTCTTGAATAAAAATGGTTTCATAGCCGCACGCAGCTACAGCTTAAAAAGCTGCAGGATTCAAGTGCTTCAGCGCTGCCTTTTTTTTTTTTTGGATTTTCTGTGATTTCATTTTTTCTAGTACGAGCTTTGTTTCTGTGTGATTGCACAAATGTTTGACTGTTGTAAATATTTTCTATTACAGATCTGAGCAACTCAGGCTGTTTGTGCATTAAGGCATTTTCTAGCTGTATGGGAGCATTGATGCAGATGAAACGTGTGATTGTTTTTGATTTTTGGACATTAAGAATAAACTGAACAGTTTCGAGGTTCTACAGAAATGAACGTCTGAATCCAAGTTGTTTTGGTAAGAGCAGATGGTTTTTACATCACAGTGCCTTGTTTCCTTTTGCTGCATGTATTTAGTTTGTAGAGTTGATAAATGTACTGAGATTATGTCCCTATGGATTTGCCTTTTGTTGTTCCACCTACATCCATGTTGGTCCACCATGTGAGGAGGCGTCGTTGGAGTAAGAGGTCCAAGGTTTGACACCAGACATCCCTCTCACCAGCTACACTCTGCACCTCCTTTTATACTTGTGCAGCTGCTGGTATTTTATAGTCTATGAGTAGGAAACACTTAATAAAAATACACTCAGTTCTTTTGTCTGAATATCTACCGTTCTGGCCCAGCCGTAACCAGAGAACATAACTATGTTTTGCACTTGGTGTAAAACATAGTGAGCCTCAAAGATGCTAAACAAATCCCCCAAATTTCACCAACGAGAGTCAAACTTAGTGAAGTGAAATAGATAGATAGATATAAAAGGAATAATGAAAACCTGAAAACTGGCATGTGCAAATGTATCCACCCGCTATGCTATGAAGCTCCGAAAAAGTTCTGGCGAAACCAATTCCCTTCAAAAGTCAGCTTTTTAATGAAATGAAGTCCACCTGTGTGCGGTCTAAGTGTCACATGATCTGTCAGTATAAACACCTGTTCTGAAAGTCCCCAGAGGCGGCAGCATCACAAAGAAAGAGACATCACACCACGGAGACCAAGGAGCTCTCTGAACAAGCCAGGGACTAAGTTGAGAAGTACAAGTTAGGTTGGGGTTATAAAAAAAAAATCCAAAATTTAGACGTTCCCTGGGAGCACCATCAAATCCACCATGTTCAAATGGAAAGTACATGGTACCACAACGAACTGACGGGAGGGAATCATTCAGAGAGGCAGCACAGAGACCAAAGCTAACCCTGAAGGAGTCGCAGAGACCGAAGTGTCCATAGGGCCACAGTAAGCTGTAAATGTCATAGAGAGTAGCTGAATAAAAGACATGTTTTGAGTTTGACAAAATCCTTGTGGACGACTCCACAAATCTATGGAGGAAGCGCCTCCGATAAGATGAGACTGCAATTGAATTTTTTGGCCACAACATATCCGATCAGCCCAAGAACACCATCCCCACAGTGAAACATGGTGGTGGCAGCATCATGCTGAGGGGGTGATTTTTTTTTCAGCAGCAGGGACTGGAAAACTTGTCCAAGTGGAGGGAAATGCGGATGAGGCTAAATACAGAGATATTTTTGAGCAAAACCTGTCAGTCTGCCTGTAATTTGAGACTGGCACGGAGGTTCACCCATCCAGCTTGGATATCGCTGTTCACAAGCAAAAAACCGTCCAACATGAAGGAGGTGGAGTAGTTTAGCCTTGAGGAAAGGACAAAAATCCCAGTGGCAAGCTCAAAGAGACTGATCCAAACCTACTTGTAACTGTAATCGCTGCAAAAGATGGCTCTAAAAAATACTGACTTTGTAGGGGGGAATAGTTATCTTTTTTTTTTCCTTATTGTTGTTGTTTGCTTCACTATAAGTGAAAGTAATACATCTTCAAAGCTGTAGGCATATTCTGTAAATGAAATGATACAAGCCATTTTGACTCCAGGTTGTGAGGCAGCAAAACACAAAAGATACCAAGGGGGGTGACATACATTTTTATTCAATCTTTTTTTTTTTTACCTTGCAGATTTCCAGCTAAGTATTACATAAAAGGTTGTACATGGTATGTACTATGGAAATAGAACGTAACATAATTTAAACAAGATCCAAAACAGCCAAAGATAAAGAACCGTTGCCCATGTCTACACCTGCTGCCAAAATTTCCAAGAACTTGAGAATAATTTGAGAAGCAATGTTTCTAAGCCTCACGTTTTGCATTTAGCTGTCCTATTGCATCATGTTTGGCCCAAAACTGACTATTGGTTTCTTTTCTGGCGGTCCCTTGGAAAAGCATTCATACATCTTATCCTTTTCCAGATTTCTTTCACTTTACAGCCAAACACTTCAGTATATTGAACAGTGATGTTGTGTGACAAGCCAACAGAACCTAGAATGCAATTGCAAAATGGAAGAGAAATGATGTCATGGTTTTCAGACTTTTGTACAAACTTTTGTACAAACTTTTGTCCAAATTACAGACATCTCAGCTCTCTACTAAGTGTGGAGCCCATCCTCCCACCTCCCACGTCCCCCCTGGCTCCCTTCTGTTGGCTGCCGCCTTGACCCGCTGGCGCGTTGGTGGTCCTCGGTGTCCAGGGCTGGGTGCTTGGGTGTGTTTTGCTGTTCTTTTTATATCTCTTTCTGCAGGTGTAGAAGCGGACTCCAAGGATGTCATCTTCCACTCTCTTTTTCCTCTGCTCTATTTCTGTCACATTTTCTACCTTTTCTCGTTTTTCTCTTTCTTTCTTTCTTTTTTACCTTTCTGTTTCTGTGTACATTGAGCTTGAAATAATCACAAATTATTTCCAATAAAGTTTTTTTTTTACATAATATCAAGCGGAGCACAATCTGTCTGGATGATTTGATTGAATTCGACTTTGTAAAGTGCCTTGAGATGACGTGTTGTGAATTGACGCTATATAAGTAAAATTGAATTGAATTATATTGAAAGCAGTAATGCCCCACTTGTGAAAGTAAATCTGTTGGGCTCTTTTTGGCATTAATACAGCAATTTTTAGTGCTACACTGCCCGACAGGACACATTTAAAAAAAATTAAATCCAAAACACAAGCCATTTGTTCCCCTGGAGTCACACGGGGTGAATCTCTACCAGTCTTGCAAATGTAGAGACACTTTTATTGATCATTCTATGCAAAATTACTCAGTCCAATTGAAGGGAGAGTAACTGTGAACATCAGTTTTTTTCTATTCGATTTAGATCTGGACTTTGCCTGGGCCAACAAATAACTGCTTTGATCTTAACCGTTCCAGTGTAGCTCTGGTTCAGGGTCATTCTCCTCCACCCCAGTCTAAGGTCTTTTCCAGCCGTTAACAGAGTATCTTCATTTATTGCCTTATATTTCTCTCCATCCATCTATCCACCAACTATGACCAGTTTCTCTGACCCTCTTCAAGAAATCCATCCCCACGGGATGATGCTGCCACTTCTATGTTTTATCATGTGCAGCATGGTGCAGTTTTAGTTTTCTTCCATATTCTGAGTTTTTTTTATGTTAGCCAAAATCACCAATTTTGTTCTCATCTCAACAGCAATCGTCCTTCAACATGTTTCCAGTGTCCCCGTCACGGTTTTGGTACAAACTGCCAAAAACACTTCTTATTGCTTTCTTTCAACAATGGCTTTTTTCTTGCTAGTCTTCGGTAAACGGCAGATTTGTTGGGTCCAAAATGAATAGTTTTCATGTCAACAGGTTCTTTCAAATGAGCTGTGGAACTCTGCAGCTCCTCCACAGATACCATGGGCCTCTTAGCTGCTTCTGTGATCAATACTTTCCGTCCCTGTTAGGTCAGTTTAGTGGACTGGCATGTCTTGGTAGGTTTACAGCTGTGGTATATTTTTTAAATTTTTAATTAATATATAGAAAAAATGCTCCACTAGATGTTTAAAGCTTGCTATTTATACTAAGATTAAATTACACACTGGTGGATTATATGTGCCAATTAGATGACTTCAGAAGACATATGGCTGCACTTGATTTTACTCAATAGCATCTGAGTAAAGGGGGACAGAATAAAAATGCACAGCAACTATTTTAGATCTTAATTTGTAAATCGTTTTGAAAACCTTTTTTTTCTCTACTTGCTAATTACGTGCTGCTTTATGTTGGTTCATGTGATGAAATTGCTATAAAATACATTGAAGTTTGTTGATGTGACTACATGAAACGTCCAAAGGCCATAAACACATTTGTAAGGCAACGTAAATATATACATATTTATAGATGTATATGCATATATATATATATATATATATATGATATACAATGATATTGCTCATTTTACATGTTACAACTATGAAATATCAAAACTGTGACATCCACTCTGACATTCTAATGTATTTAAACAAAATGTGTTGAAGCGTCATCAGCTAAAAGAACAAATGAGTGGTTTAATTCTAACTTAGTGAGTGATATTTACGGGAACATTTATTTGCAATATCTGTTTATGCTTTTATATATATATATATATATATATATATATATATATATATATATATATATATATATAGATAGAGAGAGAGAGAGAGAGAGAGAGAGAGAGAGAGAGAGAGAGAGAGAGAGAGAGAGAGATCATAAAGCAATATGCAAATTCAAATCTCCCTCTTTAGACTAATCACCACAAAGCAGATGCTTGTGTTACTTGTGCCGGTCGAGCGTCTGCATAACCATGCAGAGGATTGGGGTTGAATGGTGCTCACATTGTGAGCATGTGAGATGACAGGAAGCCCACACATGTCCACTGTTTGCAGTGTCTCCCTGCATTAGTACACTACTTCACGGTGTGTGTTCAGTGAAAGGTCGTTGAAAGGTTGTTTGATTGAAGCTGCGCAGTGTTGTTTTGAAGAAGGAAGAGAGGGAACAAGCAAGATGATTGCAAAAAAAATTGTTTTTCCCCGGGCCCCTGAATGAACACAGACATAAACATTGCCTGTCCCCCAACCTTGACCTCTCACTGCAACAGACAGATACAAACATGCACACATGTTTGTCCTTGGACCACATTTACTGAAGATGGTGTAGCAGAAGAGTAAGATGAGGTATTTGTTTGGCTTTCATAGCTGACATGGGTTGGTGATAAGTCTCTTCTCTGAAAGTCAGAGGTCAGGGCTGGAAAAAGGGAAAACAGAAAACATCACATTTCAATATATATATATATTTACATAAGGCCCAAAAGAGACAAAGCAAGACAATCAATCCAACGTCAAAAATAAAAAATTCGCAGTCATAATTTGTTGATCATTTTTAAGTTGGGACTGTTCTCTTGTATTCATTGTAGAGAATGCAAATTTCTGCATTCTCTATATGATGGTTGCTATAAGGTAACAGAAATGTTCAATATGAATATTCTGCTAACATAACCTAGATCTTCTGCATAAAACAGTCTTATTAAAATGTGAGGTGCTGTGTTTATTATAGACCATATTCGCCCTGCCCAGGGTGGCATAACCTGTGGGGGGCTCCATTAGCTCTCAAAAAACAGGTATGTCAGTACTCAAAATAAAAGTTGTCTGTTGAGCTCCAGAATTTAAAACAAAATGCATAACATGACATATATTATTCTAATTAAAGCAGAAAAGCAAAAATGATTCCTACATCTGCTGAAATTCCTGCTATTAATGGAGTTATAGCAGGAGTTAACAAGCTGGTCTTGGCTAGTTTAGTTCATCTTAGTTTAATCAGACTATCTGCTCAGCTCTGTTATAGCCTGCTTCACAAAAGAGTGTTACCTTAATAAGAGTGCTTGAATTTCAAAACCAAAGCCAAGTTATATAGTGAGCATGAGCTTACTCTTTTGGAATGGGAGACATGGCTCTCTGCCCAGGGTAGCGTGACATGTGGGACTCCATTAGCGCTCAACAAATAGCTATGTCATTTGCACTATTAACTCTATTTATTAGCTATTAATGTTTTTTAAAGGTTCATGACCAAAGCTGTGAAAGGATATCAAAATAGTGTCTGTTTATGGTTTGCTCCCTGCAGGGACCACCAATCAAAGCTCAGCGTAAAGTTAGCAGGATTCCCTTTGGGAGCCCCAGATGCTGCTAGCTGCCTTCGCCAAGGAGGATGTTGGAGCAGATTGACAATATAGCCTGAAAATAATTTCCAACAGAACTTAGAGCAAAAACATGCATTTGAGAAGGTTTTATTCCCTTTATACGTATATCAGTGGATGACAAGATCAGCCAGAGCAGAGAAACAGATTTTTGGGATGTTCTGTTTGGACGGGAACTTCAAGGGTGTAATTTACATTTCTCTATTTAAAAAGTTTGCTTAAGTCTGCTCCTCACAGCCATCTAAATCAATAGTCATGCTTCCGACTGGTAGTTTAAAACAGCAGCCTTCGTCACTCAAGCCTCTTTCGCAAAACATTCCAGTCATAAATCTGCAAAAACGAGCCACCACTGAGCTCCCGCTGATCCTTCATAAATAACAAGTTTAGACAACATTATCCCACGCAGCTGTGAGTTTAGTAAAGAGAAATATAGCGGGCAGCGCAGGACCACCGGAGCATCAGCGTCAGAACTAAGGATAAAATCTGCTTTAAGAGTCTTCACTTGCGGTTCTTATCAAAATTAGTGTTGATCAGTAAAGTGATCGTGTTTTTGGATGAGTAAATGCTTCAGACTTCAGTCATAAATCTAACTTTACTCTGCTTATCTGAGATGATTTTTGAGTGTTCTTTGTGTCAGCGATTCTTGCACCTGGCTGGTCACACAAACCATCCGTCGCCATTACTATTCATCACCTCCCCTGACCCGCGGAGCCAGCCGATGCGGGCCTGGGAATACCTCGCTTGGTGAGTCAGGGGTGGAACAGGGGCGGGCTGACTTTCACCCCCCCTTTAACGCAAACACATGGAGATGGCAGAAAAAGCCTTGAAGTGTTTGGTGAAAGGATCTTCGAGTAAACAGCTGTGAAATGTCTTGACGACTGGTAGACAATCGCGGAGACGTTTATCTGTACAGGGATAAAATTATGGCACAGGATTTTTCCAGTGAACACAAAGTCACAACATCTGTTGCTTTATGTGTGGATTATCAGTTTTGTCTGTCAAACAATGAGCAATGTGGTCACCATGTTACTTGGATACTGCTGCAGCATACTGGAGCTTTTTGCAATGCTTATTTCCTTTCACCACTTGCCGGGTCTCTTGCACAATGTGGCATTTGTACCAAAATAGCCCAAATCAATCTGTTTTACTATCAAACTGTGGTTTGATAGTAAAACACTACTAACACACTACTTTTGATTCTCTGGACAGTGTCAAGCTGCTGATTTGGTAGGGGGCTGTAGATGGTTTGGTGTGCTTGCGTCAGACCTGTTCATGACTGAGATAATTTGATTAATGCTCAGTGAATACACCTAAAAATTAACATGGCATGGCTTGTTGCTGCATAAAAACAAATAAAAATAATAAATTATTAATAACTATTAGTATTTATAGTGTAGATATTGAAAATTAACATTTATCTTCTACATCTCCTTTTTTAGGTGTCCACAAAGTTTAGTCTTGGGCAACATCAATGTATTGATTAAATCTATTGAGATCCAGAACTGAATGCCTAGTATACATGAATGGGTTAAGAGACATACAAAAAAAATTTTAGGGATCTGAGGAAAACTTCTCACGATGTGTGGAGTAATTTTTTTGACGAAGAAATACATTTTTGATGTCTGCATTACATATCCTCTATCCATTAAGTGTTGCAAAAGGCCACTAAACAAAAGTTATGGATTTTTAGATAAAAGCTTAATCCTAAAGATTTTGACTGCAATCCCCTTCTTACACACATTTTTACTCTAATAATTACATTTTAGATCTATTTCATTAATAGTAAAAATACAATATTGACAAACAGAAATGTAACGGACTGCAGTGTAACTCAATTATATATAACATTGTCCGGCCATAGTCTGAGGCTTGCCATATCACGCATTTACCTCTCTGCTAGTCCTACGTTTCTTGTTGCACGTATCCTTCCTACTCGGAGAGCAGCTGTAAACCTTCACTGAAAGTGGTTTTGAGTGTTTGACCTTCACGCACCCCCACAGTGCGTGATCTCACTGGAAGAATGCTACTTTTGGGGAGTTTGTGATACATTTTCTATTCTGCCTCTCCATCGTCATCATCATCCATGTAGTGCATCAAAGGGTTGACAGACAAATAAATTGGATGCATTTTGCCCACTGCCGTTCCCTCACTGATAAGACAATAAACTCTCGGCTCCACGTGTGCGGCTGCGCGTTCACAGAGTGTCGCTGTGATTGGTCGAGACGCATGCTCCGTTCAGTCCGGTGAACGCGCGGCGCTCCTGCGGGGTTTATATACCAGCTTTTCCGCTTTCTACCGCACCAAACAGACCACACTCCTGCAAACAAAACTAGCTGGACAATAAAACAGAATCTCACAAAGCCTTCGAGGGGAATAAACAGATAAAAAAAGATGATGGTAAACGTGTCCGCTGTGATGTTCCTACTGCTGGGCTGCAATCAGCTGCTGGCTATGGAGCTGCATGATCATACCCTGGAGAAACAAGGGAGCCAAGTCAAAAAGCGCCTCTCCCTGCAGAGCACAGGTGAGTTCAACCCGCAAAGTTATATTTTAGGGAAAATGTTCACACTTGCGTCTGACATTAGGAAGATGCTTCCTCGTGAGTGCAGTGTAACCATGATGTGCATGGAGTGTATTCTGTACCGTACTCATTGTTATAGCTCGTCCTGCTTTAAAATGTTGTTACCTGCTGAGTGTTAATTCTGAGCAGCCAGGGATATGAAAGCATAGACTTGCTGAGCTTTCAGTTACTCCATCCAAGCTCGTGTCTCCTTAACCCCAAAACGGGTTAAGTTTTAACTAAGACCCCAACAACAGATGGACACAGCAGAAAGAGGGGGAAAAAGCATTTTAACAAAGTATTTTTATTTAAAGATTGCGCCTTAAAACCAGAAACTGAAAAAGTGGAAGATGTTTATCCACCTCCTGTCTGTAGTGCTGAAAGGGAAATTAGCTGCTCTCGGTACATTTTGCTGTTTATCGCGCCTGACAGAAAACTAGTCAGAGTTCCTACAGAACGGCAAAAATCGTTTATAAAAAAATATATAATAGTCTTTGACCCTCCAAATGCTGATTTCTGAACTTTAGTGGTGGCTAGTGATAGAACATTTGGGGATGAACTTAAATCCATCCGTGGCCACTAGCCTGCTTTTGGATATTGAATCACACAAAAAGTGTTGTTTGGCCACAGGTACAGAAAGTTGCGTTCCAAGGAGAATCTTTAAATGGGCTATAAGTAAGATATTTACTGTAAAATCAACCTAAATCATTCTCATTTGTCACCTGTGATGAAAGTAACATTCCCTATGAACAATCGATCCTCGTAAGAGAAGCGGACCAGAAATAGAAAAAAATACATCATATACCTGTCCTGTGTGAGTAAAAATTCAATGGCGCTTCACACCAACTTTGGACCATTTAGTAAATGGCGGATCTCCGTGAAAGGCACTGTGTATGTGTTGTTCCAATTTTAACCACTAGGTGCCTACATTACTTATTGTTCCTTTAAAGGAGCTACAAGTAACACTGACACCTTGCGGCTCAAATCAGTACAACAGCTTGCCAATCACTACAATCCAATATGCCGTGTCTAAACGGTGTGTTGGTGTTGTGAATTTCTACTTCCACAGGACAGGTATATGATGTTGTATTCTGCTTTATTTCTGGTCTGCTTCTCTTACTGGAGTCCATGTTAGCAGGCTGCTGCTCTTTTGCCAAGATAAAATACCAAATGCTGCGCTCTGTTTTGGGAACCCTGGGAAATCTCATATGATTGGCTCAGGAACCAGGAAGTAAATACGGGCTACACTCAGAACCAAAATTGTTCCACACCGTTACCGCTAGGTTTGAAAGGAGAAAAACTTGACTAAGACATAGTTGATGGAGAGGACTAATGTTTTATAGGAAATGTTACTTCCATCCCGGGTGACAATTGAGAATTTCTTAGGTTGATTTTACAGTAAAATTATCTTATTTATCGCTCCTTTAAGTAACCAATTAGAGAGCGGCATGAACTCACATGGAAGCCAAAAGGTTTTTCTACACACCTCACTTTTATGGGTATGAAATAAAATTGTCTGTACCTGCCCATTTTAGGTGATCTATAATGATCTTCCAGTCTACTACATGGAAAGGTACCGATGTGACATAAAACTCCTGTACAAGTAGTGTCACAGTCATAAGTGGCGTATAGGTAATGTGTGATTGTGGTATGATTGTTTAACATTGTGATGGCAATGTCAGTTGCTAATAATCCATATTTTTTACACATTATCTCAATGTCACCACCTATCCCTGGGTACTTTAGCATCACCGTCACTAAAATCCATATTTGTTCAGAGCATCAAAGGCAATTAAAGTCCATCCCAATGGCCAAATATATTACTAGCATGCAGAGTATGCAGGACACTTGAAATATATTAACCTTCCCAGTATTGCATTCAAGCAGTGCAGTGTTGCTGAAACCAGAGGTGGGTAGAGTAGCCAAAAATTGTACTCTGGTAAGAGTAGCACTACTTCAACATGTTTTTACTCAAGTAAAAGTAAAAAGTATTTAGCCAAGAAATTACTCAAGTAAGAGTAAAAAAAGTATTCAGTAAGAAGGCTACTCACGCACTGAATAACTAATCATAACAGCTGACTAATCATAACAAAGACTCCAGTCCTTAGTCTGGTGCATTTTTTTGGTTACAAGTATGTTCGTTATTCATGAAGTTACTGGCAGTACATAGAGTAGCCAGAAATTTTACTCAAGTAAAAGTAGCGATACTTGATGACTCAATTTTCTGTGTCCCCAAGCCGAAATTCAGAGCTGCCTGGTGAGTTCAGGGGACGTCGGCTGTGGGATGTTTCAGTGTTTCACCAATAACTCCTGTGAGATCCAGGGCCTTCACCACATATGCCTGACTCTGCTGCACAACGCGGGACGCTACGACTCCCAGGTGGGAAGCCGACTGAGCTCATGTCCCGCTCTCACACACATAAGTAAAAGTAATCTGCTCGCCATCCCAGCCCTCCGCAGTCAGACGAACTGAAACGAAGTCCATTGGGGACTTCAGGCAGGGGTTAGAGAAAGCAGATCTGGATACAAGTTTTTATTTCATTTAATCCCATCAGTCATTAAGGTCGTTTGAGAGGAATGTTGGTAGTATATGGAGCAGGGTATGGCTATGGACGGTAGCATTGGTTACAGAACAATCTGAGAGGGCATCTGAAACGGGAGAAGGAACAGCATGTCCACTATACTAGAATAGAAATGTACAAGAAAGTGAAGCAAGTTCTTCTTCTCCTCAGGGTGATGTTGAGCAGTAGAGGATGTTCTGCATGTGTTCTTCTGCAGATGCTGAGTGCAAAATGATTGCTGGGAAAGATCTGTAAATACCAGCATTTCTGCATTAATCGCCCGCGTGTTTCTTTTAAATTCCATGCAATTCTGCGTTCTGATTAAGTTACGCGCAAACAGCTAGATGTTTTTAGAAGTCTGCCATGAACACACTCGGTTTAGTCAGAAATACAGACTTCTCCTGAAGCTAGTTGGAGTTAGGTGCTGCAGTAAAGGTGTGAAACGCGAACGAGAAGAAAATGTGTATTAAAAACGTTGCACAAGACGTAAGGAAATTTGTTTTTGGTTGCTTATTTCTTTGTTGAAACAATAACGTTTGGTAATAAATCTTATAAAGCTCGACTTCATGTTCATTCCCGTTAAATGGTGCCACGTTTGTCAGGATAATGCATTGGTGGGTGAAGCAGCAGATTTAAAGATGTGGGTCTCACCCGTGAAAACTTTTATTATGCTATAGACCCGTTTTGCGTCACTTATTGGATTGGAACATCTGAGGAAACAACACCTATCAGCAGTTTTACTACTTATTAATTTAATCAAAAGGGGATTCAGCTGTGCATACCATACACAACCACAACCTCCTGGTACCTCCTTCCCATGCTGGTCACCAGGCTGGACCTACATTGCTGTGGGATGGCATCCAATTCTTCAACCACTGTCAGCCAATCTGGATGTGCCGGTCACTCTGGCATCAACAGCCCTCCCAAGCAGAATCCACAAGCGTCCAGCAGGGCTGAGGTCAGGACTGCAGGCGCCCTTCCTATCCTCCCCACTCCTTAACTCTGTGGAGGAGACAGTTCTGCCTCATAATGGATGCCACTGGCTACAGGACATCGCTGTGACATCGTTCTGCAGTGAGCTTGCCCCCAGTGAAGTTTTTCCATAGAGGTACTTTATACCATAACGCTGCCTCCACTAAGAGCTGTTTAGCATTGGCAGGATTTGGAAAGATTTTTCATGGACGCAACCCACAAATGCGTTTTTTCCTTACAGATGTGGCATCATTTTAGGGCATTTAAGGTGGAATTTACACGCATTGAGTCAGTATAACATTCAATGGCAGGAACCATTGTTGCCGCCATGACTCAATCGACTACACGCTGCTGCTCCTACTTTTTGTGCGTATCTTAATGCCTCTTATCTACACTTGTCGCCCTCGTTTATCCCCTTCCCATCGCAGGGTAAATCCTACGTGAAGGACGCACTTCGTTGCATGGCGTTGGGACTGCGGCAGCGTTTCAGCTGCGTGAGCCGGCGGTGCTCTGCGGTGAAAGAGATGGTGTTCTCGCTCCAGCGAGAGTGCTACTCCAAACACAACCTCTGCCTCGCTGTGCAGGATCACCTGGACACCATGGGGAGCCTGGTACAGTTCCAGCTTATGTTTCCTGCAGGGTGAGAAAGGCACGCACGTACAAAGAGTCAAAGCATGCGGGGCAGTGTGTCCCGGCCCCTTTATAAGCACTTAGACACTCTAAAATGATAAATGGCATCAAATTGAATGAATTCTGACAGCACATTGTAAAGCTCTTGCTTTTAATAGCATGAGTACTTATATTATCTCGGTTTCATACTAGCAGTGGCAACATAACAGCAGGCACATCATATTTGATATGGCTCTTTTATTCATTTAAAAAAAAAAAGCCTGGATCCTTGATGCAGCAGCAGTGAGCTGTGTGTGTTTTATAATGTATGCAAATCTCTGGTTTCACCCGTTCCAACATGACAACATGGTAAAGCTCTACTGACTAGCCCTTTAATAATTAACTTCTGCTCCACTTTTCTTTCAAAGTTTGATCCCGGACCTGGTTGTAAACCATTACTAATTCATTTCATTAATTAGTCTTTCCACCAGGTGCTTTTATCCTTTCATTCATAGAACTTTCCTGCCATCCTTTTCAGCCACGGTCCCAATGCTTACTTGATGAAAATGATTGGCTACTTAACGGGTTATTTTTACTTCACAAGCATTGCGACCTTCTTTGGATTGCCTGCGACTGACCGCACTGTGGATGAATTCCCAACAGGCCGTACGTTGAACTGATGAACTTCCTGTTAAAGTGTGGAGACGAAGTCAGGACCTGGGTCGGACGGCGACTGCGGGGGCAGTGTGAGCAGCACTGGGGGTCGCTCTGCAGCACCTTCACAAAAATCTGCCCCCTCAGTCAGCCCGATGTTCCGGGGCCTCCGGCCGGTCCACCGCCCTCCGTCCCTGGACCCGTCACCCCCACAGAGCCCCTGCAGCAGCCAACCAGAGAGGTCGAACTAGAGGACGTGACCCCGGACAGGCTGATGGACAATGCCACCAAATCTGATCTCTCAGTATCCTGAACTTTCTTGCGTCAAATGTGTTACACAGGGTACACAAACATTAAGCACTTATATTTACCAGTAGAATATGTAAAAGATGTAGTGCTAGAAGAGCTTTCTGTCTACTGTTGCCAGTGAAAGTAATGCAGCAATATTTATTCAGTGTGTGGGTGTTTTGTTTCATGTAGATTTATATTTTCGTCTCAACACGTACAGGATGAAAAGCCACTAATCTACCTCACATCGATGACATTTTGTCAGAGTGGCGCTCTTACAACACGTTATCACAGTGAAAAGCTTGTTTTCAGCTCATGTGATAAGAAAGAATTCAACATTTTTAAGTCTGTTTTTGGTGTTTGTGGATTGTCATATTATTAAGCTTCAACAATCAGCAGTGATAAGATGTTTTTTCTCATGAACATTACATTTACGTTAATCCTACAAACTTCTCAAGCACTCATATCTTTTTTTTTTCTCGACTGTTTTGCTCAGGCCATTTGCTTTATTTCTGCAATAGATTCACAAAGCAGATGCAAAGATGCCCAGAAGGTCCAGCAGTCTGGAGCAATTTGCAGTGGTTTTTGCATCAGTCGGAGTTGTCTGACATGGCGGTGCAGAAGTGTTATGAGATCCATAAACAATGTTTTATTTTCTATTAAGCTACCCGAGGACTCAAAACTTTAAAAACAACATCTGACTGGAGGAATCCTGTCAGAACGGTGTTTCCACATCAACAATTAATGTTGCACTTTTTGAAATAATAAATCCCCAATCACAACGTTTGGATTCCTTATTTTAATAAAACAACCACAGGATTTAAAAACAATTTCAATAAAAAAGATTTTTTTGCAAAAAATATCAGGCAGACCTCACTGAAAGTGAATGAAATCTACCTTCTGTGAAATCTCCAGGCTGTTTGGTTCTCCATCAGCTTTCAGCAAAAGTGTGTGTGTGTGTGTGTGTGTGTGTGTGTGTGTGTGTGTGTGTGTGTGTGTGTGTGTGTGTGTATGTGTGTAATGCTAACAGTTGACACTTTTGAGAAAGCCACGGTATCGGCGATGACTGTAATTTACATAAATCTAAAACAAATATGGCCAAACTTTCACCTAAACATATGTGTAATCTCTCATTTATCTGTGGGGAAATTAAGAAATAACTGAAAGTATAATACCTCTAACATTTTAAGCAATGGATGTCACCGTATTAATAACGTAGCTCACAAAAGCACACGGTTAATCTCAAATTTATTAATACCGCCAGCAGATTTAAATTTAGGATTCCTTTCATTCAGCCAAGAAGTTTATAATGGGGGAAAAAGGCTTTGTTGACATTACAGCAATTAAACCATTCTTATAATTGCTGAGGTTTTGGTGTTTAAAGTGGTATTTTTAACCAAGTGATCCTTTGCAATGAGATCCAACTCTCTGAGCTTGTAAGACATGCTGATCATCACTGAATCCAAACCCTTAATATCACTTCCCTTGAGGACAAAAAAATAAAAATGGTTTATGAAAAAAATGATTACTTTAAATCTAAGTCTGGGGCTGGATAATTCATGGGATAAACTGTAGCTGTTAAAACAAACAAAAAAAAAACATCAAATATAATCTATAAATCATACAATCCCAGTTTGGAGACAAACCAGACTGAACTGCAGTGGAGAAGGGCAATTAAAGGTCAGAGTATCTCAGTACTTCATGCTAAAAAGTGCAGACCTTACATTCACCTGATTGGTGCTAAACTAAGATCTCCCTCTAAGTTACTACACTGGAAATCAATGATTGGTTTGCTGATCCAAGAAGTCTTTGAAATATGACACAGACTAGTAACTACTGGGTGGAGACGGTTTGCAGATTTAAAAAAAATATATATATTTTCAAACAGAACCGGTTGGCATTTGTCCGTCGTTTGCAGCGAAATAAAACCGCTCTACATCAGACTTTGCTCTGCTGTCTGAGTTATTTGCACAAGGCATCACCACCTTGAGTTTTTCTGCTTTGATTTGTTTTTCCCCTGCAAGAATTCTTAAATGTTTTGAAGATTTTTAATGAATTCCAAGTTTCTCAGACACCTGAAATACTGCGCACAGCAAGTTGTGCAACTCCACCAACAGTGTCAGTGCAGACTTCTGGCATTTGTGTCTCTGCAGTTATTTTAGGAGCAGACTTCTCTTACTGTCACGTTTCAGAAACTCGGGGTTGCACGCATTCAGATTCCTTTGGGAATCTGCCCGTCGGATTGAAGTCATGAATTGAATTAAACGACAATAACTTCAACAATACAGAGAAGTTTAAGTTAGTTTAATTTTCAAGTAAATTCACAACACTGCTCGACGAATGAGAGCAAAGCACTGAGAACTACACTGTAAATAAACTTCATTCAAACATTAAGCGCTTGACTTTCACCCTTTTACAGACATTCATCAAGCAGATCCTGATGTTTTCAGGACGTGTAAACTTTGATCTGGCAAATTTCTCAAGGACATTTTTGTGCTTTTAGCACTTTGCAACCATGCCTTTTTAATTCCTCTGGCGTAGATGTGAAAAACTGGAAAAAGGGTAAAGCTCCAGGTCCATTTTATAGCTGTAAGTGAACATAAATATTTGTGCAACATGTTTAGGTTTAAGATTAACAAATCGCAATACACGATGAAAAACCTCCATGGGTGTTTGTGAAGATGCTTTTAGAAGAATAAAGAACTAAAGAACGGTGGATGGCAAAACACTGAGGTCATCCGGAGATCATGTTAAGGAGAAGGCTTCTCCACTAACCGAAGAAAAAGGAAAGCAGGAAGGAAGACGCATCATGTGGAGAAACAGCCTTTTTTAGACCAATCAGCCAGAAAACTCGCATCTCTAGATGTCCAAACGTTTATCCCAGTTAGTTCAAACATTATTTCAAGAAAAGCCAGGCAGTGTGCAGCTTTAGTCCTCATCTATTCTTGTTCATGGGAACTTAAAGGAAAATCACAGCTGATTTTTGTAAACCCACCAAATGCATATTAAAACAGCTTTTTTTTTTTTGCCTCCTGTAAACACACAGTCTTAATGCTGCTTCTGCTCCATGTCCTCCTCATATCTTAAACTCTCCCTGGGAACAGCAACAGGCCGATGTAGACCCAGCCGGCTCATTAAATGAAGGGGATGAGGCGTTTCTTGAGGATGTAGAGGACGGTGGCGAAGAAAAGCGCTAAAGCCAAGAAAATGAGCAGCTTGTCTGTGAGTTCCCTGCGGTTGTACTTTAGAATCAGCTTCCTCCCCAGGTGGATGGTTCCCGTCATGTTTTTGAACTCCTCGTTGGTTTCCTGCACTGTTCTAGAGGAGGTGGCTGCAGTGAGGAGGAAAGAAAGAAGGTATTAAGGGTTTTTAACTGGGCAACACACGAAAGGATAAAAAAAAAGATTGCCGGATACTTTAAAAGTTTCTTTACCCAGAGTCCCAATGGCGTCCTCACTCTGCTTCACCTGCTCCGACATCATCCGGCTGATGGACATCAGACTCTCTGTGATGCTGCTGCTGCTTTCCACTAAACTTTCTTTGGTCACCTTCCTGACATCAGTACATAAACACAGGGCAGAGCGGGGGATCAAACAGCGTTCCAGATGACTTTAACGTCACTGTATTTAAAGCGCATTTCCTACAGACATGTAGTTTGGCTCAGGATACAGAGGGAGCTAATTACAGGAAAATCCTGGAAGGAAACCTGTTAGAAGCTGCAAAAACACGTGTGCGAAATAAAACCCAAATTCCACTCCCCGAGTTTATTTGAACAAAGAAAAAGCTCAAATAGAAAGGCTGCACCAAACCCTTGCAAATGATTTTAGAGAGGCAGCAGTCAGTGGCTGCAAATCAAACACACCTCCACAAAAGCAGGAGTTGTGGCAGCTTGCTGCTCTGACGCACACCGGCGTGCGAGTTAACGCAGCGCTAAAGAGGAAAGGCGTCAGAGATCCCGGGAGCTTAGGGAGCCTCAGCAGAACTTTACTGACCTCTGTCTGGTGCCCAGGCTTTCTCCTACGTGCAGAAGCTCGTCTTTTTCCGTGTTGTCTATGGCTAGTTTACAGGCCAAGTTGGCCTTCCTCCAGGCTGTCTGGTTGCTGGAATCCACAAACGTAACACAGGAAAAAAAATTAGAAACCTGCACTAAAACCTGAGTTTTATTCACCGTAAAGCTGCAGTATTTGTACACACTGTTCCTGCAAATACCTCATATCTGAAGTTCATACTTTTCTCGCATCGGATTTACAGAGTTCTTAGTTGTTTTTAGACTTATGGAACTCAAAATTAATTAATCTAAGTCCAGTAAGAGATAAGTCCAGACACCTCAGCATCTGGCGTCGCTGGCTCTCCGTCTCCGCGAGGATGGACAGTCTGGTTGGCTCCGTGTCTTGCTCCTGGGCCATCTGCTCCAGATCCTGGCGGCGGTAAAAACATGGCTTCACATGACTCACCTCCATTGGGTTCAGCAAGTCTCAACACAGCCTGTATGTGGGGTGGGTGGGGGGGCAAAGACCAGACCTGTATCCTGAGCCTCAGCTGGTTAAGTTTCTCTTTGACCTGAGAGTTGAGCTCGGTGAGAGCGGACAGCGGTCCAGGACAATCAATGATGTCCTGCAGATAACAAAGACATGAGGTACAGTGCAAAAAAAAAAAAACAGTCGGTAAGAGTAGAAAGGTCAAAGGACAAATGTTTAAAATGTTTCATTGTATTTACTAATTAGATAAAACATCAAGATCTACTTGCCTTTATTTAAAGCAAAAAGGCAACAATTATTTCTATTGCTGTTAAAATAACGCAACATATTGATTATTAGTTATAATAATTTTATCTGCAACATTTCTTTATTGTGGTTTTATTTTGGACACTTTGAGCTAAAATATAAAATAAACAGCAGCCAGCGTTAGCAGAGGTTTTCCTGCGTGTATCGTTCAAACTCCGACACCCTTTTGCTTCTTAAGTATAACGAGAGGACACGAGCTTCATTAGTTGGGCTATGAGGTGAGGAGACATCCTGCTTATATTTCACCGGCGTTTTAAAGTGACAATAAATGACAATAAAGTGACAGAAAATATTTCCAAACAAACAGTCTGTCTAGTAAACGAGGGAAAAGTGTAGGCGCCTTGTTTCCAGCCAGCTGACCGGCAGTGGACAATAAGCTGGGGAGGGCTGCATTTCTTTTTCTAGCTTTTTCAGTTCCAACAACTGTCGCTTCGCATCTCTTGCAGGTGTCGTGTCGCTCTGGCTTCGCTTTAAAATCGCCAAAAATCGCACGTTTTGCGTCGCTAGAATTGTCTCTGTGGCCTCATTTGCGTCGCGTCGTTCCCGTGTCGCACCTGTGCGTAGGGATGTGAACGCACCTTAAGACTCATACAGCTGAGGAAATCTTGGAAACGATCTCTGCCATCTCATTAAAAGGACTTGAAAATGTTGGACTTGTATGACCAGAAAGGTAAGTGGCTTTGAAACAGTAACTTTTTAAACCTTCGGTGTAACCCTGATGCCAGTAGCGGTGGCATCACGTTATGGTGGGGGGCATCCTTAAAATATACAGGAAACTACACAAATCGCAGTGAGTCTAAAATCCACTTTAAAGCCGGATGTACTTGAAACGTGACTCTTATGATTGTTCTGGCTTTCTTGTTGACTCACAAAAAATATACTTATCTGAAAATCTCAATGGAAACGGGAACTCTGGACAAAGAGTGGAGGAAAATACACAAAGACTGGACAGAAAAATACAGAGATAAATCTGAATTGGTAGTTTATACCTCAAACTGGAACTGCACATATTATTTAATGTGAATAGTCATTACAATAACAATCCGTGTAATATTGCAGTAGAAAAAAAACTGCTTTGATGCGATATTTGGTAACGACTATTTTTCCAAGTGTGATGCATTCACACTCTCACACAAAGCATATCTGGTCAGCTAGTTTGACTTGGACTGCGATCAATGCCCACGCCTGATATTGAGTTTAGCGGCTAAAGGTCATGGAGAGCGCTGAGGACAAAGAGAAAGAGAAGAGTGAGAAAAATGTGGTTTGAACCCAGGAATATTTTCCATAGAAATATATAGATAATTGCACATACCAATATGCTTTTTTCTATTTCCATTTATCAATATGATTATTAATTTCATTTTTTCCCAGTATATTATAAATAGTCATTCTTTTTTCTGAACTTTGCCTCTAAATGGCAGTATTATGGTTTGGTTTTTAGAGGAAATATAGTTTTCGTTTTTTTTACTATATACATATGCACATTGGTAAGCTAAGTATCAGAAAACGTAACTCTACCAAGAGGAAAAGTATAAAATATAGCATTTTTAAAGGCACTTTAAGGCACTAGATTGCTTTAAAAAACTAACAAACAATTAATACATTTAAAAAAAATCTCAAATTCTAAATATTTAAAAAGTGAAATCTGACTGGGAACTAAGGGCAAAAAGTGAAAGGACACAGAATTCCCTATTTAGTTTAAAATGGAATGAAGACTTAAAAAACAAATAACTAACGATTATGTTGATTTCACAAAGCACACGTTTGTGAAAAAAACTAAAACAAAACAATCATGTAATATCTGGCTCAACAATGCCAAAATTAAATACAAATAAAATCAAACGATTGGAAAATATCCAGGAACAAAAGATGGTTAAAAGGGGGTTTTAGGGAGATCTCACCAAAGATGGTCAGAAAATGTAGACTTTTTACTGATTTTGTACCTATTTATTTCGTAATTGGCCAGGTTACGGTATTTTCCTTCCCATCAGCGCGTATTTACCTTATTTTCTTTAGATTTCCAACTAAAACCCAGCAGGACCGAGCGCAATTTGTGGCAGTGGCATGTCATTCTGGCAGTTCCGGTGGCAGTTCCGGGTTGCCACGGCATATGCCACTAGGCTGACAGTCTCCACTGGCATCTGCCACAACAGAGACAGGGTGTCAGTGATCTACTGGCACCTGTCACAAGGCTGACAGGCTGCCAGAGCGACTTACGCCGTTACGGGCGCCGTCAGCGCCGTGGCAGACAGGGTGTCAGTGATCTACTGGCACCTGTCACAAGGCTGACAGGCTGCCAGAGCGACTTACGCCGTTACGGGCGCCGTTACGGGCGCCGTCAGCGCCGGTTTTCGGCAAAAAGCTTAGTTAACGTGACTTTAGGTGGATTTTGGTTTTGAAATTATGATCTCATTATTTAATAAACTGTCTCAACCAGTTCATAAAGTCATATTTATTTGATGGAACGATGTAATTCGTATGAAAATTAGTGGCCATTGACAGGGTGCCAGCACAGGGTGTCAGTGATCTACTGGCACCTGTCACAAGACTGACAGGCTGACAGAGCGACTTACGCCGTTACGGGCGCTGTCAGCGCCGGTTTTCGGCAAAAAAGCTTAGTTAACGTGACTTTAGGTGGATTTTGGTTTTGAAATTATGATCTCATTATTTAATAAACTGTCTCAACCCGTTCATAAAGTCATATTTATTTGATGGAACGATGTAATTCGTATGAAAATTAGTGGCCATTGACAGGGTGCCAGCACAGGGTGTCAGTGATCTACTGGCACCTGTCACAAGGCTGACAGGCTGACAGAGCGACTTACGCCGTTACGGGCGCTGTCAGCGCCGGTTTTCGGCAAAAAAGCTTAGTTAACGTGACTTTAGGTGGATTTTGGTTTTGAAATTATGATCTTATTATTTAATAAACTGTCTCAACCCGTTCATAAAGTCATATTTATTTGATGGAACGATGTAATTCGTATGAAAATTAGTGGCCATTGACAGGGTGCCAGCACAGGGTGTCAGTGATCTACTGGCACCCGTCACAAGGCTGACAGGCTGACAGAGCGACTAACGCCGTTACGGGCGCTGTCAGCGCCGGTTTTCGGCAAAAGGCTTAGTTAACGTGACTTTAGGTGGATTTTGGTTTTGAAATTATGATCTTATTATTTAATAAACTGTCTCAACCCGTTCATAAAGTCATATTTATTTGATGGAACGATGTAGTTCATTGCAGTACAGGGTGAAAGTTTGGCTGAGAGAGAGGGAGGGGGGGGGGGATAATTTTGAGTGCTTTATGAACGTAACAAAAAGGTTATATGACCTGCATGCTTGGCTCGAGACAGCCTCCAACCTGTCCTGGTTGGGAGGGTGGAGAAATCGGCTGCTGCTGCTGCCTCTAGTCTTGTGACGCATGCCTGCAAATCTTCATCATCCACCAAAGTTCTACTGTAACATTACCATGGCTGTTCGTCTCGTCATTTACTCTTGACCTTCTCTGTTGATTGTTCGGGCCTAAATATGACTAAATGCCTTCTTAACGTTTATGCTGCCACACATTCTCATTAATTTCTTGGTTAGTTAGCAGGTGCTCTCTCAGGTAAATATCTAGATACAGTAGGTTAGATTATTGCTTTTGCGCCATCTAGTGTCTGAACTCGGGAGTGGGTATTAGTTTACTTTAACCGCTTTCGAGAAGAAAACGTATTAATAGTCTGTACAATAAAAACTAAATTAACAAATGTGAAGGACACAAGACATGTATTTATATTAGGGCTGTCAAATGATAAAATTTTTTTTAATTGTGATTAATCGCATAATGTTGATAGTTAATTCAAGATTAATCGCAAATTAATTATATATTTTATCCTTTTAAATCAGAACGTGTAATAGCCTGTTTGGGCATTTTAATATGCAATTTTGGAATAAATGACACTAATAAAATACATGCTTGTACAAAAAATATTTTTATTTTGTTATTTTTCAAGCACTTTCAGAATTGGAATGAAAACATCCTACTGCCAAATGTTAAACTCTGGGCTATGGCTAAATGACTAATAATGACGCCCTGCTGTTTACACAATGTGTAAATAAATTAGTAAATAAATACCTGTTTTCATGCCAATATATTTTTTTCCTCTCAAACAAAGATAGACATGGTATTATATACATGAATAAAAATTGTACATTTCAATAAAGTCATAAGTTTTGTTAATTTTTTTCAATCTCTCATCTAATTCTGAGCAAAGTTTTAATTTTTTTTCTTTAACAGCGACAACATTCTGCAGTCCGTCAAAGCAGAAGATATTCTTACAGATTCTGAGATTAAGGTGATGACATTCATTATTATGTAGAAGACAATCATATTTTTCAGGAAATTAAATCAAATTGTGAATTTAACTTAATCTAAAATGTTGCAGGACCTGGAAAAGAAGTTGCAGACTGGTGACATTCTGTCAAACAGAATGTATCTGTGAAAACACAAAGGCTTTGATCCAGCCCTTAGTAGGTTATACAGTGAGCATGTCACCACTTTTAATGACATGATGGTACGTTGTCATTGCTTTATGTAATTCAATTCAAAACCATGTCAAAATACAAAACTGGATGAGCTACTGTTAGTGCTGTATTCTCAAAGAATGCTCAAGGGAATGGTGACGTATGTCCTGTTTGAGATTCCATAGTATTGTCTTCCTTTCTTTTTGAATTATTTGTTGTATTTTTTTAATGCTGTAGGGTGTCATCCTAATTACAGAAAAACTTTAAGAAGCATCCAATCAATTGCTAAAATTTAAAAGTCTTGTCAATTTCAATTAACGACACTCATGATAACTGCCTCCCTTGTTGTTACAGACAGAGGTTCTCATCACACGGCTTGAAAACATTCTGTATGTCCCTGGCAGTGGAGATGTTGACCAACACATGGTCACAGAGGTGATTCTGCCTGAGGTGAGCTTCAGTCCCTAAAACTGAGAAAGAAAAAGCAATTACTAATGGCATAGGTTTGTAAGTGTAAATGGGCTTGGTGGCAAAAACACTTTTATATGTCCATCTGTGCTGGTGAAGATTATCAGTCATCCAGGTCATCGACTCCCCTTTACAAAGGCTTTCAGTTTAATTTGCATGTTATCGAAGCCATAAAAAGGCATTTTTGTCCACTAGTATGAAAGCTTGGAACTTTTTTGGAAAGAATATGTCCATCTGTATTTTTAGTGTACCAAAAACTATCAAGGATGAGAGATGTTCAGAAAGCGTTAAAGAAGGATTTTATAATGTGAAATGGGTAACATTTGAGTTTTACATAGGGGTTTGATTCTTTATGTACTCATCTGAATGTTAACTAAACACAAAATGACCAGCAGACAGACAACAAATGCTGATTTGATTGAAATGGAGAAAACTGAACAGATCATACGATGGAGTAATAACACAACAAAGCAGAAAACATTACCAAAAATAACCTGGCACAAAAAATGTAATATTTCAGTGACAGCAACAACTTGAATAACAACTGAACTTGAACAATGTCTCCCTCTTGAGTTCTTCTGTAAAAATAGGTACCAATTTTACAATGGCTTCCAACACCTCCATGTGATTTCTGGTCCAAAACAAACTTTAAAAACAAAACAAATCTAAATAGACAATTGACAAATATTACAGTGGACACCCATAAAAAAAATATTTGTCCTGATGCAATGCCCTTAACTTAAATTATGTTTCATCTGTAAATGGTCGTAGGGAATAATAACCAATACTAAATTGGTGTGATAATAAGAGTAACCATTATAAAAAAACAAACAAACCAAATTTCAACATGGAAATGTGACTGATTTAGTGTTGTACAACTGCTGTACATGATTTGGAATTTTTTTTAGGTTGTCATCAAGTGGCTGCAAAATAACAACCTTTGCCGCTACCAAGCAGAGATGATGCTCATAAATACCGTGAAGAAAAATGAGGTGGTAAATAACAATTGTGTGTGCACAACTACATATACTGCAGTCATTAAAAGATACTGTACTGGCTCACCCCCCCTCCTCTCTTTTTGTTCATTTATTTCCAGACTTTCGGAAGCCCAGGAAGAAGAAGACACAGAAAAGGTTAACAGAAAAGGGTTAAACTACACAGCTATTTGAATGTAATCTGTTTTTGTCAAATGTAAAAGGAAATATGATCCCTTGATGTTGGCTAAATTAGCAATCTGTAACTAATCTATAATTTTCTGCAGGGAAGCCCGTTCATTGTCGATAGTCAGGCTGCAGCTGACTGGTGCAGAGAACAACAATTTAGTGGAAGAATAACACTTCCTGTTGTTCTGGATATGGACGAGCTAGAACAAGCAGAAGCTCTCGAAGCCCTCAAGACATGGGATGAAGAGTACAATGAATATTCTCCAGCGGAGCATTTTACTTTTGTTTTTGAAAAGAAGGAGGACTATGAAAAGTTCTGTTTGTACATTGTCGATGTAAAAAAACGAAAAGTTTTTGCAAGATTTGAAGAACTTCTGTAAATAAAGACTTTTACAAGTAACCATATATCTTCATTGCTGCAGCCTATCTGGATTTTAGATAGATTTAAGGAGAGACACATACTAATCAGCATAGAATTTGGGTACAACTACTACAACCTGACCTCATTTTCACCCTCCAGTATTCTGTGGAACGATGTCAACTCACATTGTTCTCTGACACCCTCATGGCCAGGTGCTTTCAGAATGACTATGTATGTCATACTAACTATTCTGTGTAGCACATCAGCAGTGTGTGGAATGCTTCTTTCCTTACAGCATATTAAATACATAGAAAACACTATTTACGCCATTGCTTCCAAAGTAAATGCAGTCACATCATTAAAGGTTTTACACATGTTAATAAGCAATATCATGGTTTGAAAAGAGTATTTTACTGAAAAGTGGCCATGGACACCTAGTGGCTACCTGCCACTAGGTGGCCAGGGCCAGCCTAGTGTCAGGTTCCAGGAGAGGAGAGACTGACACCCTGTGCTGGCACCCTGTCAATGGCCACTAATTTTCATACGAATTACATCGTTCCATCAAATAAATATGACTTTATGAACGGGTTGAGACAGTTTATTAAATAATAAGATCATAATTTCAAAACCAAAATCCACCTAAAGTCACGTTAACTAAGCTTTTTGCCGAAAACCGGCGCTGACAGCGCCCGTAACGGCGTAAGTCGCTCTGTCAGCCTGTCAGCCTTGTGACGGGTGCCAGTAGATCACTGACACCCTGTGCTGGCACCCTGTCAATGGCCACTAATTTTCATACGAATTACATCGTTCCATCAAATAAATATGACTTTATGAACGGGTTGAGACAGTTTATTAAATAATAAGATCATAATTTCAAAACCAAAATCCACCTAAAGTCACGTTAACTAAGCTTTTTGCCGAAAACCGGCGCTGACAGCGCCCGTAACGGCGTAAGTCGCTCTGTCAGCCTGTCAGCCTTGTGACGGGTGCCAGTAGATCACTGACACCCTGTGCTGGCACCCTGTCAATGGCCACTAATTTTCATACGAATTACATCGTTCCATCAAATAAATATGACTTTATGAACGGGTTGAGACAGTTTATTAAATAATAAGATCATAATTTCAAAACCAAAATCCACCTAAAGTCACGTTAACTAAGCTTTTTGCCGAAAACCGGCGCTGACAGCGCCCGTAACGGCGTAAGTCGCTCTGTCAGCCTGTCAGCCTTGTGACGGGTGCCAGTAGATCACTGACACCCTGTGCTGGCACCCTGTCAATGGCCACTAATTTTCATACGAATTACATCGTTCCATCAAATAAATATGACTTTATGAACGGGTTGAGACAGTTTATTAAATAATAAGATCATAATTTCAAAACCAAAATCCACCTAAAGTCACGTTAACTAAGCTTTTTTGCCGAAAACCGGCGCTGACAGCGCCCGTAACGGCGTAAGTCGCTCTGTCAGCCTGTCAGCCTTGTGACAGGTGCCAGTAGATCACTGACACCCTGTGCTGGCACCCTGTCTCTGTTGTGGCAGATGCCAGTGGAGACTGTCAGCCTAGTGGCATATGCCGTGGCAACCCGGAACTGCCACCGGAACTGCCAGAATGACATGCCACTGCCACAAATTGCGCTTGCTGTCTCTCCTAAAACGGCGAGACACAGGATTGCAGGACGTGTCTTATAAGTGGAGTTGCACATTAAATTCTGCCAGACAACTTTAACTAAGCACGTCAAGAAACGTATTTGGTGGCGCCATTTTAAACAACAGTTGCCTACAAAATGCTTCTTAATAACACTAAAAGACTTACAATGCAAATAAAGTTACGCGAACTAACAGTTGCGAAGCTGTTCTCTTCTGTTTATCATTTTTAGACCGCCATTTCTATGTGCCTTTCCAGTCAACTCCCGATAATACAGGGAATTCATCATAAACAACCATTCATACGTCTAAGCTCTTACCTGGATGAGAGCTTTTATCTCCAGGTCATATTTTATTATTTCTTGTCCGCAAATTCGTACGTTTACGTCCTCCGAAGACGCCATTACTGTTTTTGTACGGCAAGCCGGAGGGTTTAAAAACAAGTGAATCCGCTTTGGGCGAAGCAGTAATCCTATTTGCTGAGACGGTTTACGTCTTCACGTAAACGTTACATCAGTGGTTGGGGCATTGCTTCGCTTTCTAAATCATACGGCGGAGTGAAAATGTATTTATTATTAAAAAAGGATATTCAATGAATAATTTGGTTTTGGCTGTTTATTAAGATTAGGCCTATACGTTGATTATAATGCAACACATTTCACATGGCTGCTAGATAACTATAAGATGACTATATCTGGAAACATGTGCACAAGTCTTAAACCATCCTTAATTTATTTATCTTTATCAACATTTCTTCAGGTTTTCTGGAGATTTTCCACAGTATAGCTACTACTGGACTGGGTATTTTTCACACATTCAAAGTATAAAATATTGGTGATGGATGTTGTTTACACTGCTATACCTCATTTAATTGATTCATTAGTTATTTTTATGAAACCATTTTTTCTATATGGTAGTTGCTTTTTCACTTTTTTTATGTTTGAAGCTGACAATTTTTGGGAAAATTGTTTACAAAAAAGCCTCTTGGAAAAAAACAGATGCACAGTACAACAAACACTCGAAAAATATTTTTACCCACATTTTAAAAATGAACCAATGGATAAAAATGTTATAGCAGGACACATCAAAATATACACCAAGTCAGAGTTGCTCAAGGTTTGTATAAATGCTTAAAAAGATTTTAAAAGTTGTAAGATTTCCTTCTAAAGTTAAATGTCTACAAGAATGAGTCATATTGCAGATTGCACAAACTTAACTTTAGAATAAATACATTACTACAATAAATAAATAAAGTTTTGTATTCAAGCCTTAAAATCTTGTAAACATCTGGCTGGAAATAAAAAAAAAACACTTTGGTTATTGAATCTGGTTGGCTTTGAAACATTTTGACAAGCGGTTAGTCTCAAGAAAACATTTTAAAATCTCCATTAATTCTCCTATATCGTGGAGCTTATAGGCTATTAACTGTCCTTTTCCTGTCTCTGTTTTTTGCAGCAATAATTATTATCATGCTTGTGCAAAGTTTAAGTTATCCGGGTCATCGCAAAAGCAATCAGGCTTAAATCGGAGGCAACCGTACTTTCACTCAGTTACAGTCCCTGGTAAAGGGATCCATGCGCCTCGAGCCTTTAACACACATCAAAACCTCAATTCTCAACGTTTTTTATTCAGATTTTATCTGCTGTGGAGTGGAATGAAAAGGATCAATTGAAAATCTGAAAAGTGTGGTGTACATTTGTTTGTAGCCTCCCTTACTTTAGTCTTTGCAAAAATGACCATCTTGCTGCATGTTTAGGGTTGAACCTCTGCCCCGTTCTGAAGTCTTTTGCAGCTCCTAAACAGTTTTCTTCCACAATTGCTTGGGTTTTGCTCCATCCATCTTCAACTCTAGTCAGACTCTCTGTCTCTACTGAAAAATGCATCCCCACGCCATGATGTTACCACCACCGTGTTTCATTGTGCGGATGGTGTGTTCAGGGTGACGCGCTTACTTTTCCCCAGTGTGGTTGAAATGTTCCTGAATACATGCCATTATGCATTTATAAGCCAAAAAGTTTCATTTTGGTTTCACCTGATTAGAGCACTTATTGCACATAGCTTGTGCTAAACTCCAAATGGGTTCATTTAGTTTTCTTACAATGGCTTTTATGCTGCTTTTACATAAAAGCCAATTTATATAGTACACAACTAATAGCTGTGTCAAACTTGAGCTGTTGACTTGTCCAGCTCCCCCCCGAGCTACCATCCTGCAACTTTTAGATGCTGCCCTCCTCCAACAGAGCTGAAGCTAATGGTTTATTTCCTCATTGTCGTGTCATTGAGCTCTGCAGAGTCTTTATTTGTCTTTATTTCCAGTGCCTTGGAAAAGGGATGCATCTAAAAGTCGCAGGATGCTAGCTCTAAAGCAGGGATTCTCAAAGTGGGGGTCGCGAGATGATGGTCTAAATTTCTGACTTTAGATATACTTGTTTTAATCCAGCAAATGTATGGCTTTAATTGTGAAAAAATATTTATTTTCTGGAAGACGTACAACTTTCCAACATCAGAGAAAATCCAAGTTTTTTTTCTCACCAGTGTGTGAAAGTTATCTTTCAATTTCTGAGTTTTTCTGTGGAAATGTACTCCTCCGTGGCCAATAATTTATTTTCTTTAATCTACAATGGTCACAAGGCATTTTTTTTTGTGTGTGGAAATTACGACAAAGTCACATAAAGTGAATAAAGTTGTAACGTTACGAAAAATAACTCAGTCATTTGCACAATTGCTTCAAAGTCCTGATACAACTAATACTTTTTTTGCTGATTTGCTAAAAAAAAAGATTTAGTATTTCCTTATTTGTGAAACAGCTACTGTAAATAAATTTACAAGGCACTCAGCAATCCTCATTTTAAAATGAGTGCATTGAAAATGCACTGTATACCAATTTAGACCCAGCATCTTTTACAAACTTGTAAAATGATGATTTGTGGAGTTACACAGACGGACACAAAGCGAGACACTATAAGAATGTGACAGGAGTCAGAATGGGGTGCTAATGGTTTTTATTGTTTTGATATTAAAATCAATAAACATAATCAGACTAACGTGGTTACAAGCAGAACTGCAGTACCAACACCCGGCTGATACACGAGAAATAGAAAGAATGATTTAACACAAAGTTAGAAAAAAAAAAATGAAGAGGCACAAGAACACAACGGAGATTCAGGGCAGGTGTCCGCAGGATGCCGAGCAGCCAGAGACAAAAACTGTCAGAAACTGAAACATAACGGGCCGTTACAGTACAAACTGAGAAAAATAAAATAAAAGTAGAAGTCTTACATTTCCATGCCTGTGCATAAAGCCACCAGCTGTGCCTCCGGAAAAAAAAAAAATACAACATAAAAGAAAAAAGTGGGTTGAACAAAAAGTATAAACCCAGCACAACATTTATTATATAACATAAATATAACACATGTCAAGATATTGTATTTAAACAGGCATATATGTGAACTACAAATATAGACGTCGTTGCTAAAGAGAGGATCAAGTTAGTTTCAGCAGGATACACCCTCTGCACGTTTTGCTTCTTTACGAAATTAGAATCACCAAGAAATCTAATACAGAGCACTTAGCAACGAAGTACAGCCTTCCTACTGAAACCGGGGAGAGGAACACACACAGGACTAACTACAGAAAGATCCCATGCTGTTGATCTAGTTGAATAAGTTACCATACAAGACCAGAAGCATCATAACAATGGCATGTGGAGCTCAGGATGACCGATACCTCCCACATCCTCTCTAAATGTTTGGGCTTGTATGGATTTCCTATTAAAAATTGACGTGCTGTCTTGCTCTTATTATTAGAAAGAAGAAACTAAACAGAACAGATGCTTTAAGATAAGCTTTTTTTTTCTCTTTTTGTTGAACGTCTCTCGCTTCGTGTGTTTTGGCAAGTCTGGAAGGAGATGTAAATCACTGCAGTGTTGGTTTGGAAGTTTGACGAGTGTAAAAGTAGATCATTTTTATTTTCAAGGGTGGGTTATTGTTGTTGTTGTTGTTTGCTTTAGTTAAATCAGTCTGCAGAAGAGGAGATGGACCCCTGCCCCTGTTTTTCACTGCAAGGGAAGGTGAGAGGTCTCTGCCCACCAGCCTTTTATGACCCCCATAATAATCTCCGGGACTCCGAGACAAGACACTGCAAACCAAGCCCTTCTTAAAAGGAAAGGAAAAAAACGGATTAAAAATGTATTTGAAGAAAAAAAGAACAGGGAACGTGGTAAAAACCTCAACATTTCCACTGAAGTACTTAACGGAGCGCTAAGGCTGTGAAGCGCTGAACTTTGGTCCAAAGTCATGAGAAAAACTTTGGAAGGTTAGGTTGGTTTAACCAGGTGTGAGCTTTGGCCCACATCCATCCTTTAATGACACACTTTGTGAGTTTCACAGGCAAAAATTTCTCACAACTCACAACGAAATCTTGTTCAGGGGACTTACACTGCCTGGAAACTTGCATATTTGTACAATAAAGCATGAAATTGATGCATCATATCTGAAACGTCCAAACAAGTCTCTTTGAGTTGTTTGTATTTCCAGAGGTAGCCAACACAAGAGAACTAAACCTAGACTCCTGAAATTCTTATTTTCAGGAAAAATTTTGATTAAAAAAATAATTTATATCATGTTGGCTACTAAGTTTAAAACTTAGGGGTTAAAAAGTGCTTCTCTATACATTAAAGCTGTTTAACTCTTCAACTGGAATAGGCTGTACCAGTGACAGAGTCCTTAGAAAGTGCAAAAATCACTCTCACAATGTTAGTTTGTGAGGAAACCTTTCATCCAATCTAATGTTTGGAAAAGTTTAATACTCAGATTCTAAAATAGACCGCGGGATCCCGCGATGAGTAATGAAACAGGAAGAGAGTCTTAAGGATAAACTTCAAAAATCATATTAACTTTTAAGGGGATTACTTTTCTTATATTTTAAGTGCATTTGGCAAAATAGATCCGCTTATTTGTTTAGGCTGTTTGTAATCAAAGGCTCTTGGTCAGTTCACCCCTTCCACAATTTCTACCTGGAAATAAACTATTTTGTAGCCTTGGACTTAACCGTTGCGTCCGTTTATTCATCTTGGTAGTTAATTATGTTACTAAATAATGGAGAAAATCAAACAAATAATCAAATTTAACCTTTAGCTAAATATTATTTTCAGAAAATGTTACATTACACCCCAACAACATTGAATGGAGCTATGATCCCTGCATAAGCCTGCTGGCTCTGATGAAATACGACACATCCTGATCAAACCAAAAGAACTACTGAGCAACCTCAAAAATAGCTTTTCCTTACTATTTCCACCCAGCCAGTTGAGTGCAGAAAATTACTTTAAACGTTCAATTAGTAAAGTGAGAAGTAAATTATCAAATGAGTCGACATATGTTCTGTACGCAACGTCTCGTTGCAGACAACTACTGACCGATTGAAGTACAAACTGGGGAAAGGGTGAAATGACTATCATCTGTTTTCTTTGCATAAATGGACTTTAATGACTTTATATTTCAGCTTGGAGAAATAAGAACCGTTAAGAGCCACTGATCTACTACAGTACATATAAAATTGTACTGTAGTACAAAACTTAATTGATTGTAGTTAATAAGTCAAGACATCAGCATCAGTAAATTTTTCCCATGACTGGCAAGTCAACTATTGATAAATCTGTTGGGTTTTTTTCTATTCATTAAACCTTAAATCCTATTAAAAATAGGATTCCAGCAATTTACTGGCCTAAAACAGCCATCAAACGACATAAGCACTTAAATGTACTTTTGTAAGTTTGGTATAAATCAGAAAGAAATATGGTTTGAAGCATAGCTGGGATACAGTTACGGTTCCTTTCTTTTCTGTTGGATTCTAACCAAAAAACCCTATCAGAAAATGCCTTGCATGTGTCTCAAAAAAAGAAAAACAAATTTGGAAACGATCAAAATCGGAATTGACAGGCCAGAAAAAGGCTGTCAGGTTACTCCATGTAAAACTGTTCTGATTTGAATGGATTTTTCCACTGATTATCCAGAAATGAGTAATTATGTTTGAGAAGCCATGGTGGTTTCTTTTTTAATTTTTACCTGTGAACCTCAAGATTACGTGTCTGATTTGCTCTCCTCAGTGGGAATATCTATATTGAATCATATTTGTCTCATTGCATTTTAAATTACAGGCCCTCACAAACAAATATCACCTATTATGCAAACTAGGAGAGGGGGAAACTGAAAAATATAATTTAAAATATAAACATTTGACAGACTCAGAATAAATATCAAACTATAATATTAACGATAGAAAGGTTTTAACACATAAGCAAGAGTGGCCACAAAAAAATATATATAACATTCGAGATCCGTCTCTATCATGATGACCAGAGTCTCCCTTTGAGCTTCCAAACAAATACGAAACAGGAAAGAAATTAAATCTCCAGACACTCTTTCATCTGTCTGTGTGATCCTGCTGAGGAAGACGAGTCTACATTCATCAGCAAAGCAGCAGCAGCAGCAGCAGAGTTATACCTCGCTATGTCGGCGTACAGCAGTCAGAAACATCAGACTGACCGGAGTCATCAACAGAAGGAATAATATGGCTAAAATTCAACACAGCCATGTTACTGTAGCACCCAGCCAGGGACAGATTATAGCACCACAGTTTACCCCCATGCTCAGTTTGTCACTTCATCCACGACCTGCGACTCAGTGCCAACACTGACTTCACAGAGGGGTCTGGCACTTCATTATAGCAAAGTTAAAAAATGGAAAGTGTTTTTTTTTTATCGTTTTCTTCTTCTTCTTTTTTTTTTTAAGTCACATAAAAGTCTCAAGAGGCAGCAACACAGTGCACCATGTCAAAACCTCAGAAGAAGAATGCATTGATATTGACCAGGTAAAAAGCAGGCCCCGAGTCTCCCTCTGTCACCGACACAGTGGAAGTTATCTCTTCTCTACACAAATACACCAGCTGTGCCAGCAGCAGCAGCCAATGTAGAACATATGACAATGTGGCGTAGTGGGCAGAGAAAAAGTTTTCAAAAAATAGAACCGGGTTTCCCAAAACACCATCGGGTTAGCTTTATGCTCTTTCACTATAATACTAAAGGGAAATACCGTCGGAAAGTTATGCAATATCCAGGCATGAGAACCAGCTTTTCTCTGCTGTAAACGGTTGATTATTCGGTAAAATGTGTGTGTATTAGATAGAGCAAGGTTTTCATTTTATACATTTGTATTTCAAGTTTAAGTTTTGGAAAACCCAGTCCGTTGTTTCTGTGGGGAAATCCCCTCCAGACTGACAGAAGGTGCAGATTTGTGTTGTATATTTGACTAAGGCACCTGGTTTAGCAGGCATCATAATTCAAAGTATTGTCTTTCCTCTGTAAGTGTACAAAACCAATTGCAAGGTGAGTAATGCTTTTGGTCTTTTGACTGTCAGGAAAAATATGAGAAAGAGATAGAAAACAAGGAGGGTATGTAGGGTAGATATACTGGAAATCTGTCATAAACATCCTCAAGCCTCTTTGTGCTCATTCAATAGCAGCAAGTACAAAATCATATGACTGAGAGTACAGAGAGCCCCAAAAAGCCATGCAACAACTTTGTGACAATGAAATCCATTTCTGATGTCCAAATCATTTCCCCAGTCTACGAGGGAATTAAAATTTGCCTAATTCTCTCAGCGTTATGCAGGAACTTATCCTGCAGACCAACAAGCATAGCTGCTTCTCATTTTAGGAGGAATAAAGGGACATAACCTCTAAATATGAGGTGATTTTTACAAAGAACAGACCTATAGGTTTAAACAAAACACGATATAGTTGAAATGATACAAACAAAACTAGAAGCCAGACTTTTGGGTCATGACAATACAGCCAACAGAGGGGTTTCATAAGCCCCATTAATTAAAAAATTTGGATTACGCTTATTTTATTGACGCATGCTTCACAAAGAAGTTTCCAGGAAACAAACACTAGCTATGTTTAATTTCATGGCAATTAATGGATAGCAACAAGCTCAAAGTTTTTCAAACATTAGCTTTCACTGAAAGTTGTTTGCTGCCACCCTTTAAGCCTGAATCTTAAGGACAACGTCGGCACGAGTTCGAATCAGCAGAGTAAGCTGTTGTTAGCCATTGTAAGAAATGCTAATGGTGCTATGTATTGGAATACAAAGGCTAGTAAAAGTTTCACTTTTGTATGAGAGCTGTTGGAATTATGTGGTTGGGCACATTTTCTGTGGCTTGGTAGTTATTGAAATGCTACAATTAGCTTAAAAATTAAATACCCCTATTTTTTTACCCTTAAATTAATATAAATACTATATTTTCAATTATTTTCACTGCAACAACTTGTAAACAGATGGACCATTTTTCAATATAGGAATCAATCACTGAAGTTTTTCCAGATATTAGCCTTAATAACAAGCCTTTGTTCCTTTCCTATAAGCTTGAAGCTAACACCAGAGTTAGCAAGCCAGCACATTGCTAGCAGTAAGTTTGCTAATGCTGCAATTTATCTGATTAAGATACACACAACTGCTCATAAATGAGAACATTTAAGTGACTTTAAACTTTAAAATGGCTAAATAAGAGCTTGGTTAAATTCTGATGTTGAGCTGTTCCCCTGTTCTTGGACTGAATATTCAAATGTTACTGTTAACTTACAGTTGAAATTTCCTAATTATTAAATTAAAAGTATCAACATTTCCAGTAACATTATCACTACAATAAGCTATAAAGACAATATCAATGTTGCAACTAAAACAATTATTTAAAAAATGTCAACATTAATGAAAAATAATTTGTTGTTTTCCTTGAATCTAACTGCAGAATCAGTAGTAGGCTAACTAGTTGTTAGCTATTTGAAGAAGTGCTAATAACGCTAAATGTCTGCTAACAGATAAAATGAATAAATACTAAGAATATGTATATTAGTATAACAGAAAATGTTATTAACTTTGTTACAGCTGCATGAAAGATATCTGAATTTTGTAGGTTGGCTACGATCGCACAGCTTGGCAGGTTGTTTAAATGTTACTGTTACTCAATTTTACCTTTTAAGAAATCCAATATTTTAGCTTTTTTATCACTACCATAAAATGTAAAAACAGTATTATTAAGTTAAACCGCAGAACCTTTCTAAAATTAGTTTTAAATGGATGATGTTTGTTGCCGTATTTTAAGCTATCATGAATTTAATATCTGTGTTTGCAAGCTAGCATGTTCTCAGCTGTTAAAAGAAATACCAATGGTGCGGTTTCTGATCAAAATAAAAGTATATTTCCCAAGCTGCTAGTTTCCCATAGCTTAGCAGCTTATTCATATAAAAAAAAAATTTAAAATACAAAATTCTGTGATTCCATTTTTAAGTTTTTATATTTGTCGGGTGGGGTGGGATGGGGGGGGGGATTTCCTTCATTTGAGGAGCTAAATATGACATTAATACTTATATATTGTTTGGTGCCAAGGCCTTTAATAATTTTTACCCACTTTTTCCTCAACTCCGCTACAACTCATGCTATCCCTTAAGCATCTATAAAACCAGCGAGGGAGGGAAACAAACAATACACTTTTAAGCATCCCTCCAAACACAGGATTTGAAATGACATATTTCTAAGGGTTATTTCTAGTCTTGCAGTCCCTGTATTTATTTGGCCTAGAAAAATACAGTAAAAATTAATTTATTTAGTCCACTGGTCACATCTAAATTCAACCAAGATTTAAAAAGTCAGACTTGATTAACCAATCAGCTACAAAAATTCAAGCAAATTTAGATATTAATAGTCATCTTTACATAGACATCTTTCCTTTCCTTTTTATAACCAAATCTTTAGGTTTACAATTAAGGGATTTGTTGTTATTTCTTGGTGCCAAAACATCTTCAACATTGAACCCAAACTTGCTAACCTACCTCTTGGTAAAACTTACAGAAACTGCATAATTATACAATATTCACTATAATTACCAAGTCCAAATAATCACCAACTATAGTTAGCATATTCTTAAAACCTTAACCTCAAAGGATTTTCATAAACGATTTGCCTTCATAAATTCAAAATTGCTGGAATGCTGAGTTGCACTGGAATTAAGCATTTTAACTGTACAATAAAAACAAATTACACAGTTATATTGCGAAACATTGACGGAAACTTCTTTGAAATCACCTTATAACATCAAACTGTGCACACCATTCAAACGATATACATCGAAACAAATCTTAAATTGGTTTTAAGCCCAACTCCGACTAGTTTTGTCACACCCAAGAGACTGGCTTTTACAAAAGTCACGCTATGCTTAACAACAGTTATCAAACAGGTCAATAACAGAAACCTCAAACTCTTGTTCATCTGCGCAAAAACCCATGTGAGCCTTCTTCTTACTGGTCCGACAGCAAAATCCCACCATTTAGGGAAACTTAAAACTAATGAAAACGATAGGAGGGAGGAAGGGAGGGAGGGTAGCACTTCTTGGACGACCAAACATTATCAGCACCATGTGACAAACCCCAGTTGGATCTCAGCTGGACATCACAGTCAAATCCTTCATGAAGGGAACATGTTGTGGATTCATTGTTTTTTTTTTGTAGTTTTAATTTTTGTGTCAAAGTCTGTTGGCCTTTGTCTTGACTTTGTGTACAGAGCATTGCACCATAGTGATTGACATTGATAATTCAGAACACACAGACAGACAATATATTTTTTGTACAGAGTAAAGAATGGCGACAATAACTGGAATACATAAATATATTTTTCTTTCGATTTTATATGTCATCACATATGTCAGATAGAAGAACAATATTACCCTGATTTGCTGAAGAAGAGCTTTATGGTATCCACGTAGCTTTTATTGAACAAGAGTAGCACAAAGTTACACACTCTATTAGCTTAATAGTTGACTGTATAGGATTTTTCTTTTTTTCTTTTTTTAGAAATAAAAAGAATAAGGAATAGTTTTACTGGCGTGGATTCTCACTCATTTCCTTGACTGTTAAAATGCCACAGAGTCTCTTGGTTTCAATGTAAAGTTGCACAGCTTGCGCCTATCATGTCAAATGTAAAAACCTGTGAGGACTCTTTCTTAAAAACACAGCCTCGTGATCGACAGCAAAAAACACATGCACCTCTAACGTCAGCCGGCCGTCAACCAGCGACCCTTTAACCACTGTTGACCCCCTGAAAGACCTGGTATCAAATCATAGCTGAAAAAAGGGCTTCAAACACGGTCACAAAAGACACGCGTGTCAAGAAGTTCAGACTTTTGAAGTCCTTTTTCAGATACAGATCACCACGTCTGCTACTCCGGTCAAGGTTGTTTTGAGCTAATCAGGCTGAATGGTTTTGTTGTTGTTGTTGTTTTTTACCAGACTGGCAGAACAATGTTAGAAACCCCGGGTATGTCCCTTTAGCTACAAACACGTCTGCCATGTTGTTATTTTTGTTTGTGTGTGTGTGAAGTTATTTCAGAAGGCAATAAGTGTCCGGATTGAGTCTCCACTTGTAATTGGCTTGCCATACAGTACAGTGATATAGTAACTTCCCCTAAGGCGGCCTGGAAAAGCAGCTATGGAGCGAGCTCTTCCCGGCCGTCCCAGGCTAAACCCCCTCCTCTTTAAGTCACAAGTAGAAATCAGTTTAAAAATGATAACAATATAGCTCTCTGAAGAAATGTGTCTACACTGTACATCGCCCTGAAGAGGAAGCCAAAGCAGAATCAGTTTTTCCATAGGAAACCTCTACTGAAGGCAAATGAATCATGACGCCAAGGGGGTCAGCATCAGAATCAAACGTAGGGGCCCTTGAATCAAAACCCTCTTTTTTTGTTGTTGTTTCATTTAAGACCACAATCATACCATCCCACCCTGACCAAGAAATAGACCAATTCTGTCAAGACACTGCACTTCCTGAAAGCCAAGCAATGATATGCTCTCTTTCTCTCTCCCTCTCAGAACAACTCATATCATTTCATGGCTCAAGAAAATTTGTAGATCTCGCCCTCGGCAGGCCGCACGCATATTTACTCGCTAGTTCATAGATCTAGCCGTGTCAGGTAATAGACTTATCCGAGCAAGTAGTCATCAAGTACACTTGCAGCATTCACACGAGGCCGTTTAGCAGCAAATGGAAGAAAAAAAAAAAGATTTTCTTTCTTTTTGTTTGTTTTTTCTCTTTTTTTGGACAAAGTGCTGTTGTCTTTTTAAACATACAAGATAATCTATACATTTAACTAACAATTAGAAGGTACATATTAACTCATAGTTTATTTACAAAATATATAACTACTAAGAAAATAACTGTGGACGGAAAGGGGAGAGCGAGTAATTAGGCTACAGCTAGTCAAAGAAGTCAAACGATTCTTGAAAACTTGCCATTCTAGTTTCAGGGGGGGGGAAAAAAGCACCATTTCTCCCTTTTTAGATGGAAAAGGAAATTATATTTAGAGCAATAGCCATTTCTTAATCACACAATACAAACAGAGGTACGCTCACAGTCGCTAGAAATCGCTCTGTAAATGAGAACTTCAAAACTTCAAACTGCCCTGGAATCCAAAAACACCTCTGTGAATTAATTTTGCATCCTAAACATCAGATTCTGGTTGATTTCTGAGTCCTTCGGTGCCAAAGGTTAACATAATGTTTGATATATTTACAGGATGTAGAGTGTCCCATGGTATGGCGTGAGAAATATAATATGTACAAATCTTGATGCAGCACGGCTGCAAGACTGAAGGCAAGGAGATGCATACAGGTTAAGCTCTGCTATGCACCTCTAAAGGCAACAATCCCAGGAAATGCAAACTTTGCATACTTTAATGGTAAATTCAGAGCAAAAAAGAAAGATGCACAGAGAAATACGCTGGAGACCAGAATCACATGCCTGACTGATCCTAGCCTGTGATTGGCCAGCGGAAAAAAGTCTGAGGAAGATTATTTTCTTCAGAGGCTTGTCGGCTGGTCACTCAGGCAGCTACAACAGACGGTTACCCATTACGATTTAATATTTTGGGGCGCTTTATGGGAACCCTTTGTTGAAGTGGCAAATTAGCATGGAGCACACTCAGAGAACAGGAAGGCTCTATGGAGTACTGCAAGTTGCTCTGCATGACCCTGTTGAGCCTGTTTCAGCCTCTCTGACATGAAACACGCTGGATTTGGAAATGTTAGCAGACTTTAGGAGAACATCAGAGTTACGGTAAGGGTCAGCATATTGTTGTTAGTAAGTCTGTGATCCTAACTGTGGCCACTGCTATTATAAGATGCTATTGAAGTTGAAAAGGTCAACCTCGCTATCATTTTGTCTTTGTTTTAAAATAGTACAGGCCTGTTTTTTTATTGACTCTCACACTAAGCATGTAGTTGCTTGTTACTATCATAAGGCAATAAAAAAACAACAACCTGAAAGCTGTTAATTGTAGTAATTCAATAGAAATCAGTATCACCACGTAGAAGCTTGGATGAAAACCAGCCACAAGTCACTAATCCGTGCAGCTGATTCCAGGTCAGTGTGAAGCAGGCTCTAAAGTCCTTGGTTGGGGACACGATTTTGAGCCTCCCCAGTAATCCTTAAGAAACAGTCTGTCCTCCATCTCCCTACAGACCGTTCTAATGACAGTGATGCGTTGCCATATCGTGTTTGAAATGATCCAGTCCTGGTTCTTCGTCTTTCACACACTTGGCGAAGAAGATCAGCAGATTTCTGCAACAATTACCAGATCAGTTCGTTTCTTCTTCTCCTCCCTAACTCTTCCTCTGATCCACGAATATCTCAAAACCAAAAAGCTAAACTATCAAGCAGCTTAAATAGAAAAATATAGTTTTTTTTTTGTGTTTGTGGTTTCTTTTTTCCCTCTAGCTTTTTAAATGCAAGAACAGACTTAAGAAACGTGACGTGCTTAAAAATAAATCATTGTCATGAAAAGTGGCGTTTTACAACTAATAGATATAGCATTGATGCTTGTATATACAGTACTTTAAAACACAACTGAGATAATATTCTGCTCGTGAACTAGACCTTGTCTACATACAGAAATCAAAGAAGTGACAGGAATATTTTGGTTATTTCAGGAAACATATTGACGAGCAAAAAAAAAAAAAGAAAAAAGTTACTTAGCTTATCTACTAGTGAGCGCCTGGGTTTTTTTTTTTTTTTTTTTTTTTTGTTGTTTGTTTTGTTTTGTTTCCTAGCTAGCGCCATTAACACACTTTGCATGTGCAGGGAGGAATCAGTTCAGGAATGAAGCGCTTCCTAAGCAACAGAAGAAAACTACGGGGGAAAAAAATTCCCAAAGTCGCAAGACACACAAATGAATGTTCCTTTTCTGTACAGAATTGGACCCAAACTAATTTCACAGTTCTATGAAGTTCCCTGACCCTCCCACATTTCTTACATTCAATACGGCGTCAGGTAAGCTGTGCAAAACCTTACTTTAACTGGCTGGTCGCCATTTTCGTTGCATGTGTCTTTGGTACAAAAAACAATCAAAATATAGTGTGCAAATATTTGTTGTAACCCTAAAGGAAAAAAAAAAAAAAAACACATCCGTCAACTCTCCCCGCCTCGTCCCCAGATCCCCTAGAGACAAGAGTACCAAAAACCAAAAGGAATCTATTGCAGAGCCCTCCTATATACACAGACTCTGTGGCATCACGCAACAAGAGCTTCCATTTGTTTATGTACATTCAGAACATCTTGAACAACTTGTGTCCAGCCTCTCCTTCCCTAACGGCCTCCTCTCCTAAGCCGGACCTAGGGGAGCTCCAGTCCGTCTCGAACACACACTCAGTCACACTTACAGAGACACACACATACATATACAAGGCACAATGAATAGAACTCTGATCAAACACTAGCATGAACACATCAAACTGTCACCACCACGCTGCCTGGTCAACTCTACTGTACAAGAAAAAGGGGAAGAGCCGATGCCTGGGAGACACTTCTATATACAGTTTCCTGGAGGAGATGGGTCGCTGTTCATGTCATCTTTGTCACTCATCATCCTTTATGCAGTCCAGTTATAACCAGCAGAAAGCCCCGAAGAAAAAGCACCATGCTACATGCACTTCCGCCTCACGTGGTAAACCACTTCCTGTTGTTTAGGGTAGCACGTTGAAGCCTTTCTCCTCCAACCAGCAGGATGTGCGATCGTTTGAATCTTCAACTGCGTTCCTACGTCCTGCGTTAATATGTTAAACCTGTTTTTACAAGCAGCTGAGCTGATTGGCAAACAGGGGATGGCAGGAATTTATTTAGGCCTTCAGTACCAAATAGTTCCTGCCAAACCTGCTTTTTTTTTTTTTTTTTCTCGCCGCTGCAACTTTCTTGGCTATCAGAGCCATTTTTGTAAAAGTGCTTCAGTGAAAGGGTCAATTGAACTTTTTTTTTTTCTTTTCTTTTTGCTTTTTTGGGATAAAGCTCCTTATATAAATGATAACTTATGCTTCTTCAATCTGTGATTGTTTCTGGCATGTAACAACATTCCCTCTGTCTTTATTACCACCTCAAACAAAGTCTTCCAGTGGTTATGCTCATATGAGCGCAAGTCTCAGTCCCTAAAGCCTGCAAAAGGCTACGTTAAGCACCTCTAACAACCACCAGTGGATTTAAGAACGTGCCGTCCCAGATACACCTCACCACCACTTGCTTTTGGACGTGCTTCTCCCGACAGCCGGCCACCATGGTTGGGGAGACAGTGATGTACTGACAAAGCACGCGGCGTGCAGAGATGGAAAAGCCAGGGTTCGTGCCATACAGCTGCACGGCAAAAACGAGCACACGTACCTACGCGCGGGGAGGTGGTATGTGTGTTTGAGTGATTGGCGATGAGTGTTTACTCTGAGCTGTAGGGGCATGCAGAGGGGAGAATAGTTACAACGGACAGCAGGGTGGTAATATATGGAGTCCACTCTTCTCGGACGGAGGGTTTGTCTACATTTTTGAGGTGGGGACTCGCAGGCCGACCAGTCCTCCTGTGGGATCACCGCGTCCTGTGTTCTCCAGGATCTTGTTGACAAAGTCCGAAGTCTGCCCACCAACAGGTGATGGCACTAAAGGCAAAGAGAGACATAAAATTGTAAAAAATAAATAAATAAATAAATATTAAAATCTTTGGATCAAACAAATTAGATAAAAGGCAAGACAAGTAAATATACTAGTCAACAAAATTAAAGGAACACTTTGAAAACACATCTGAACTCAATCAAAAGCTATGCTGGCTTTACATACTGATATGGAATTAATTCATTAATTAATTAATTGAAATATTTCCCTTTATAGTCCCACAGATGGCACGGGGAGCAATCTGTGGTCGAGGGTCTTGCTCAGGGCCTCAATGTGACAGACTGAGTTTCAAAACGGCGAATGGATAATGTGTCAGGAACTAAAGGATGCCACATCATTTGATGAAACTGAAAACTATCAACCCACAAGAGGACTTCGTCCAAAGTCACAGAGAAAGTGAAACTGAAAATCTGATCAGGCAGACACATTGCAGCCACTCAAATATGTACTCAGTAGTTTGTAGGGCCCCACGTGTTTGGACAACGCCTGCAGAAAGTCGATCCGAGTCAAAAAATCTGCCATAAAATTCTTTATAGAAAAAGAGAAATAAAAAGTTAAGTCATCCTCAGTCAATAATTTCTAAAAACGAATCAGAGTATTCTGAGGGATGCTTCTCTGTTGTATAACAGAATAAAATGAGTTAGTCCGTGGGTTTTCAGTCAGGCACTACAAGTTGGTCCTTTTCTATCAGGAGAAAGAAAATTGCCATTTAGAAATTCACGAGGTGGTTTGTTCACGTCTTCAGCATGCTGCTCTGAATCCCTTCGGCCTTTTATTAAACGAGCTAAATTCCAGGAGACGTTTTGAGCCGCGAATCGTGTTTTAACTTTCAGTCAGTTTTTTTTTTTCCCAGAAGAATAACTTTGAACTTAATTTTAGGAGATTACTGCATTTTTGTGACTAAAGCAATTCACTGCAACAAACTTAAATAAAGTGATCGACAAAGGTTTATATAAAAAGGGACATGAAATTGTCTGTTTAAGGCTACAAAATAGAAGAAAGGGACAAAATGGTGACGCATAGATATAAACTGGGGTTACAAAATTGGTGTAGGGGCGATTAAAAAGCTTTTAATGCCTCGCTGCGGCAATAATAACACAATTGTGAGGTCTGCAGGAATACTTTAGGCAAACAACCCAGTGATTTTGTTTTAGATTGCATACAAAATCAACTTAAAATAGCATTTGAAATGCACAGTTAAGTTAAACAAGTCTTGTTTGGAGCTTTAAATGTTTCCTCATCTTTAGTTCTCACCAAGCGTCTCCTCGATAAGCCGCTCCAGAGTCTCCGTCATGTTGGTGGGGCGGGGAGACGAGTCCTCCACTCGCAGCATTATCTCCTCCTTGATGGCGTTGATCACAAACAGAAGCCGATCTGCGCCAGTTTGAGGACAGATCATTTTCTTTAAAACCAGATTTTTCTTTTTGCATTACCAAAGATAGACGCGAAATAAGAATGATGCATAGACGCTGAACTCACCGTACTCTGTACTGAGTCCCCAGAGCTTCACTTTGTTTGCTTCATACTGAGCTTTCTTTTTTAAACGGCAAGCCCTAAATCCCAAACAGACAGGTCAAGGTCACTTCATCCGCAGTAGATCACCGTGGCTCTGGCTGTAAACGTTTGCGTGCACGCCGCTTTACCTGGACGCCAGCTTGTTCTTCTCCTTGCGAGAGCGCGGCCGTGCCGTCAGCGGCAGCTCGCTGACCGGGGTGAGGTCGCTGATCACCTTGTTCAACTTGCGAAGCTCTGTGCCAATCTGCAGCAGCTTGCGAGGATTGGGAGTCAGGTCTTCCACATCTGTGCGCCGGGACTTCTTTAGCATGTATTTTCCTTTGTAACGAACAGCAAAACAAGACTGTTAGTCATCACACATTACAAAGCAGCAAGTATCTACAGTAATACTTCACCTAAACACAAAAGAGTTTATAATCTGAGATCTGGTGCTCCTCTATGTCGGCAATTAGTACTCAGTATAATAGGTCATCTTGCTATATTTTCAGCTACTATTACTATTTAGAGAAGTAAACCATTCCTACCAGTTATTTAAATATCTCGTAAAGATGCCCAAAAATTCTTCCAATAAATACTTTCACTTTGGGATATTATTAATCAGAAGGAAAGACTTTTCTAAATGACCTTCGCCACATTTATTTGCGCTCCTCACAGTTACTATTAGAATAACTGTGACTAAAGCATTTCTTTTACTTTTCTGAGTTGATTAAGTTGTCTAAGAGCCTATAATTACAAATCTGACTTTGTGTCCACGGGGTAAAAAATAGCATTCCTCATAGGAGCTCTCCTTCTGGCCATTTCTCTAAATGGGAATGATGAGAAATGGCAAGAAGAAAACCAGCTACTGAGCTAAACTGGCTCATATCTACAGTCGAGGGCAACGATGAGGACGTTCAAAACATCTGGAACTGTGACTGGCTGGACTAAGGACCAACAGTATCTTGTCAGAAAGCACAGTGAGGACAGCAGGGGAGGGAAACACAAATCTCCAGTCTTCACTGTCAATGAACTGCAGCATAGCGTCTAGCAGTCACCAGCTCTCCATAAAAACCATCAGATCCCATCTACATCCCAACCAGTTGTTTCGGAGGAATACCAAGTTAAATACTTTCCTGTCCTACCAACCAGAAACTTTCATTTGTGGCGTTAGCCGAGTACTATTGGGACTATAATTTTAGTCAGAAAGAATTAAAATGGAGCTTTTGGCAAATATTCCAAGTGGGTTTGGCATAAAACAAAGTATAAATATGTGGAAAAGGCCCTCAAGTCCAGGGATGCTGTGGGCCTCCTTCCTCTTCTAAAGACCACAGAAAACTTCTAGAGTCCCATTCTATCGGAAATACAAGGGCATTGTAAATAAAAATCTAGAGGAGTCTGGCAGCAACATGAAATTGATCTAAAGCATGTGGCCCAATCAACCTTCTTTCACAGCAATCTCCGTCTCCAGATCTAAATCCTGCAGAAGACCCGTGAGATGGGCTGAAAAGAAGAAATCCCACGAGAGGACTGATCTAGGGAGACGGTGCAAAGATTCAATTCAATTCAACTTTATTTATATAGCGCCAATTCATGAAACATGTGATCTCAAGGCACTTTACAAAGTCAAGTTCAATCATATTATACAGATTGGTCAAAAATGTTCCTATATAAGGGAACCAGTTGATTGCATCAAAGTCTTGACAAGCAGCATTCACTCCTGGAGAAGCGTAGAGCCACAGGGAGAGTCGTCTGCATTGTCCATGGCTTTGCAGCAATCCCTCATACTGAGCAAGCATGAAGCGACAGTGGAAAGAAAAACTCCCCATTAACGGGAAGGAAAAACCTCGAGCAGAGCTCAGTATGAACGGTCATCTGCCTCGACCGACTGGGGGTTAGAGAAGACAGAGCAGAGACACAACAAGAGAGACAAAAAAGCACAGAAGCACACATTGATCCAGAAATCTGTTCTATATAAGATCCGTCTCTCTGTATGCTCAGACCTTGTGAAATGTTATAGAAGGGTTAAAGAGCTGGCTTTCTGCAAAAGGGGGTTGAATTATGAGCAGAGGTGCCAAGAAATGTAGCAATGGCAATTTTGTCTAAAGAAAAAAAACGTCTTCTTTTTTTACCAATGTTCGAAATTAAATGTTGAATTTGTCCAAAATGTTTCAGTATGGGATTAAGCTCCTGCAATAGAAGACGGGGATTTTTCCAGTTCTTTACCCAGGGTGCCAATAAGCATGGAGAGGCTCTGTACTTTAAACGAGCTCCCCACTGCAGCCATCGCCCACAGATTCTTCTTTTATTTAATCACATGACATTTTTTTAATAAAGCTTGATTTCATATACAGTTTCATAGAAGACTTCTTCTCTCCATCATGCAGTTTTTTTTCCGTCATCTCAGTCACACTCATAATGAACATATTCCCTTCAACGACCTAAAGTGACATGCAGTGGATAAAATAAAGATATAAACTAAATGTGTGTCCCAGCACAGCTTTATTTAATCTTAATTTTCAAACGTAACAAGCCTTAAATGGCTTTCTTCCATTCAGACAAATCTAATATGCCCTTTCCATACTTGACGAAGATGGGCAATTTGCTTCTGAATCATTTCCTCTGCCGCTTAAAAGGATCCTGAGCATGTTTATGAGCAAAATGAAAAATGCCCATTTTATTTCATAATTTTCCATGAACAGCATGTTCTGGATAACACGTTTTTTGCACAATTAACATCATCACAGCCTCCTTTGAAAGCCTTACATAAAACAAAACTAAAGGACACGATATTCTTGAATCAAATGTTCTCAAACATTTGCTGTTGCTTTTACCAACAGGTCCTAAAAGAAAGGTTAATGCAATGCAGCTGAATATACAGTGGCTCGCCAAAGGTGCACAGACCTCTGTTAAAATACTGGGTGTTTGTGATTCAAAAATACTAATGATTAGTAGAGGAAATGAAAAAATAACATAAAAAGTGCAATAAAACGGTTGCATAAGTGTGGACAGCCTTAAATGAACTCCGTCGGTGTTACTGGTTACACATCAATTATAGTGAATCTGATAAACCTAAAACAAAGTTGAGCTGACCTAGCAGGATTATCTGCTCGTTTGCATCTTTTACCTAACAACTTTGTTTGCAAAGAAGCTACAAAAGATCAAAATGATCTCATTGTTCAAAGGTATCAGTCAGGGATACAACACTCATAAATAATTTGGGAAAACACGGGAGAACAGGGACATTACAGAATCTGGACGTTTCTCCAAAATGTAAGAAAAGATCGGACCGAAAGGTGGTCAGGGAGGTAATGAATGTCATGTTACCTCCATATGTCTGGAGTAGGGCTGTGAAACAGAAACCTTTTCTTCCCAAGAAAATCTCCAGGCCTGGTTAAAATCCCCAAACACCTTGTGTTGTGCTCTAATGCAGCCAGCATTGAAGTCAATGCGATATGTTTTGCACAAAACACACGTCATACCCACAGCGAAACATGGTGGTGTCAGCATCATGATCAGGGGTTACTGGATAAAAATGACGACGTCGGAGGAAAATGTGAGTTCTGGAATGGCTTAGGTAGCATTTAGAGCAACACCTGACAGAAAATCAGTGAAAGAAGGCCTGTAAACGAGAGATATTCTCCCAATCTGATAGACTTTTGCGCCTTTTTTTTACTTTTAACATATTTGTTTTTCAGTTGTCCAGCATTCATGACGCAGAAAACGGCGGAAGAGGTTTTGAAAGCATTTATCTTCATCTCCTGTTTTTACCTAACTAAAGCGGGATTTTCCCAGGGGTGTTTGCCCCTCTGAGAGCCTCTGGATCTACTTTCTATGAGTGTGTGCCTGCGTGAATACCATGGAGAGGCCCGTTCTTCTGGTACAGGTTGCTCGGCAGCGTGTGTCTGTCCCACTCGGAGGGCTTCAGCATCCGTTCCTGTTTGGAGGGGGTGAGCTGCTCGCTGTACTCCCAGAAGTAACGACGCTTGCCTCTTTTACGGCTGGAGACTCCGGCTGTCAGGCCTTTAATGTCTTCCATCAGCTCCATGTCACAGCCTGAGGGAAAAGAAAAGAAAAAAAAAAGAAAACAAAGGAATGTTTCTAGAAGTTAGACTGACGAAGACAACTTTAGGAGAGATGGAGTTTTATAATCCAAGTAAGGAAAGAGCTCAGAAATGGTGATGGTGGAAGGTCTCTACCTGGCTCGGAGAAGGCGTCACTCATGTCGTCGTCCTTGTCTGCCTCATAGTCGTCGTCCTCCTCCTCCTCCTCCTCCTCCTCGTTCTCGGAAAGCTCATGCTCGCTGCCGAAACCCTCATCGTGGTCTTCATCGTCCAAGTCGAGCCCATCGGCCTCGTCCTCCTCTGCCTCCTCGTCGTCCTCCTCCTCGTCCTCGTCCTCCAGGTGCGAGTGAGATCTGCTGCGGGTCAGGAACAGAGAGTAGTTGTGCTCCTCCTCCTTGCTCTGCTCCGGGTCTTCGACGGCTAAGACCCCAGCGGTGCCCGCGCTGCACGCAGCTGCCGCGGCATCGGACGGGCCGCACACAGTCTGGTTCGCCTCCACCAGCTGAGGAAGAGCGGCCGGCCTGACTACAGGCACCTCCCTCCGTGCCGCCACCTCGGCTTTCCTCTCAAAGCTTGCCAAGCTAGCTGAGCCGCTGGCTACCGGGGCGGGACGGCCCACCAAAGGGGCACTTGCTGAAGTGGAGGGCTTCTCGTCTTGAGGCTGGGAAAGAGGTAGAGGCGGATCCGACGTCTCGAAATCTGCCTGGGGCATCGCCTCGCTTTGAGCTCTGGGTCCGGAGCTCACGCGTACTTTAGCTTTTCGCACAAAGTCGGCGCCGTGAGCTGTCGGACCGGCGATCTTAGCCCCTCGTCCCGGAGGCTTGGGTTGAGTCTGGCCGTGGTCCTGGGTGAGGCTGAGCTGGTTCTGGGTTTTAGCCATAGTCTCTGTGCTGGAAGGAACAGGCCTGGTCGCTTTCTGGGAGCTTTCAGGAAAGTCGGCGAAAAGGCTTCTGGAAGGACGGGATTGGGAAGAGGAGGCGGAGCCCAGAGATGGTCGCACCAAGCCGGCGCCCGATCCTTGGAGTCTCTTGTTTTGAGAGGCGAGCGGCTGGAAGGGAGGTTGGGCGCTAGGAAGCGTTAGGTCGGCGGGAGGGTAGAGAGCCTCACAGACGGGCAGTGAATCCTCGCTGTTGAGCTGAGCCAGCGTCGGGGTTCGCCCGATCACCTCCTCATCCTGGTAGGGACTGGAGAAGTCATCCAGTCCCAGGAAGTCCACCTCCTTGGTTCCCCAGATGTCACAGCTGGCCAGCCGTGTATATCTGTTGATGAAAACATCCAGCTGTCTCACCAGGAAAACATTTTGATGTAAATAATCATGTTTAATTTGCACTGAAAACGCAAATATAAATAAGCAGGGTTTTTTAAATTTATTTTTTTTGCTTTTGCTTATACGCGTAAAAAACAACAACTTGTGAAACATGATGTAAATTATCACGATAATTATGCGGTTTTTTTCCTGTTTGGTCAGAGTTTAACCAAACCCTCCTTCTAACTAAGATCTTCTAAATATTTGCATATTTAAAACAAAACACACTTGTTGATGCAAGTGACGGTTTATTTCGCTTTTTCTCTCTTGTAAATTATTCCACTTATCATCGGAAACATGCGTGAGCACAAAGTTGGCCGATTAAGCTGACAGGGCAAAACATGAAGGAAGCCTGTTCGAGCAAACGCTCCGTCTTTATTCTCCTTCTTGTTTTGGGGATTAGTTGAATTTCTGCCAGAGTCAGATTTCTGAGAACAGTAGAACATTTTCATACCACATTACTTCCAAGAAGAAAACAAAAAAAGATCAAAAAATGTCAGCTGACCCTGCTTGAATTTCCTCTGCCGAGAACCTTGACAAACCTACCTACGGCTCCCCTGACCTTTTTTTTTTACAAACTAGTGCAGACATAAACCAGCTTAATCGGTCGATTGCTTGTTACTCGAAGGGAAGGAACATAACACTTTCATTTGTTTCAGTAAAACAAATCCAATTAACCATCGCCGCAAAAAACATGACCTTCCTACAAACAGCCCTATTTCTGCAGCAGTTGTCTCCTCACGCCTGGCATCAGGAAAAGGAGGGAAAATCCTCCTTTTACATGTATTTATGGACTAAAGCATTGGACAGATGTTCACTTCAACCCCAGACAGGCCACAACAAGCCGCTGCTTTTTTATTTTATGTGTCTTCCTTTAAGAAGGAAAAAATCTGATCTGCCTCAGACATTAAAAACCATGACCTCCCTGCACAGTTTTGCCTTTTAATGCCCTACAAACACATCTCTTGGTCTTTATGATGCGGTTTGTTCACGTTTGTTCCCCAACAAATCTCTGAGGCCTTCGTAGAACAGCTATTTCCTAATTAGGAGACTTCTTACAGCAGTTTTGTTGCCCTGGATTTGGTTTACGGGCGCCAGAGTAAAGGAGGCTGAATACAGAAGCAGGCCACGTTGCAGATATTTACCTGTACAAACATTTGAACAACCGTAGATAATTTTCCTTCCGCTTTAACAGCCATGCCCTACTTTTTGGTTGCTCAATCAAAAATTCCTATAAAATGAATGAAAGTCTGTTTGCAACATGACAGAAACAAGCCACAGCAGGTAAATGATCCAGTACCTGGTGAGGTCTTCCCAGTACGAGTCCCACTGTTCGAACGCTGAGCTGCTGTACACCGTCTCACTCTCGCCGAGGCCGATGAGCTGATCCACGCCTCCCTCCACCTCTTTGCCTCCGTCTCCAACGCCCACAACGCTGTCCCCACAGGGACTCTGTTGGTGGCTCATCTCTGTGTCCTGCAGAGGAAGAAGAGAAAATCAGAGTGAAGGAGGCAGACGGCGAATCTAATCTAAAGTGTAGCTTTAGATGCTGAGATCTAATGTTAACGTTTATGATTTAAAGGGGACATGTGCTTCTCAGTTTTCCTTTTCACGTTGAAATCATTCAGTTGTGGTCTACATAAACTGAAACTGCAATGCTTTGGTCTGAATTCCTCGTTAATTTACCCCTACATTCCCCTTTTTTTGGACCTGTTCTGAGGTGCGTCTGAGCAACTCGTTTTGGTGCTGTCTCTTTAAATCCAAATGAGGCATTTTGCCCCTCCAGAGCGTTCCACTCCACCCCGATCGGCCATTTTTGTAGTATGCTGGGGAACGGATTAATGAATCGTGTGGGATAATTCACCCAACAATTAAACATTTTGACTTCTCCTCTTGTAACTTCGACATCCTTCAGCTTGGACGACAAAATCTCTTCGAGAAATAAAAATGGCGGATTCGCAAAAGTGGTATGCCGGAGGTCCTTGACCTTGTCTGGAAGCTCCGCAGCAAATACAGTGATGTAATTATTCAAAAAATGTAATAAAGACCCAAACAGAAAATAAAGATGCAGCTCCTGGACAGACTACATTTCAATTTTCTGCTCGCCAAGTGACTCCAAGTACACAACAAAACATATTTAAGGGCTAAAAAGTGGATTTTTTTAAAGTCATCTTTAAAATCTCCGTCAGAATGCATTAATAAAGTACAGTTATACAGACATGTTATATGAAGGAAAGAAAAAAAACGTTAAAAAAATCCACAAACCGACCTTTCACTAATGTGCGATAATTATTTGAAAATGTAACACTGCAAACGTTTGAAGCCCATTAACAAGCAAAAGTAAAGAATACAGTATATTCAATTACCTTTAGAAGTGCATTATGCACGTTTTGTGAAATAACGCAGATCTGAAAGTGTTTTGTAACTTTCAGTAACAGCAAGTAAAATTCTATGTAGAAGACTAAAGGTGAAGAAAACTAATGCGCAGCAGTGAATCGCCATTGTTTAGTCTGGAGCGGGAAGTAAATTGAAGTAGACAACTGTAGCTGACAGCTATGAGCGGTGACAGGAGAGTTTTCTGTTTAAACCTGCCTGCAAGCCTGATGAATGCGGGAAGGATGTGAAAGAAGAAAGGACAGGCCTCTGTGTTTGAGATTCCTATGAAACAGCAGGAAAGGAGCTCCTGGTTTCTTCAGATTAGGAGTTTCAAAAGAAATGAAAACGTCAACGGTTCCCTTCTGAAAATGTTCATTTCATTTCTGGTCAGCTTCGTTCAATGCCATGACCAGCATTTCCCATCAGAAAGCCATTTCTTGCATGAAAAACTTGTGCAGCCACATAATGGAATGAGCCATTTTTACCTACAGTTTTATCTATTTATACTGTCGAAGCCAATTCTATGAATCCAAATCTTTAGAGAAAGTAATCTAAAAGGAATCAGAAATACCATCAGCTGTTTTATGTATAGCCTCCAGGTGGGAAGGGAGTGTTAGTTTTATTCCACACCAGAATACCTGCGGTGTACATGCAGTAATTGTTGTAAGCCCAGCTAAATGGCCTCTCATCTCTGCAGATGTTTCACAAAGAGCATCTGAGCATAGACAGGAACAATGGCTTTATTCTTTTTAGGTGTCATACAAGGTCAAACTCAGTCTGATTTGTTAATGTTGTATGCTTTCCAAGATGTCACACGTTTGAAAGCTATACCTGTTTTTGTGAGCTCTGTAATAAAGGTAAAACAGGGTATCTGCAAAGTTCTGCAAGGTCAATTTAGCGGTTTTAGGAACCTTTCTTAAGTCATTAGGGTTTAACCTAAAGATCTTTACAAAAAATAACATCAGTTAAAGTAATAGTTGGTAATCCTGTTCAGAAACACTTTTTGTTATACTGGGTAAAATGGTTCTTCCATCCTGAGAGTAATGTGAATGCATTTAAGTTTCAGAAAAAGCAACAACAACAAAATTAGACCTCTGCGAGAGCTGCAGGACTGTAGAAAGTTCTGGAGGGTATCACCGTATCTATTGGTTGTCCCACATGGCAATAATTGTGGCGCGCTCACGTAACGCCAGCGTGCGTGCTAGTCTCCGCTTGCTGGCTGCGCACTTCTAGTGTTTATTTATCCGGTTAGCTTAGCGGTTAGCTTCGGTGTTAGCCGTTCATTGTAGCTCCACTGCTCTCACTGTAGACTTCGAACATAGCTGAGCGTCACAAGAAGCAAACCGCATACAAGTTTATGAAGAGGAAGAACTCAGTAGAAAGAGATCAGACCAGGGTGGATTTAGGGAGATTTTTTTCACACGATCCCTTTGAGGAGCGGAAGAGCAGGTATGATGGTCTTACACATGCGTAGTTATTCAAAAAGGGAATTAGGCGTTTCTTACTTTAAGGAAAAAAAATCGCTGACTCTACCTTTAACTTCATAACTTCTATATATATTCCTTAAAGACTTATGGTTGAATATAACCTTGTCCACTTGCTTTTAAACTTCGTTAAACATACACTAAAGGTACAAGGAGCCGATAGAGGATAAGGTAACACAAAGCTTTGAATATTCATTCCCTGAACAGTGATAAGCCAGTTGAACCAGTTTCAGTAGCCGAATCAATCGCAGATTCATGGGGGAAGGCCGAACGCCTGGGAATAATGCATTTCATCTCTGACATTGGAGCGCAGAGAGGGGAATTAAATCACTCCTTTGTCTAATGCGTTATAACTGCAAGTAGAAAAATCAGTGGGATTCGCTAACAGCTGCGGTGCTGACAATTAGCGACACAAGTCGATCACATATTTTCCTCCATTTCCGGTGTCCAAAAACTAAAGGAAGCCGATCTCCAAATGTTCTCATGTCTGGGGTAGATTTAATAAACACAAACGAGCTAATAACGGTTTACGCTAGCAACTTTCAATTAATTGTAACCGTGGAAGGCGCTGCTTAGACAACGCAGACAATCAAAATTCAAACTTCTGTATTTCTGACGGGGAACTCTGCAAATCTGACGTCTGAGAACCAAAAGGACACAGGAGGAGTCCATTTCTAATGTGGATGCTCAGAAACAACATTGTTGAAGTATTTTCACAACGTGAGAACCTCTGAAATCTTCATCCAGAACCACAACGTGTGGAAAAAAAATAAAATCAACGACACATTTGTCCAAAAGAGCTGATGGAAGAAGAATTTATGCATACATTTTTGAATTATTTAAAAAAAATGAGAAGAATAAATAAATCAAATAAATGTTCGGTTCTAGCAGGGGACATCTGAATGTATGAGACTTTTATTTATTTAAACCGGTAATTTAAGACTTTTTATGACATACATTACAGTATAAGACTGTAGAAACACTGAATAAACTAACCATACAGTTGTTTATGGCGTTAACTATATGGTGAGTTCTGTGTTTCAGGCAACATTATATTGTTTTGTACGGATGCCAGGATGAGCGGTTGAGACGGACCAGGGTGCGCTGACACAGTGCAGAGAGGAGAGATTTCACAGCTCAGTTAAAGAAGATGCTTACGACTAAACCTCTGATGCTACGTTGGAGTTTTTTCCTCTGAGACTTTTTTCCTCTGAGACTTTTATTTACCCACCAGCTCACCATGGCTGTTTCTGCTTGACTTGCAGGATTTCTCAATGCACCATTAAATACAGACATCTGCTGACATAACAGCTGACTGAGGCCTGGCTCTGTAGACCTAATTTCCTAGTTTTAAGGTAGTAGAATTTTAATTTCAAGTTGAAGTGGTGGGGATATTCAGTAACTATGGACCGATATAATGTGCACCGCTGAGAAGAATTAAAAGAGAAATAACCAGATTAGTAAACTTAATTTCAAACTAAAAACAACATTTTGTTTATAAAGCAAAACAAAACCATAAATTAAAATGTATGCTTTCATGTGACTAACACATTGTAGTGCATAATTGTTTAGTCAAACGGAAATACAAGGTTTTCAATTTTTCAAAATAAAAATCTTAAAACTGTGCATTTGTATTTAGCCCCTTTGAGTCAATACTTTGTAGAACCTGTAATTAGAGAAGCACATTTTTTTAGGTATGTCTACCAGCTTTGCACACCTGAAGACTGTCAATTTGTATCTTCTTTACAAAATGACTCTGGATTGAGAACATCTCAAATATTATATCTTGCCATAACTTTTTAAATTGGATTTAAGCAGACCTTTCTAAAACATATATCATATTACATATATAATATTTTTGATCCTACCATTCCACAATTACTCTGCCTGCACGTTTATGGTCAAAGTCTCAAGACATTTGCAGCCTCCGACAGGTTTTCTTCCAGTATTCCCTCATATTTACAATCATAATTCTGCGCCAACTCTATGTCACCATAATGATTGAGTGTTCAGCTCAATGAGCAGCTCTAGTTTTCCAGCATACGTGGAAATTTGCGTGTAGGCCAAAAAGTTCAATTTTGGCCTCATTGGGCCCGTCTATCAGCTTTGGTGTGAATGGCTTGAGGCAAACCGAAAACTGCATTTTTGGTGGCTTTCTTAAATCAACCTCTTTTGCTCTTGCCACACTTCCATAAAACCCAGATCAGCTGAGTGGACAATTAACAGTTGTAGATTCTCCCACCTGAGCTGCAGGTCTCTGTAGCTCCTCCAGAGTTACCATGGGCCTCTAGGCTGCTTTTTTATCAATAATATCCTCACTTGGTCGGTCAGATATGAATTAAATTGATCGGATGGTGGATAGAACAGCGCTCTGTAACATGATCAACATTTTATAACCTAAACATGCTTTAAACCAGGGGTCACCAACCTACTTCATTGGTGTGTCATACGAAGGGCTACCAGTACTGACCTTTGAACTAGAAGAGTCAGAGTTCACCTTAACTTTATGTAAATTAAACACATTTTTCATGCTTTGTTATAAATATTGTCATTGTTAAATCTATATAAATGCAGCTGTGAATAAACAGTAAGAGTAACGGAATGACATTTTAGATGCGGCTCACTGGTGGATTGTGCTTTTTTTTTTTAGAACAGGCACCACATGTGGTCCTTGGGGGCTACTTGGTGCCAGCGGGCGCCATGTTGGTGATCCCTGCTTTAAACCTTTCCACAACTTTCTCCCTGACATGTCTGCTGTGTTCCTTGGTCTTCGTGATGTTCGTTTGTTCACTGATGCTCTCTAACAAACCTCTGAGACAGAACAGCTGGATCCATTATGGGACTAAATTACACATCTGTCTTTTTTTAGTAATTAGATGACTTCTAAAGGCAATTGGATATACTGTATTCTATTTGGTGGTATCAGAGTAAAAGGCGGTGAATTATAAATGCATGCCACAGCTTTCCATAGATCTATTCTTTTCATTTTGAAAACTACGTATCATTATTTTTCTATCGCAGTTATCGGCCACTTTTTGCAGGCACTTTTTTAATCCGAATACATTTCAATCCAATCGTGAAATTTTGTGCATGTAAACATAGCATGCCCGTGCAAATTCTCAGTTACCTGGGTCATCGCAACAGCAAACGGGCTCAAATCAGAGGCAGCCAGACTTTCGCTCGGTTCTTTCTGATCATCGGGATATTAACAGGAAGAGTGTTTACGATATATTTTTCCATTTAAAGTTTTCAGACGGGCCATCGCTGAGAGAAAATCATATTTCTAAAGGCTTCACAAAACAAATCTTAATTATTTAGAGTATTTCTGGAAGTGACAACCAGTATATATGTTTTTTACTTAATTGGCTTTTGCATATGCTTAGGAGGCAGCTCGCTGGGTTAGACAACATCTGGATGTGAATGAGCGACAGCTTGGTGTGAGCAGCTGTGGCCGTTGCTAAAAGAAAAGGGTCTCAAAGCACAGCTCATATAGTCTGAAGCCTGGTTGTTGGACCGTTGTTTGTAAATTTATTTTGTGCGCGTGTGTGTTCGTGCGGGTTCACTCACCAACTCGTACATGAAATCTGGGTCAGAGTTGGTGGCCAGCAGCTCAGTGCTGGTTAGGGCCTGGTCAGCAAATGAGTAGTTCTGAAAGGCGTCCCCAAAGGGAGGCTCCATCCCACTGACGCTGGGCTGGTGGAAGACACACCAAGAGTGAGCAAAAAACGGAAACCTGACAAACCATCTTAACGTTGATGGTTTTGCTTTTTTATTTTTTTATTTTATTTTGTTCCAGTAAAGTTAAGAGCCTAATTTCTGTAAATATCTGCCGGACAGAGACTAAATACCAGATCTGTGTCATTCATGCACTGCACAGAAATAAAATTGTCTAAATGCAAGTAAATACGCAGCTTCTCACTGCATCCTCTTAAATCAAGCGTCTCTGTCGGGAAAAAAGGTGCAACGTATCAACGATCATTACCGTCTTTGCATTTTAGTGGAAATGTGACATCTTCTGCGTGAAATGCGTTTTTTCTTAAAATTCATCATCCCCCAGTCTGAATGCCGCGTTAATAACCAAACAGCAGAACCTTCTGGATAAAAAAAAATAATAATAATACATGCTGCCATGGCGACACAGATAGGGTGTGATCGCATGTTCAGCTGTTGCCCTCTCACCTCGCCAGGTGTAATAATCATCTATAAATATAACACTCAAAAACACCGCTCCACTTCACCTACACTTGTCTCATCCAGGACCGTCTGATCATGCAACAACGTGATTAAACGCCGCTCCTCCCATCACTCTGCATCGCTGAACCGGCCAAAATCACAGGGGGGGGGAGACACGCTACTTATGCCGTGGCTCACTCAAGGCTCCGTTCGCTTCCACTCCGCCATCTAATATTCGCTCATTTAAAGACTAGTTTGGATGTGTTAACATCCCACAGCGCCATTAAGTACGTTTTCCTGTGCCTGATTAATAGAAGTCAGCACAGTAGAAATCACAACCCAACAAAAACATGACGCAGACCTGTCCTGTTGCATGTTTTCTCAAAGACCTTCTAATCTCTTGTAGCAGAGCCTAACTACGCCCACATCTAATATTTTTAAATGTACCTAAAGGAGGCGATGCCCGGCGGACCAGGGAACATGCTGTGCCACTAGAACAAGGTAAATAAATGCTAAATAAACTAACTGAATGCTAAGCTAATAAATCGCTAACCTGAAAAATTGATAGTAAGATCGCAACGCTCTCTGTTCCTACTCCGACTCGCTACGTACGCTAAGGCGTACGAGATGGAGCCGTTGTTATACCCCACACGAGGAAAGCTACAGTTTTTAGGGGGCGACGTCACAATATCTTTTAAGCCAATACCTATAATGATTCGAAATGCAAATGCAATACACTCGTCAAAACAATGACCGGGACATCATGTATACAAGTTACTAGCAAAAAAAGAAATAAATAAACCCATTTTGGGGGTTAGTTGTTCTTTAGGAGTTGTAAAAATCTACATTATTTACAAGATACGACTAAAACGATTATTTAACACCCGACAGTCATTTAAATGTAATTAAATCCACAGGTTTAGGGGAGCTTAATTGCAGCACCCGACTGGACATTTGTCTGCAGCTTATAGGTTTTCTACACCCTTTCCACGTGACCCCGGGGTTCCACTAAATATGGGAGCGCCGTGTTTCAGAGCGGAGCACCTCTGCGAGGCCGGACTCGGTTCACGCGAGGATTGCATCATTGCATGATAGTAGTGTACTTGTAGGCTTTGAATAAATTAAATTATAAATAGAAATCTTCACAGGTGTTATTTATATAGGGCTCGGGCTTTTTAAAGAACCACAGGCTGTAGGATATCGGGTGGACAAACAGATGCAAGGACAGACAGACGCACAGGCCGTCAGGCGGATGGCTGAAAGAATAAAAAGAGTGGCATAAAGAGGGAATAAAGTCTAGAAATATGAATATCTTTCTAGACTCTTATATTTTTCAACACGTCAACCAAACCCCACATTTTTCCAAATCTTTTCAGGCTGTGCGGGAACCTCGAGTGTAAAACTCTGTCGCTTTAACTGCTGTGATCATCGGTGACAGAGATAAAAGTGCTGCGTACATCTCTGGTTTTAGGAGTATTTCAGTAATTGTAAACAGAAGTGACCTTTAACGAAACTACTGCAATAAAAAAAAACAAAAAAGTGGGAAAATGTATGAGGGCACCAGGTGTTTGACTGTTACACAAAGACCCTACGCGGCCTGGCCCGGCTTTTCAAAGGGAGAAAACAGCTCCGCGCAGAGTGCAAGACGTTTGGTTAGCAAAATGAGAAAACACCATTCAATTACAGCCCATTAGATTAGAAAATATGCAATTTGAGAAAAGCAGAGTGGTCTGTAAATGCGTACAAATAATCAATATGGCAGCTTCTAGAATGAAGAATAATATGCTAAAGAGTGCTTTGACAAAACTGCTTTCCCTTTTTGGGGTTTTATTATTAGTGTCTAAAATGATTCAACACTCCGTCTTTAGACGCGGTTTGGAAAGATCCTTGAATTAACAAACCAACAAGTTAATTTTCTCTTTCACTGCTTGCCCATCTACATCAGCAGCCGTGCTGATGCGGCATCAGCGCTGACGTCTGACTGATCCAGGGGTCGGTGACTCATACCTGCGATCCTCTCCGTCTGCATCTGCTCACCGTGTTTCAAGCGTTTCCGTTCAAAAGCCATCAACCCTTTCACGGAAAACAAATCCGACAGACGCACTCGAAGGCGGTTACAAGCGGGGGTTTTTTCGGACGTTTTGGGCAAATGCTGCGTATTCATCTACGCGTAAATGGGGAACAACCTTTCCCCGCAGCGCCTCCTACCTGAGGCATTGCCAGGCGCAGCTCAGAGCTCCAGCGGTGGGAACCTCTGGGTCTCCTGTCCAGTCCCACTGGTCTGAGTCGGTCAGCACGATAAAACTCTGCCGGGGGAGACGATCAAAGAGGGCTGGGGGGAGAGCAGCCTGGGAGGCTGGGAAGGACGGGGAGAAAGCGTCCGGTCTGTTGTGGTCTGGCGTGTTTCTCTGTGTGCCTCAGGTCTGGGGAAAAAAACACGAGAGAAAAGTTGTTGACGGGATGGAAACAAACAAAAAAAAAAGGTCAAAAGCAACAACAAAACGAATAAAATTAAGCTTCAGCATAAAGGTATAAAGATGCTAAGCAGCTTGGCCGTAAACACAAAATAAAAGGCACAAAAAAAGAAAATGAGACAACCTAGAAGGTAGGTAAACACAAATAACTGTTTGGATTTTTGTTTTTAAAGCGTTTTCCTATGTTAGAGAAATTAATGAACATTTAGAAACGGCAGATGCTTGCAGATACGTATAATCTATAAGGTGCGAGGCAGAAAACTGATGCAGGGAACAGAAAGCACACAAAAATATGGCGGGTGAAGCCGCTAAATCCAATTATGTGCAGTTAGCCACACCAGTTGAGATACGACATCAGCGATCTGTATACCCAGCCAGCTCTCGCTTACTCGCGTGCATTTTCTACACATTAGACCCCTATTAACATTCATGACCATTCCCATAACGATCTCATTACTCTGCTGTACCCGCTCTTTAATGTACGGGCATCTAGATATAAATCCTGCTTGCCTTCTTTGGCTTCATTTCAAACATCAGATAGCATCCCTCGTGTTGTTTCTGGAGAGCCAAGTTGCAATTGAACAAATGTCACTGAACACTACGGGGAGTTAAATCCCCGGCTTGAAAATGTTGATTAAAGTTGCACACCGTTGTCTTGTTACCAAAGTGCTTTACAGCCCATAGAGAAAGCAAGATTTGCTGTCGGCGAACCACAGCACAAAAAAAAACACAAAAAAAAAAAAAAAACACCCTGCTTCCTTTCCTCTACTCGCTTCTTTCACACAGCTGAGACACACGGCACCGTATTTATCTCGGCTTCTTTTGCATAACAAATACAAAGATCTGCATAGAGATATGACCCTAAGCAGTGATCACAGGACGCAAAAAAAAAAAAAAAAAAAAAACTCACCAATCTCACCCCTGTACGAGACCAGTGAACAACACGACTTCCTTTTGCCGACAAAAATAAACTTCTCCCCCCTGACAGTTTCATCTCCCCGTGTACGGGCGTCGTGTAAAGAAGGGAAGTGGCAGAAAACGCTGCAGTGCAAACCGCTGGTAGTCGACTGCAGTTGTAAAAGCAGCGCCTTACCAAACACACAAACCGAGGCGGGCTCGCGGCCTCGGGCCAGCGCATATATCGGGTTAATCGCCCAGAGCGGATCTGGACCCAGCTCGACCCCCGGAGTAACAAATTGGGACTATCTTCGGATCTCGGTGCGCAAGATCTTCCGCCGCGTTTGTGTCTGGTTTCATTTGCGGCAGAGCCGGAATGAGGAAACACACGGTTTAAACACAACAAAGCAGCTGCATCAATCCCGATCCTCGACAGCCGCGGAGAGAACAAGAACGCCGCAAACGGAAATCTCACAAAAGAAACAGCAAAACACGCTAAAGTGACGAAGCACACTTTTGTTTGTCAGAGAAAGGCCTAAAAATCTGAGACCAGTGGCTCATGCAGGCTAAGACGAAGAGCCGAAACTTTATGAGTAAGCCTGTCAGAAGCCCAGAGTTCAAGCTGGGGTCAGGGTTCTTGCACAAGGCCAAGAGATGGAGGTCTTCTTTACTTGTGCAAACTTTTAGAGTTTTAAACACAAAAACAAATGCAAAACCTTTACAGCTAATTACCAAAACAATGCACATAATCAAAGGTTGCTAAAGGCACAGTATTTTGCAGCTTCATGTTTCCATATAAAAATAAAACGGCACTTTGGTGAAGCCTGGAAAGTCAGGTTCTGCCATTCAAAGTCCAGTACATAAAAACGCTGCCTTCACTGGGAGCAATTTTACCGACCTGCAGAAATGATTAACTACCACCGCATCGCTTAACAGTAGCTGCTCCGACGCTGGAACGAATCAAACGGTAATTTCTGTTACTTGCAACATGCGCCGTCATTCTTTGCTCCCTTCGCAACGATCTTGAAACACACGACTTCCTGTGTGAAAGTCGAACATGTTTCTGTCTCGAATCAGTAGCAAAGCGGGTCCAGTGGTGCAATCGGCCGGGCTTCCTCAGACAGATAACCTTATACCAACTGGACTGGAGCGGACTGTATGTAGCTGGATTTGAATCTGTGGATTATACGGGAGTAAACCGGACTGATGTGAACTGAATTCAGTGCAGTAGGTTAATAATATGAACCTGTTTGTCTGCGTGATTTAATCTGAGTGTAAGAGCTCCAAACCTTCACAAAAATCCTGGAGCAGGGATTCGTTTGAGATTTTAGACGGTTGTTAGAGAAAATGAGTGAACAAACGGCATCATGGAGAGCAACGAAACGCAGCAGACCGGTCAGGGGCGACGTTTTAGGGAATATCCAAACAGACTCGGGTCATTTTAACTTTGAACATCTCACAGAGAACTGCCCAATGTCTACGTCTGAAAAACAGAAAGAGTTAAGGACGTCTACCTGATCTGACTGGTCGGACCGGGGCAGCGTTAATCAAAGGCGCGCCCAACTCTGGTAACTCTGGATGAGCTGCAGAGAAATCCGTTGACAGGACGACTTTTGCTGTGCACTTAAAGGAAATTGGTTTAGATGAAAGTACATTCATGTGTAGCAATGGCCTAGTCAAAGCCGGGTAAAACGTCGTCTCGGTACGAAATGACTCAAGAGGGGATCGGTGCAGATCTTTAGTCGTAAAAGGACGATTGAAAACCATGTGCGCTTGTTTCACTTCTCAGCTATGCCCCGTTTCACGGCCCATCGCACAAAATGCACGGAGGTTTAACCGTGAGCATGCTGGGCCCATCTCGTATCTCCTCTATAATGCAAACAGGTGATACGCTTTGCCTCACAACACTGGATGGGATCCAAGTAGGCCAAACCCGCAGTATCTTCCCTGGACTGATACCAGAGAGGCGCCAATTACTGCAGAAATAACACGCCGGAGATGCCAGCCTGCTTATGAAAAGGGACATGTGAGAGCGGAGCACACATCACAAAAGGTTGTCAGGCCCTGAATGTGTTTCGGACAGCCTGGCAACAGACCGAAATAGATGCTAAATAACAGCCGATTGTCCCTAAAGGTGAGGGGGGGGGGGGGGGTTCGTTGCTTGTTTAGATGACATGCTGCTACATGCAGACTGCTGGTAAGACCCGTTACCGAGTGCTAGTTACCACCACATTCGGGACGAGGCCATGTAGCAATCCAATCAATCACTTCATGGCTCATGCTAGTCAGAAGTGAGCCAATCTAAGCATGTAATATGATGTGAAATGGAATATGATGTTCCAAAAAAAACATTATCGTGATATAAAACTTGAAAAAAAATGTGCGTCTCAAAGGGTTCTGTTGTTGTATCTCTGGTGAATGAACGCAGCTGTGTGCCTTTTCTACATGCTGCTGCTGCTGCTGCTGCAGGGTTTATTTGCGCTACAGTAACAGTGTAGCCGTTATCGCTTGAGAAAAACAGGCCCTTTCACTTCACCCAAGGACAACATTTCCACTGTCACTGCTCTGCATGCGTGTCCTTTTTTCTTTTTTTTTCCAAGTGAGGGTCTTCTCATGACGAACAGGCGGACAACGGACGTCTGGAAGTTTCCAGGGACCCGTATATCTAGTGCAAGGCTTTTGCAGACGTGAACCCCGTACCAAGTGAAGCTGAAGCAGCAGCAGCTCCAATGCTTTGAAGGTGTTTTGTCTTTCTAATTTGGTGCAAATACATTGAAATGCACCTAGATCCCTTGTGCACAAAGAGCGTCATGGTGTATCCTTGCTTCCGGCGGCTGTTAAGACTTTATTTTTGGATTATTTTTATTTGGACAGATAATCTGATTGAGACTTGGTGGTCTGATTTACAAGAGAGACCTGTAACACCGACACAAGAATCAGACACCGGTTTACAGCCATCGCTGCTTCCAACAGACTCAATAAGTTGTTTGCGCAATATCTTGTTTTCTTTGTTGGAAACTTTTTGCTTACTTGCTTACAATGGATTTCCCCACTGCTGGACAATAAAGGAGATTTCTATTGGATTCTATTGTTGGACTATTTCGTGTAGGTAAAACTACTGAATTGAAATGCCTGGAGAGCAATTGTACTTGTCCTTTAATGGGGTCAGAGGTTAAATAGACCCACCGGTAATGCACACGTATGTAAGTGATGCACAAGTCAAACGGCTGCTAGTTGGAGTTAGAAGTTAACTAAAAGCATCAAAACTAAAGAGGGACACTTTTCTCAACCTTTAAAAGCATAAAGCAACCGATGGTCCTCCGGTGCACTTGGTCTTAAGCTTAGTAAAGTAAAAACAAAAGCTAGGAACCATTAGCTTCAATGATTCTTGCATTTCCCTCATTTTCCATTCGATTTGAAACTTCTACCTGAATTGAGGAAATTGCTACACACTTTTATAATCTGTGTGTGTTACATCCTAGAAAAGGCGTAAAACAAAGTTTAACAATGCTTTTAGGCGTTATTATCCCCAGAGGGAGAATCCGAATCGGCTGTAAAACGCCGGATGGGTTCATCACCAGCACTGCTCCGCTGGTATGACTGACCTCTGGCGGATATTAGATTCCCGGGATAAGATGACCTTGAGCACAAATACTACGGTTTAAGGGTACTGACAGTGCGGTTTTTACACAAATAACAAAAAAGTATGACGCGATCCAATTTCCTTAATCTAAAAGAGAAAATCAACAATTACCTATACTGACACGATAATATAAATCATTGATTATGGTTTCACTTGAAACTCTGCACAGTATTACTTTCATGAAGCCTCGCTGCTCCTAGTTAAACTATCCTTGCACTGGAGAGACAGCAGACATTTATAATGGGGCGCTCGTGCTCGCGGCTGCATTCTTCCGATGGGATGTTGGGATCTGCTCCACGGCGGCTCACCAACAAACCTTCAAGCCCAGGGAGGGGAAATCTTAAAAACTCAACAACAACAAAAAAAGCCACAGACGGCGACGGCCGCGGCCTCATTCTGACAGCAGTGCTTTTGTTTTAAAAAGGATAAAAAGGTTGAGCAGACTTGGCTTATTTGTTTTTCAAAGGGCCTTTTAATTATGCCGGAAATAGGCACATCTGATTCCCCGGTTAATTGCTGAACAACGGTGTAATAATCTCTGGATGCGGGCCACTGGGGCTTTTCCTGCTGAGGCAGGTCTCAGTGTTTGCTCAATTTAACTGATTTATTGAAATACTACAGAGAAGCAGAGCTGCTTGAAGGCTGCAAGGCTCCATGATGTCGGTCCGCAAGGTTTTGTCAAATAGGAATAACACACCTAACGTTAAGCTAAGTAAGTCAAATATAAAATATGCCTTGTTTTAATCCTCTTTAATCAAAGGAGCAAACATCTATACAAAAAAAAAAAAGATTTAACCTGGCTTCTGTTTGAACCTTTAGTAATTAAAAAGAAAAGATGTGCTTGTCATGTATATCCTGGCTGACATCAGTACGATCGATCAGCAGGTCAAATTCTCAAAAATCTGTTTGTTTTTTTATCCCCTTTTTATTAAATTAGTAAAAACGGAGAACCATCACGTATATAAAACTCAAATAAAAGGTAAGGGATATATTTTGATGCACTTATCGGAATAATCCGTTAATTGCTTCACTTTAAATTGGATTCCAAACTGCTATCTCTATGGAGGAACCTACTGTCACATAAAACTCTCTTCCTGCCGCCCATCATTCATATGGAAGGTGAACTGAAATCAAATCGGCAAATATTGACATAGCTCGAATACCATTTAGTGAGACACTGCCACGAAACATTCAAGGGACCGATTCCGCTGACGTCAAACTTCAATAACTTATTTTTAGCATATTTGTTTCAATAAATGCCGTAGTGGCCTTATTTTTGGTGGGCGGAGCTGCCTGACGTATAGTGAGCCACAGCCAGCTATAGAAGAATGCTGAACGAGCAACAACGCCATTACTTTCCAGTTGTTGCCACGTTAGGAGAGGCCTCCTTTGAATCCAAACTTCGTAGAGGTAGTGGGTATTCAACCACACCCTGAAACGACAGCTGGATCTCTGGAATGAAGTGGAGACTTTTCACTTTCGCATTTCGAGTACGAGGACAGTCACATCGCGGTGAAGTTGGTCCCAAGTTTATATTGGAGCTCCGCAAATTCGTCGTCTTGTTGTCGTCCTGTTTTACAACCACCGCTGGGTGGGTGGAGGGGTGGGGAGACAGCCAGAAGGTCAAACAGGAGGATGGCAATCTAAAACTAACTTCACGGAGCTGTCCGTCATAGCTTAGAGGATGACGGGCTCAATAACCGGACGTTGAGTCTTATTGTATATTTATCACCTCAAAGTGTGTCTCCGCTGCCTCCAAGCTTTCTTTGTGCAGATATTTTAATGTTTGCCTCCAAACTGTGTGAAGTCTGTAAGCTAACCGGCTACATCTGCACTGCGGAAGCTTTTCTGCTCTTCAATACGTATCCACTTTTGTTCATACCTCTATGGCACGGTCACGTTCTTGCTTGACTTATATTCCTTGTTTTATTCCATCTGATTCTCTCTGCGGCGACATCCTCCTCTCCATCTGCCTTTCTTTTAAAAATAAAAATAGTCCAGTAAGCTCCTGCTCCTGGCAATAGCTCCTGCTGCTAGTGGCTAGTTATCATGGTGCCGATCCTATGCCGAAAAGTGCACATTTCATGTCGGAACTTACATATCCAACTTTGCCGATGGTTTTTTGTCTATCCAGAAAGTAAAAAATTAATTAAAAAAAAACACTCCAGCGGTATTTTAGGGCCAATTCCAACAATTAATTACAACGCACCGAACCATGCTGAACGTGTACGCTTCCAACCGCTCTTCAATGACTGCATGTTATTTGCCCTCGGCGGCCCACCTCACATCTCACACACCTGGGTGGTCACGGAAAACGGCGAACACATCGGAGGCATTGTTTGTTCAATATGTTATAATTAAAATCCAGTCAATGCATCCGTCTTTTAATTTGTGTCTTTTATAATAAGTATATTTAGCAACTGTAAGTGATGTTAGCTTCGAAACACTTTTCAGTTCACCTTTAAGGTGACGTTTAAATAAAATACAGCCGGCTAACTGACAGCTTATCCAGAACACACGGCTTGAATAACTGACCGTCTAAAAGCGGCGTGTTATACTTGTGTTCGTCTGTGAAGAGCAGAACAGCACAAACGTATAACACTTTCCGGAATAATCACGTTTACTTGAAAAACTACTTCTAAAATTTGTGGGATTATTCAGTAGTTTTATTTTGATTTATGTATCTACATTTAAATAAAAATATAGCATTTAATTTTATAAAACAGTACTACAGCTGTATCAATTAGCTGTTTTTATGTTTTACATAAAGGTAATCCAATCATATTTTGCATTTTATTTTAAAAAAGTATGTGTGAATGTGGTGATCCCATAAAACCATAGTATTTTCACTCAAGGGTGTCATAAAAAAAATCCTAAAGGTCTATACCTAGCTGGAAACAACACATTAATATACATGGATGCATTTCACATCATTATTCTAAAGGACATTACTAACACCATAAATAAAAGAGAAGTAAAAAACAAATGTTTCACTTTACCTCAAATGCTGCTGACGAAGGGGCAATGAGTTTTGCGTCTTCCCAAAACATTTTTAAGGCAACCATGCTGTCAGTGGAAAAGACACAAAAAGACGGTGTTTTCCCCTAAAAAATAAACCTGGATAACTCAGGCATTTCCCTTGTTTTCAGAATCTAAATGCATAAGCGTTCGGTTCACATAAATCTCTTTTCCATGACAGACGTATTTCAGATGACCTATATTATCCTCCAGTAAAAGCCATAAAGTCACCAGTGTCTCGCCAGTCTCTGCACCCATCGCAGATCTTCTGCAAAGCAAAACAAAACCTCAATCTAACGCATCGTGCCAACACCCACGTAATCTGGCTTTCCTATTGGTCGAGCCGAGACGAAGGCCCGCCTTCCAGAGCGCCCGATAGGCCACACCGGCCGCCAATCACAGAACCTGCCTCATCATAAACAGCTTGTTTCAATCTAGGTTGAAGCAGAAGATAAACAACCAGGAGGCCTACATCCCCGTGCCCTACATATTAGTATTTATGACATATTTGAACACAATCGCGCACGAAATAAAGTCACCGCGGTAAAAAACGTCAACCTTTCGTGTATGCTCGTGTTTTCTCCAAAAGACCAACATGCATTCACGTACTGATATACACTGACTAGGTGGATAAATCCCCCAAAATAGACTTTTCTAAAAGATAGAAAATAATAATTTACCAATCCCGGAAGTTAAATTGCTGAATGTGAGCCCCCAGGAGTGTATCTGAGCTCAGATCAGATGATATTACCGAGCTTTTCTCCAGCAACACTGGCTCTGTTTGATGATGGGGGGCGTGTACCCAGGGAGACCTGAGGCTCCAAAGTCAGGCTTTTCCTCCTGCAATGACACTCCTGGTGCCAGTTCAGCCTGAAATCTTGCATATTCTGAATGCACGGGAGAAATTGGTACATATAATAAGCGACGCGGTGCTATTATGATAGTTCAGCCTCCTTACATAACAGCTGTTTTTACGTAAACGGACACAAAATCCGCTCTTCTGCGAGCTCCGTGGCACCAAATCGGCAACATGTCACCATGGAGTCGGTCCGGAGCCCGCTGGCCGACGTTTATATCAGCTAATCGTGCAACGTGAGCTAGCTAATGTTTCTGCTCCTTCATAAACAGCCATAAGCTAAAATAAATGCCACTCTACTCGTGTTTATTTGCATTCAATTTTATGTTACAGAGCCCCAACGACAAATAATGTCCTATTTTCACCTAGAAGTCGGTCAGTATGGCCTCCGTCCGCCCCCTTCCTCGTCCCAGCTGCAGCCCGACACTCAACAACCAGAGGCAGCTAGCTTCGGAGCTAACGAACCACCGCGGCCGAAACACACACTCCAGTGTCAGGAAACGTACTAGGAGCGGTCCTACTCACTTTTAAGACTCACATGCATATGTCACGCTCGTTGCGAGACTTCGGTGTTTGACTTAGACTGATGATTAAAAAATGTTTCCCTTTCCAATGGAGTCCACACGGTTTTACAGCTCTCTCTCTCTCTCTTTCTCTCTCTCGGGTTTGTTTTGTTTTTCTCCTTCCTGACGGGTTTCTGGAAAACGCGTGACTACCCGACCAACGTGGTGCGCCCATCAGCCAATAGGAGAAGAGCTCCGAGCTGGACGACAACACGTTTTAATATTTTCACCGTTTTCAGGTTAAAAGTCACAATTTAGGGTTACAAAACAGCGAGAAATCGACCGGCATTGTTCGCAAAAGATAAACACTAAAAGAAAAGTAGCAAAACTACTTCTACTGCCGTGACATTTTATTAGTTTCACCATTTAATGCTTATGTTCCCAATAAAATTATATATATATATATATATATATATATATATATATATATATATATATATATATATATATATATATATATATATATATATAACGATGAGGTTATTGAAGTAATACAACAATAGATAAGATTTTGCAACTTTTCTTCATAATGTTCTAATTATTATTATTCTATATACATTATATATCATACTGTTACACTATATATAGATATATATATATAAACTTAAGCACTTCACCCACTTTCGTTTTACTTGAAAAGTGAAACTAAGATATCTGAATAAGTAAGGTTAAGGGAAGACAGTAATTAACACGAATAAAATAACATACAATTAAACTGACCATGAAGTTTAATTTTAGAGCCCAGACGGGGGGGGTGGGGGAGGGGCAGAATAAAAAAAAGCAGTTTCAGTTTCCAAATTACTCCGGGCAATAAATAAACAGTGTATATGGAGGTCCAACAGTGCCATGGTTTATAAAGAAAAAAAAATATATAAATGTGTGAGTAAAGATTTAGACACAAACACAAATGCATTAATAATTTAGAAAGAAAGAAAGTATTCAGTTTTTGTTCCCCTTCTGTTTGGAAAGAACTCCAACTGAACTGAAACTGTGAGAACGGGTTTTATTGAAGATCTTCTGTTCCACCTTAGGAAACTGACAAAGGAAATTTTTCGAACAGTGCCTGCATTCTAAATCGAAAATTATTGCTTGTTTTACATGTTGATATTGTTTCTGTAACAATAACTCCTGCATTTTACATTTTCCGATTGTTCACGCTTTATATATTTTTTTATTATTGTTTGTCTGTCTCATCCACTAGGACATGTGCTGCCAACTTTTTTAGCCAAGTCGTCCTTGGGAAAGAGGTTGTGATCTCATTGGGTCTTTTACCTGGTTAATTGAAACTTTAATAAGAAAAATAATGAAAGTTTCTAAATATGAAAATAGTCCTCTATTATTAACTGGCCAAATGTAATAGATGAAACAGTAATTATTTACACCATCATAACTAATTACTGAGTTTCAAAAATGCAACAGTTTATAAATAAAACATTGATTATCAAATAATTAATGAAATGTGTCAAAAATTATTTAAGATAAAAAACAAATAGATGAACGAAAAAGGTTCATCTATAGATACATAATATGCAATTATATATATATTTTTTAAATAATTTCGAAAATGCATTCTATTGAGTGCCAGAAGTGGCAAAACGTAATAAATAAATAATCAGTAATTGCTTACACTTCTCATAAAAAGGTTGATATGGAAAAATTAATTGAAATCAACATTGAAACATTGAAAATGTAATCAATTGTGAAATTTTATGATTAAATCTGAAGTAATTGTTTGTATTTGTGTATATATAAGGCCAGTCTTATAAATGAGACTACAAGTCTCAATGAGATTATTTGTCTAAACCAAAGTAAATAAAACTCTCACCCAACCCCATTTTCCTGGTTAAGGTGGGTTAGAATCAAGAATCAAAAAGAATGAAGAATATTTAGGGTGTTCATGTCAAGCTTGGGTACTCCTATCAGAAGCCTGGGTGCTTGATCTTTGCAGTATGTTTGCTGTTTCTAGGACTCTTCTGGACTGAGATCTCTGACGTTTCTTCAGGTATGTGCAGGAGCCACTTCTCAGTGTGAGGACCACTGCTGGTGCCGTCACAGGTACTGTTGTTGCCTTCAACAGCCAGGCTCGCTCCAGCTCTTCTCTGAGTCCTTGTTATTTCTTTACTTTCTCATGTATCTTTTTCCTGATGTTTCCATCATTTGGGATGTCCTCTGCTGCTACCAACGAGCACAATGTCTGATTGGTTGGCCAGTGGCATCTTTGGACATCTGTATTTGAATCACTGTTTAGTTCACTTTCAATTTTTGTATCTTGAGTAATACTGAAACTGAAAGGTGTTTTAGGGCATTGAATGCCCCACAGTTTTCTTTCTTTCTTTCTTTGTCAGTCTTGGACATCAGACTCAGAAGGAAAAGCTGACACTCACTCTAAAGACAAAGCTCATAGTTATAGTGGCTTAGGTTGTCCTGAGCTATCTCTGTAGTTATGCTGCTATAGGCTTAGGCTGCTGGAGGACATCAAGATCTATTTCTCTCACTCTGCTGAGTTCTTGCATTGTTGTTATTTCATCTCATAATTTATGTTCTTTCTGTCTTTTTTTATAGTAGGTACACCTGGTCTGGCGTTTTGTTAACTGTGACACCATCCAGGGGAGACAGATCATCTGTCATTACCATATAACATAGAAAGGATTTCTGGATCAATGTGTGCTTCTGTGCTTTTTTGTCTCTGCTCCGTCTTCTCTAACCCCCAGTCGGTCGAGGCAGATGACCGTTCACACTGAGCCTGGTTCTGCTGGAGGCTTTCCTCCCTGTTAAAGGGGAGTTTCCTCTCCACAGTTGTAACATGCATGCTCGGTATGAGGGATTGCTGCACAATGCAGACGACTGTCCACTGTGGCTCTACGCTCTTTCAGGAGGAGTGAATGCTGCTTGTCAGGACTCGATACAATCTGCCGGGTTTCCTTAGATAGATTCCTTAGATTCCTTTTTGAACAATCTGTATGATTTGATTAAAAGTGACTTTGTACAACGTCTAGTCTGAGTTCAGAAAGAGGTAAAAAGATCCAAACCTCATGAAGATGGTAAACACAATCCCACGGGAAGCTGCCACATTGTCACATCAATGCTCTGCGTGTTTGGTTTATTTAGTTGATGGGGACAAGTGTGTGCGTTAAACATGTAAACACATTTATAGCCATGCCTAATCTGCAATGTCCGTCCCTAAAGTAGTGAGTGAAACTAAAGGGAACGCAGTGGAGGGGGATGGCTGAGAAAAAAATATATATATCAAGCTCTCGTCACAAGACAAAAAAAAAAAAATCAGTTTATCAATGGAAGCACCTTTAAGTCACAAGATGTTCATATGACAAAACTCGGAAGATCAGAAAAGCTCCGTTAGATTCTCCGTCCACTGACATTTACGACCCGCACCCAGAAATAAATCAACAATATGCAACAGGAAGCGTCGCATTACTTAAAGCTTTACATTTCTACGTGTTGCTGACAGGGATGTGCTCCGCCGGGGCTCTCATCTTTCAGCGGAAGAAATGTGTCCCCCAAAATGATCAGCAACAGCAGATCTGTCCTCTGCTTTGTTTTCTGTCCAGAGTGAAAGCTGGCTGGCTCCGGTCCCTGAAAAAAAATTCTTTCCACTGGATTACGCAACAAAAGCAGCAGGAAGAAGGGATCGTTTGAAAAAAAAAAAAAAAAAGTCTGATGAAAGGGGGGATAGAGCATAGCACCAGTGGTCACAATAAGTCACTGCATGGTTGTTGCTTTAATTTACAAAACCCCAGCTGAGATTACTCTATTATTGAGATCTCTGTGTCGGGAAGCAACAGAATCCCTCATCACACTTATATTTCAATAAATCAGAAGTCCTTTGAAAAGTTCATTTATTCAGTTTTAAATACAGATTCACCACACAGTCGTATGCTGAACGGGTGTATTTCAATTGAGTTTGTTGATTATGGCTTACAGCCAATGAGAAGCCAGGATTTTGTTTCTCTGAGAATGTACACATTATATACGAGCCAAATTAAAATGCCTTTCAATACAGAAATGCTATGGCCAATGCATGCACGGGGGGGGGGGGGGGGGGGGGATTACGGACTCGCAAGATGTCCAGAGTGCCGCATCCAAGAATTTTAATTGGAAGCTTAGTGGAAGGACAACGTGTGGTAGACAAGGTGCACAAACAGAGATAGCTGAAGGCTTGAGAGGACTGTGAAGCAAAGCCAATTCAAGAGTTGGAGGAGATTTACAGGGTGTGGACTGTGACCGGAGTTAGGGCTTCAGGAGCGCACACCAACAGATGTATCCAGGACATGAGCTACACCTGTTGCTGAACCAGAAACATCAGAAGATCCGTATTAGGGCTGAGAGGAAAAATAGAACTGGACTGACTGGGCGAGCAGAAAGGCCCAGAAGATGCTGGAGGTCCCGAGTGAAGTTTGCCACGGGGAGCCATGGCATCTGCTGATGGTTATCAAGTCCAATACCAGTACAGCCAGGATACTTCAAACACCGCAGGATACTACAAACTTTATGAAGGCAGAAACTTTTGCATTAAAAACTATTTTCAATTGACCTTCTAAATGATTTTCATTCTTTAAATAGAATTTCTGAAATAAATACAATTTCTGATTGTATCCTAATTTATTGAGGTGGACCTGTTGATTTAAACCAGCCACTAAATCTTCTCAGGCCAGTAAGACAAAGCAGAATCATTTATTTACAAACCGCAGTACCTTTACCCTTGGACGTATTTTAGTAACATCAACTAATGCCCATTTCCCACACCAGCAAATTAAGAAGCAACCCAACAGTCCAGTTACTACATCATACATTATAAACTGGCTGCCTGGAGATCTTATTTGTGTTGAAATAAAAAACTAAAACTACACCGCGTCGCATTAAAAACCGGCAATTTGCACCAGTTGTTCTCTGTAATATTTGCATGTTGGACAAACAATGAAATGCAAAAACAGTTTGATATCAATGCACGGTTATGTTTGTTTATAAATAGCCCCATATGTGAGCTTTAATTGTATTTTAGTTGACTTAAAACTAATCGTTTTGATCACAATAACAAAAGGTCAGATTTTCATCTAAAGACATGGTCAAGATGCTTAAAGAAGCTTGAAATCCTCTGATGAAGATGCTACGGCTAGATATTTTCACTTTTGATGAAACTAAGACGGCTAAACTGTGTTCGGGAGCACTTTCTGTACTACTGTATCGCCATACTCCTGTTGTACACGCCCCCCCCCCCCCAAAAAAAAAAAACACTGAACTGGCTTTTTACAACAACCGTTTCTCCACTTTGAGTTTAGACGATCATAGCTCAGTTTTGATCCTGTGCATGAGGTCCTTCTGGTCCACCATGTCCGTCTGTTTGTTCCAGCGGTGGTACGCCAGCAGGGCTATGTTCTTGGCGGCCACCGAGCTCATCTCCATGGCGCTGCCGGCCCACTCGATGCCGTTCAAGTAGTAGAGGTTGGGGTGCAGCTCCACCGGCGGCAGTCCCTGGCTGCTGCCGTACTGAGGGTAGGCCTGCCACTCCGTCACCTGGGCTGAATAGTACGACCTGCAGCCCAGAGGTGCAGAAAAGACTCATTTAAATCTCAATAAGCCATCCATCCATTTTCTAACACATCTATCCCTTGTGGGGTCGCGAGGGGTGAAACATAACCAGAAAGATAACCAGTGGAAACATAAAAAGCAGTTTTCTATTGATGATTTCTTCTAATAGAGGTAATCTCTCCAAACCAAGCTGGCCTTAAAAGAAATCATAGATGAACTTTGATTGGCCACATTGTGTTAGATAGCTAAGTTCCCTTTTACAAGTGCCGACCAGGTCTGATTAGAGTGCTTAAATAGGACATGTCGGACAAAAGGAAGTAAGCTGAAATATCTCACAAAGTAACCCGTCAACATCCGATCTAAAACGATTCAAGGACTGATGAAAAACAAAGTCACTGACATCTGTCAGCTCTGAAAGGGTTACTGAGGCTTCAGTGAATCACAGCAACAAACGGTGTTGAACTTTCCCAGCAAAGTATTCATCACTCAACAACAGCGAAAGAGGCTGAGGCCAAAATGGCATCCATGGAAGAGTTTGAGAGTAAAAACCACCGCTGACCAAAAGAACCCAAAGGTCGTCTCACAGTTGCCAAAAAAACTAACAAAAAAAACAACATCTTGATGATTTCCAAAGCTTTTGGGAAATATTCTGTGGACTGATGAGATAGAAGTGGAAGGACATGAAAAAGCAAAGGAAGGACAAAAGGAAGGAAGAAAGGAAGGAAAGACAAAAGGAAGGGGAGGGGAAAGAAGTACACCATAAAGGGTGGAAAGGAAGGACAAAGAAGGAAGGTAGATAGAATACAAGGAAGGAAAGAAAGAAAAAAATGACAAGAGGAAGAAAGGAAAGACAGGAAAAAAGGACACATGGAGGGAAGGAAAGACGGGAAAAAAGGACAAGAGGAAGGAAGGAAAGACAGGAATGACAGAGACAGATGCAAGGAGGTAAAGACGTAAGGGCATAAAGAAAATAAAGAACATGAGAAGGCCGGAAGACAGAAGAACACCAGCAGGAAGGACAAGTTTTAGACAACGGGATAGAGAATGAAGTCTGAAACTAGAAATATTCATCCCTAAAAACTGCTAGCAGTCTACAGTTACTACAGCAACATCCGGACTGACCTGAAGAGTGTTTTGAGTTGCGACTTGTCCAGCGACTGAGGCGAAAACACCTTGTAGACCCCGGCCTCCTGCGGCTGCTTGCGGCGGAAGCCGGCTGAGACGTTGACCGGACAGACGCTGGCCACGCTGTTGAAGAAGAGGCCGGGCGTCTCGGTGGTGAGGACGCTGGCGAACGGGAACAGACGCGGGTCCGGAAAGCCAAAGAAAGACGTGTTGAGATAGCCGTGAACGATGGTGGCCACCGTGCCGTGGTAGTCGCCAGGCAGCTCGTCGAAGGGAGGGGCGAAATCTTGGAACTGGAGTCCAGAACCAACGCTAGCTTGAAGCGGAGTCGCCAACACCACAATGTTGTACAGCTCCGACCCGGCTCCTGAGGCTGTGGTGAAGTTCAGCTGGTACTGCAGGCCCTCTCCTGAAGAATAAAGGCAGCGCCAGTGAGAACTTTTCCTACACCTATCAGGGACATTGATTTTATCATCATTTCTGGCCATTTAAAGATCCGTTTGATCTGTTCTTTTTACAGGACGGAGTGACAATACAACTAAACTAAAGTTGGGATTCATTTATTATGAACTTTCTGCACATGGTGAATATCATCCATGATCTCCGGACCAAGATAAACCTGCTTTTGGGAGATGTTTTAGGGACAAACAGATGGAGACTGAGCTGTTGTGGACACAAGTTTGTTTGGAGGACTCAATGTGGGGCTTCACGTCTAAGAAAACCGTACCAACTGTCAAACATGGTGGTGACAGCATCTGTTTCGCTGCCGCAGATACGTCGCAAAAAAACAAAAGCGGATGAAATTGGGTGTTTCAACAGGACAGTGATCCCAAACACACATCTGAAAAGACAAAGCAGGCGAACATTCACCTTCTGGGACGCCTCCGACCTCTGATTAAGTTTATCTAACGATCCAAATTCAAGGAAACTACATCAAATACGGCAATTCAAATCAATAAAATTTTATTTATATAGCACCAATTCATGATACATGTCATCTCAAGGCACTTTCCAAAGTCAAATTTAATCAGATCCTCCAGGTTGGTCATAAAGTTTCCTCTCTAAGGAAACCCAGCAGGTTGCATCAAGTCTCTCCAAGCAGCATTCACTCCTCCTGAAAGAGCGTAGAGCCACAGGGAGAGTCGTCTGCATTGTTGATGGCTTTGCAGCAATCCCTCATACTGAGCAAGCATGAAGCGACAGTGGAGAGGAAAACTCCCCATTAACGGGAAGGAAAAACCTCCAGCAGAAACAGGCTCAGTGTGAACGGTCATCTGCCTCGACCGACTGGGGGTTAAAAAGCAGAGACAAAAAGCACAGAAGCTCACATTGATCCAGGAATCCTTTCTATGTTATATGGTAATAGTGGATGATCTGCCTCCCCTGGATGTCACAGCTAACAGAACGCCAGACCAGGTGTACCTACTATGAAGAAAAAAAAGACAGAATAAAGAAGTAAAAGATGAAATAGTAAGAAGCAATGCAAATTGGAGAACAGTAGGAGAAATCAGCAGAGTGAGAAAAATAGACCCTGATGTTCTGAAGCAGCCTAAGTCTATAGGCTATAAGGCACTCTAACTATACAAGTTTTGTCTAAAAGTAAAGTTTTAAGCCCAGCAATCAGTAGAGTGGTCAAATATCAAGTAGGAGTTACACCAGAATGGCTGCTAGCAAAACATAAAACCTGCTGAGTGACATTTACCAAAAACTGTATCCATACGCTCGGACCAGTGCGAATAATTTTGAGTGTGTTGATTAGGAAAATGCCCAATAAATTCAAACTTGTGCACGCAATTGCTGTTTTTAAAAATCATTCAAGTTGTTTGTTGTATTGTCAATCCACCTTGGAAAAAAAGCAATGCTTTAAATATATCTTTAAAAGCCCAAAAAAGAATGCAATCTAATGCAGATTTAAAAATAAATCTGTTTTAACAAAGCTCCGTATTTAGCATTAGAGCAATCAGTGCAAGCTATTACTTAAGTAATACATTTTCTGACTAATTTATTAATGCTTTTCTTTCTCGATAACAAATATGAATCTTATATTAAAGCAAAAACATAGATTAAATGGTTATAGTGTGAACCATTGCAAAAGGATATGGTGCATTCACTGAGATTTCCACAGCGCTCGGCTGAAAACTGAGTGATTTGTGCATTTCTTTAACATAATAATTTTTTGTACATGAGCACAGTAATGGTATAATCAGTTATGCACCACTTAAACATGCACTACATTCATTTTTTTTTTTTTTACTTTATTTCAGACAGATTCCTAATAAGGAACAAGAGCCGGTTCACGTTGAATCTTAGTTTAAAGACTTTCCGCGGGTAAACTACGAACACGAACTAGTTCATTTTAACCAAGTTGAGCTGAGTTCATAACTAGTTCTCGTTGAGGAAGAACGAGCACAACGCTGCTTTTCGTGACCCGATCCCTGCATTTCTAAATGGCTAATCCTCTCCACGCCAGGCAGCACCACAACTCAAAAATCTAAATTAAACAGGATTAGTAGATTAAAATAATCTTCAGAAAAGATCAGAGGAGTACCCGAGTGGACAGGGGAGACGGATGTGACCTGTGCCTTCAGTAAGTTGGCGTTAGCCATCTTCAGTAGTCCTGAACACACGTGCTTGTTCCCTCCTTCCACCGCCCACAGGTTGTTCTGGGCGCCAGCCAAAGAAACAGCGCCTGAAACACACACACGGGAGAAATGAAGCCAAGAGCTATAAACCAATTATCCGCTGCCTACACACTTTCCTGTTCTCCGGGTCCCACTGGCCGCCCCCCTCCTTTCACCTCGCTTTCCCCTCCTCGTCTCTGAGCCTCCAGCTTCCCTCACACTCATTTCCCCGCTTCCCTTTTCCTTCCCCGCTGAGCTGACCTATATCAGCGGCGATGTGGATGCTTATGTCATGCTGCCTCCTAAACTCGCCGCCACCAGTTTCTGTCCTGTCGCTTCCCCGCTCATCATCTCCTCCTCCCTCCTCCTCCTCCTCCTCCTCCTCCTCGCCGCTTCGCACTGAGCTGACCTACAAAGGCGGGGATGCTGACATTCTGTCCGTAGTTGACCCGCATGACGGGAGCGATGACCTCGTCAATGAAGCGCTGCGACACGCCCAGCTCCAGCAGCGAATCGGAGAGCGGCCTTCTGGTCATGTTGATGAAGCCGCTGCCTCCCAGGGAGTCCAGGAGTTCCTCCACGGAGCTGAAGGCGTAGCCGTGAGCCTGGTACTTATAAATCCTACACAGGCAGAGAACAAATCAGCAGACAAATCTAGAATACTCGCCAGCACTTTGCTCTCATTCCTGTCCAAAACGATCAATTAACTATGCAGAATAAAAGGAATGAAAAGCTCAAGAGTCGACTTGGACAGAAATGGGGACTGATGGAGATCTCTTCCTGAGGGAGGACACAGATTAATTCTGAGGCTGGTAAATGTTTCAAAACGGCTAAGGAGACGTCTCTCTTACGACTGAATGAATCTGTAGTTCATTTATGGGAGTCTGTTTTTCTTAAAAAATCTCTTTCTCTTCATTCATTTCCTCCCTGCGGATGCTTTGGTAGATTCAGGCAGACCTAAAGCTCGGAGTGTGACACGGCAGCTCAGGGTGTTCCAGTGATTTAAGCTGTAGACGTTTCAGGCACATGATGAAAACTGTAGCAAGCAAGTCAAACTGTCCCACATTAGCAGACATAGTTGCCAAATGTCCAAAATGCTTGATTTAAAAAGTGGAAAAAAAAGAAAAGAAATGAGATTAGGTATGATAAATCAGTGAAAGATCATATGTGTGGAATCCATCTTTATCTCGTCTCCGCAACCATTACTTGCATTACTGCCAGAACGGACCTTATTTATAACCTCATCGTTCTTTAGATTTGCGTATTTATTTTTACTCGTCAGTCATTTTACTAGGAAATACTTTCTCACCTCTTTATATTCTTCGTAAGGTCCACCACTTTTTATTCATGATTATTCAATATTTTTCCTAATATGTGTTTATCCTCAATGAAATTATGTTACTAGAGCCGCGCTCTAGTAACATAATTAAGTTCCCTCTATGGGGATGATAAAGTTTATCTTATCTAATAACCGTATGATTGTTATAGAACTTTATGTGCTTATTTCATCCACTGTTTAGGGGGTGGATCAGCCAATCAGCTCTCTCTGTTTCCACCATAAGACACTCTTAGGCTCGCTAAAAGTCCTCCTCACTACTCCTAACATTTTTTCACTTTAGGAGCCATCTTAAAGCCTAAGATGCTTTGCAAATAACTTTTATCTTACCCAGGTAAAATTCTAAGAAAAATCTTATAAATTCGGGAAATTCTACAAATTCTCCTAAAATGACGTCACTAAGAGCTACTTTTAGTCTGAGGAATCTTCGTGCATACGCGCGCCGATGAATAAAAATGCAGATATGAAGGAACGATTCGTGTGTAGCAACACAAACTTACGGGACGCCTAAAGGACACAAATCATCCCGACCAATTCTGACATCTGGTTTTAGTTTGGTTAGAAACATTACATTTTTTGTTTAGGAAAAAGGATCATGCAGATGTGTCTGTGTGCTGCAAGACCTGCTTTTTTTTTATATGTCACAAATGAAAGTCTGAAATGTGGTTTGCATTCGCACTTACCCCCCCCTCAGTGAATAAACACTGTGTGAAACCACATTTTGCTACGGTTACAGCTGCGAGGCCTTTTGTGGCGTCTTCACCAGCGTTGCACAACTAGATACTGACAACTCTGACTCTTAATGAGACGACTATGCTTTGATTCAAGGTCCCTGGCCTGCTGGAAGGTATTCCTCCGCCCCGGTTTTAAACGTCTGCAGCCAGCTGCCATCACCGTGTTTCACCGTGGGATCGGCGTGCTCAGGATTAACGGCTCATTGTCACAACGGGAGCGAGTGTCTAGAAGCTGCTAAATGCTCACCCCTGCAAAGTGCTCGTTTTGCCGCTTGTGTGCATCGTGCGCACGTTTGTGCATGCAAGCGTAACAGCGGGGGCGGGCGCACAACATTTTCCGTGCAAGTAGGGAGCTGTCTGTAAAAGAGGTGGTGATCCACCGTCCTGCATGGTCGTTTAATTTAATGGGGACATAACATTAAATTGACTTTAAATGCCTTCCTTTTCACCTTTGCATCATTCAGTTGTGGTCTATAGAAAGTGGAACGGCAACGTTTTGGTCTAAATTCCTCATTATTGTGGCCCCACACTTCGTTCAGCCATTTTTGGGGAATGCTGGGGGACGGTGTAATGACTTGTGCCGGTTAATAAACCCAACAACAGAACATTTTCCTTTATTCGGCAAATTGGTTAGTTGGAAGTCAATGACCTTGTTTAGCAGCTCAGCAGCAAATGTGACGTTATTGTTCAAAAATCATAATATAGACCCAAAATAAAAAAATAAAGATATCTACACAGCTCTTGAACAGACTACATTAAAATAAAATAATAAAAGTGGATTTTTGCATGATATATCCCCTTTAACAGCTAATATATTCGTGCTACTCGTTCATAAAAGCCAAATATTTGGAGAACACAGCTAATAGTAGTCCTGTCAACAGATTCTCTTGCCTGAGCTATGGTTCTGCAGCTCCTCCAGGGTTACTACTGGGCCTCTCAGATGCTGCCCTGCCTGTCAGAGGAGGTATACGTCCATATTTTGGTAGAATTTTAGTCATGCCATCCTTTTAATTTTAGGATGATAGATTATAAAATCATCATTTGTTGAACAAAAGTTGAGATGTTGTCTCATAACCTAGCCCTGCTTTAAACTTGATATGTTTTTAGATTTTCCAAATGTAAAAAAAAAAAAAAATACAAATAAATCTAGAAAAGGATGCATTACTTTTCTTTCACATAATTATCCACTACTTTGTGCTGTAAGCCCGGCCAGCCAGACTGATAATGTGCAACACTCTCTATGTTCTGCACATCATCAATCTGGTCCTGCCCCCACTGAATCCATTTAGGGAAAGGAGGGACGTTCAGCAGAACTCTCCAAGCTGATTGGGCGGAGCCTTGGGTAGTGCCCGCCTACCCAAGGCAGGTTTTAGCCAATCACGGTATCAAATTAAAACGTAAGCAGCAGACATCCTGAGAAACCACAAGAAGGTAAGCTGGTCTAGCACGTACAAAACGGATGTGACAGCAGCAGCTACGCGCGCGTCCTTCTGCTGAGGGCGAACAACAAGCAGCTATATTCATTTTTTTTAGCTTTACCTCATAAACTTCTCCATGATTTCCTCCACCCACATCTGCAGCCGTATGAAGCTGATTCCATAGCGCCACCACAGGCGAAACAGGTCCAGCAGGTACCAGTCGGTCTCCTCCAAAATCACCTCCTCGCCGTTGAAAACGGCCGTCTTTCCTGCCACATTACGCCGATACTTCAAACCTTCGGGGGACAAACGCGCACAAATAGATGAGAGGAGAAATTTGATCCCGAGGACTAAATGGCCTCTAAGCGGCTGAGTTTTTGCTTTGTCATTTAAAAAAAGAGAAGATAACGAGAGGACATGGTAGAGGCTTGGTGAACAAGACTCGATATGAGCACAGAAACGGCAATAAAAATGTTCCGACTGCATGTCGCTGCCATTATAAAAACCATCTTCCTCCTTCCCTGCCTTGTGTGTAAACCAGCGGTGTACAAACTTTTCGGCTATTGGGCCAAAGTTGTTAAATCGAAAGCGCTCGAGGGCCAAAAAATGAATAAAGATACTAACCCTCCCTTGCAGAATATGATCATTTTGAGAAAAGTATATTAAACTGTATTTAGCCTATTTTATTAAATGAATTCCAATCAGATTTTAATGCACCAAAGTCTGCATCTGAGCAAAAGTCGCCCTATTTACTAGGAAATTAAAGCGAACGTAAAAAGTGTGTCCCTGAGCAAGACCCTTAACCCCTTATTTGGCCCCGGGCGCCGCACCGTGGCAGCCCCCTGCTCCCCAAGGGGATGGGTTAAATGCAGAGAACAAAATTCACTGGAATGTACACTTCAATGACAATAAAGATGATTATTATTATTCAAAGACAAATGTTTTGTGTTGTACCGAACGTTCAATTGTAAGATTGACTTGTCTATAATGAATTTACCCCAATTAAAAACAAAAAGCTTCCAAAGCCGCCGGCGCTGGATCGGCCAAATCTTTCTTGAAATTCAGTTGGAGGGCCGCACAAAATCAGCACAGGGGCCACGAATGGCCCCCGGGCCACACTTTGGACACCCCTGGTCTCAACTCACCAAGCTGTTTGACAAACTCCTGCATGTGCAGGTTGAGGGAGTGAATGATGGACCCTCCAGACTCATATTCGTTGTGGTTGACGGTCACGGTGGCCAGACGGCCTCCGACCTCGCCCTTCTCGAACACGTCCACCTGCACCTCCGGGCCGAAGTGTTGTCGCAGGAAATGGGCCGTGGCGCTGCCTCCTATGCCCGCACCAACCACAGCTGCAGCGCACAGGACAGAGAAAGGCGGGTATAAGGCAATCTCTATTGTTTAAACACATCTGAAATCAAATGAGGATCAACTCATCAGCTTAAAGTGGTCTTCTTGGGGCTTTTTTTTTTTTTTTAATCCAAAACCTTTTCAAACCTTAAAAAACATGTTATATAGTCTCTCTTTAGGTCACGAAACATCTGTATGAAAGGTGGATAAAATGAAAAGATTCATTAGCAGTATCTGCTATAATTTCTCATAATGAGAAGAAGATTACCAAAAGCCTCGATTGTTACAGTGCCGTGGGAAAGATTTTGACTAGGCCACTCCAAAATCTTAAATTTACTTTTTTATTTTTATATTTTTTTGAGCCATTCAAAAGGTGGACCTGTTTTAGGCAGACCTGAACTCCTCCACTTGTGGCAAAGACTGATCCCTCGTTTTAGAGTTAAGAACTAGCGCCCCAGACTTAGAGTAGCCGAATCTCATCCCTGCTGCAGAAAGGGAACCAATAGGAAGTAAAACTTTCTCGAAATGAATGCATCTGTCCTTGATCTGAGCAGGTAAATAAGATTATCTGCCAACAGAATGAGTATTTTTACCCCTAAAGTAAGATAACTAGATACATTGCACTTGAAACAAGATGACGGAGATGAGTCGTTCCGATTTAAAGTCCAAAAATCTCATTCCATTGGCAGATCCTCTTATTTGGATGCTCAAGTCAAGGACAAATCCACTCATTTCAAGTAGACTTTACTGCATTTTAGTTCCCTTTCTGCAGTATGCCAGCTCACAGTCGGCTACTAAGCACCAGAGCCTGCTGCAGGCCGAGGCTTAAAGACACCGACAGAAACGGATCATCTGCAAAAAGCAAGGATGAGTCCTTAAGACTCTCTCAGAGCCTTTGTGGAAGCGTGGTAAACAGAACGCCATTGTTCAGCCAAAGCCCGTTTTACAGCTTGCCAAGAGCCACTGAGGGGACGTCCCCAACATGTGGAAGAAAATGCTCTGCACACATAAGACCACTTTACAAAAGAACTGAAGAACTTTTTAATTTTATTGCTATAGCGTTTAAATCATCTTTATTCTTACTGCTTTTAAAAGCATTTTAAAATGCAAAGTGCATTATATATTTAATAACTATAACTGCGATTAGTTATCAGCGTAGAAGCTTTATTGTCTTTGTAGTCTTGGGTACAATGACACGTTTTTAAACGACAATTCCAGGAGCAGCCACAAAGCCTAACAATTAAATAAGAGAGATAAATTACTTAATAAATATAACGCATATTAGAAATATATGTCTAGTAAAAGTTATTAAAGTGCAAAAATGCTTTTATTCCAGCAGACCAGATTACTGCACTTCTGGCGGCAACTCAATGCAATCACATTAGCCACTGGTCATCTTCTAAAGTCAAAATGCTTGATTGTGCACATAACCATGGCCAAATAAAGATTTCTATGGGTCAAGCAGAGATGAGGGTTGTGAAAAGGGAGTACCCTGGATGGGGTCATTGGATCTTTTGGGCCCCTGGAAGAAGACATCAGTGGATCTCATTCAGGTGCTGAAGATTTATTTGGTTTATACATCATTATTGTAATCTTGTACCTAAATCCAACTGCAATTAATACCAACGCACACCTTTTTGGATATAATTTATTAAAAAGCCGGGAAACCATGTTTAATTTTTTCTCTCCACCTCATAATTACGCACCTTGTGTCGGTTCATCGCAGTGATTTCCAATTAAAATTAGTAGTATTGCATGGAATAGGTGAACTAGTTAAAATGTTGGGTTTTAAAGTTGATAAAATGCGGTGTCAGGCAGCTATTAGCGGCAATTTCTCTTCATCTCTCAGAAATAAGGTGCTAACCGGGAAACCCCCTTTGGTCACTGAAGGTGCCAGCATGAGATGGTTCTGCTTCTGACCCTCTCTCTCGTAGCGCCGCCTCTGCTGCTAGCCGCTATTGCTACAATCCTTCCGTGTTTTACTCATCTGTGGGGGTTAACAGTTCCTCTTACCGATTCTCGACGGCGGGGTGCCGTCTTCCTGAGCGGGCGTCTCCGGGTTCCCCACAGCCCAGTAGGCCGCCAGTACCACGGCGATAAGCGGGAGCTGAAAGCCCTTCATAACGGGCTGGGAGCAGCACCGATGGGGGGGGAGACGGGTCAGCGAGTTCGGCAAAGCACCAGGTTAGGTTCAGGTTATCTCTGCTCTTTCGTTTGGATGGACATGTTTTAAATTAATAAGATTCGGAGTTCTACCGAGAAGCAAATCAGCAAATTATGGTTCACAAAGGAGTGCAAGTTGAGCGATGCGGCGCCATCCTGGTGGGTCCGCATCATTTATGTAGCCGGCGTAGTTACCGGGGGCACCACGTCGGTGGAGCTTGTGAGCGCCTCAAAAATTCCTTACAAATAAGGAAGCGTAGTACAAGATAATACAATTTTAGGACATTTTAAAATGTTTTAAGTTATTCTAAAGTATCCCTTCAAATAATTTAGTTCATGGGATTCCATTCTCCATTAACCGGACACTCACCCATGTAAATTTAAACACTTTTGCTCCACCCGGTTACAGACCTCCAAATAAACATTAAATTAAAATGAATGCATACATAATTTGCTTGTATATTATCTTTCATTTGAAAAAGTTACACGTTGTCCTGAGCTGCAGCTAAAAATGAATGAATGCTTTAAGATGTGCATCACAGCAACACTGCTTTATAGTCGAGTTGATTAGTCTGGAATGGATTTGATTGTGCAGATTAACCACATTAATTAGAATAGAATAGAATTCAACTTTGTCATTGCACTGTCACAAGTACAAAGCAACGAAATTTGAATAGTTTGCATCTATCCAGAAGTGCTATACAGGATATAAATATTATAAGTGTATGTATAAGTAAAAAGTAATAGTAGGGGACGTCCCTTACTATTGGCGGAAGGCAGCGCCAGAAATATTAAATATTTAATGTAAAATAATTTCAGTAATTTAAACTTCACTGCCAAAGATGGCGCCCACATTTAATTCAATGTGTACTTCAGAAATGGACGTGTGTATGGATTAATTCATTCCTAATTTTATTTCAATTATGACATACCATTTCTTTTATAATTTGGCTATTGGTTAATTTGTTATTTAACAAGTCGTGGCCATTTTCATCCTATATAATCCTAAAGCTAAAATAAATGAAATCTTGTCTTGTTAAAGATAAATAAGAAGAAAACTGACTTCCATCGTAACACCAGCCGTTTGTTAAAGATTGTTTTCCGTGGTAAAGTTGGCTGGATTATGTCCCGGCGACATGAAAAGGAGCGGAGCTACTATTGAACAAGCGTACGTCCGGCAACATAATGTGACGTAACACGCTTCGACCAATCACAAATGTCACGATTGGTCCTGAAAAGTGCGGGGTCGTAACCCTCTTCTATTATCCACCTCAAGTGTTTCTTCATGGCAGACAAAGCAGTTTTTTATCCCCCCCCCCCCCATGTCAAAACATTAAAAAAAAAGTCATTAAAGCGGATTTGGTTATACCGGTTTCAGTAATAGTTTTTCACTAAAACAAAATCTTCCCATCTGAACTTCAGCTAAACTGAACTGTATTTTGAGTGATTTTGTTCACCTTTTCTGTGTAGCACTCAGAAAACACAACACCTTTAAAAGCTGTTATATCTGTAATAACCTGACCAATAACAAGCATTTCAAGCAAAGACAAGTGGTAAAAAAAAAAAAGAAAAAAAAAAAAAAAGAACGACCCAACAGCAGCTCATATTGAAAAACAGTGGACGTTGCTTTTATTTTATTCAACAGAGAAACTGCTGCGACACGGAAATAAACCACTGAGCTGAAACTAACATTCGCGCTGTGCCGCAGATCGAGTGACTGGCACAGTGGAGCTGTAAGGCTTAAAGGATGCCTCCAACGTATACTCATATTTAAACATGCGTGCGCCACACTCATCCTCGCACGCGCGTCTTCATTTACATCGGCTATCTTACATCTGTGTGGCTGCTCAGACAGCCTCGTCGTCTTCCCCTCTCCCTCACAGGTGAGAGGTCGACAGCGGCCTGGAGATCAGGTGACCTCCGTTCACTGCCGTGACCTTAAATGCAGGATGAAGAGGCGACATAATACAGAGACCGTAACCATTCATCTCTAAGCAATTCAGCCCCCAGCAATAACACTGCAAGGCCAGCCTGAAGGCTGGGGTTCAGGAGGTGCTGGGGGGAGGTCATGCTCTGGCCAAAGGGAGGGGTAGGGAGGAGTAGGACCACGGCCCTGATGGCGATGAAGCTGGTCACTTGGTGGAGCGCCGCGTCGGCTCGGAGGCGGTGGGAGGAGGAGGCGGGCCACGTCGGTCTAGGTCTTCGATGTAGAACATGATCAGCTTTCTGCGCTCCTCTGGCACACACTCCAGGACGAGGTACCGCTTGTCATTCTGGAGGACCTTCTCCACGTCTTTCAGATGTTGGTCCGACTCCTGGATCAGCTTTCTTGACCTAAGAGGAGGAAGCAGAGCAGTACACCGTTAGAACCACCGAAATAATCTGGAATATAAAAGGCAGCAGCTTTGCTCCTGGTCCGGATCTCCTTCCTGTTATAGAAACCGCCCTTCAAACACATTTTCTACAATATATTTAGACAAAACCTTTAAGTACGAATGAATGTAACATCTCCGATGTGCAGGTGTACTGCTCCTTGATTGCTTGTCAGAAACTTTATTTAATTTGGACTTTTTCCAGTTTACAATTTTTTTTTAAGTTATTGTAAATACCGGTGAAATCATTTTTAGTTATTTTAACAAAGAAAACCATTGGAGGACTGCTCAGCGAGCCCCTGACTGTAGCTGACAGACACACATGACTCCTGTGTTTATCTCTCTTCGTTGGTTAAAAATTCCTTATATTGTATTTTAAAAAAACGTTTTAAGGTTTTAGAGCTTTGCATGGATGAGCTCCTGATCCGGACCTTAAACAGCAACCCTGAGGAGAATAGTGGTGACTTTATGATGATGGAAAAGAACAAGAGTAAAGAGAAAGATCCCATCTCAACGGAGGACTACATCAGTTACAACCGATCTATTCAAAAGTATTGTTGCGACGTCGTGTTTCCTAATAACACATTTTACTGGGAAGCAATTTGAGATTTTTACCTGTGAAAGATGCCATATAAATGAAGATTCCTTAAAAAAAGACAATTCATCCATGCATTCAGCACAGTCGCCGTTTTCTCTCTTCTCTATGACGTGTAAAGGCTTCCTGCTGAGCCAACAGACCTGTAAGTGATGAACTTTGTCTCCTTTAGCAGGGTTCTGAAGTCAGCCTTGGCCGTGATGTATTTGTCTTTGATGTAGTCCTCAAACTCTCGCTGTCTCTTCTGCAGACGGAGGTAAGGGCACAAAACGTCACATAACAGGACTTTGGTTCACATAAATATGTTGAGTTTAGTGCAGGTGTTGAAAAGTCCCTTACTCTGTCACTGGAGGAGAACTTAATGTAGCGCGGGTCGTCCTTGATGACCTTCTTCACTTCCTTCCATGAAGTTGTCAGTGTGATCTGCAAAAAAAAAAAACATTTTAAATAAGCCGTTTCATACGTAAAAGAAAAAAGAAAAAAAAAGATTAACTCAGCCTGGTAACCTTCCTAGATCTTTTCCTTACATTCTCACATTTTTCTGCTTCATGTCTTAACTTCTCACCATGCTGGTCTCGTCCAGCAGCTGCCTGAACTGCTCCTTCTTCTTCTTGGCCAGGGCTTCCACGTGCTCGTTGAACAGCTTCTCCTTCTCCTCCCTCTCCAGCAGAGAAGCCGACTCCCAGCGATGGTCCTTCCGCAGGTTGCGGCGGGTGTCCGACCACGCTGCGTCTGAGGAGCGCACCTGAGGGAGGGGCGGGAATGCGGTGCGGCCGAGACAAACGCGTATGAACACCGAGACCTGAAAACGAGGACCGTTCTCTCGTGACGCGGACGACGGAAACGGCGGCGCGCCTCACCATATCAGACATGAGGGCTTTGAAATTCTGGATGGCCTCCTCTCTCTTGTGCTGCTCCCTTTCTCGGTCGATCTCTTTGGTCTGTTCGGAGCGGGCCTTCTGCACCTCCCGCTCCCTCTCTCTGAGACTGGCCTCGATGCGAGCCTGCCGCTCCAGCTCTCGCTCCTTCTCAATGTCCACATTCTGCGGGGGAACACACACACACACACACACACACAACCTTATTACCTTACAGCGGACGTGATGAGAAAAACAAACCCTCAGCATTTTAAGATCCATTATTAGAAAAATAGCCAGTGTCCCCATAGATTTGTAGCCCTAAAACTGTATTAAAGACAGGTGAGAAACAGCTGGCCACACCTTGGCTTGTTTCTCCATGTACTGCTTGAAAAGCTCCTCCCTGAGGGCCGAGCTGTCCACGGCCTTGTATCGCGGGTCGGTCTCTAGCCGTTCTTTCACTTTGCTCCATCGCTGATTGCCCTCGACGTGCTGGTCGTTTAGGAGGTCGAAAAAGTCTTGCCTAACCTGAGCAGAAAGAGTAAACAGAGATTAAACTCGTGCCCGGACGTGTCAGGAGGTGCGGTTGGTTGCAGTTCCTAAATAAAAACACACAAAGGTCCTGCTTCTCTGTCAAATGAGCTACAAAGAAGACGGATGGGATGGGACTACTTCAAGCTGGTGGCGTTAATAGCGGAGGAGGCTTGGATGTTCTGCAAAGTTTGAAGGTGAGACAGCCAGGAGGAATGAGCGTCTGAGGGAACCAGGGGGTTAATGATGATCCGAAAAAAACAAAACATCCCCACACATTATTTCCAATCTGTAAATTTAGACAATCTGATACAAACACCCCTGGATACATGGTTAGAGAAACTTTAAGACAAGAATCAGGGCTTATGGTTGATTATTGCTTCCTCGTCTGTAAAAACACTTTAAATATTTACCCCAACATTATTTTTTTTTTTACTTTCCCAACAATTCTTTTTAAGTTTCTATTTAAAATGTCTTCATTGAGAGTAAAGTTGAACCAAAGTGAAACTCCATGAGTGCACAACCTCTGCTAATAAAGCTCACTCGTTGTGTTAAGGAGAAGACTTTGTGGTGCCAAATTTAATCAGGTAAAAAGTGCACAAAATAACTTTTAAATTAAGAACCGGAGATGGTTTCCCATCTACATCCAAACAAATTAAGATATCTCGTCTGGCTTGTGCCACTTGTTGTCACTGTTTACGTTAAATAGGACAAACAACATTGAGTTTAATCTGGCTGGTAAAAAAATATTTAGTCAAATTGTTCAGTGGAATATTACCTTAACTGTGGAGTACCTGAAGGCTCAATTTTCAGCCTAGCAATTTTTTTTTTATCTAGACATGACGTTGCATTAATTAGAAAATAAATAAATAATCTGTAACCGGAGGCAGTTTCACATCCACACCCAAATAAATGAAGACCTTTCATCAGGCTGAGGTGAGTCAGAGTTACCTTTAATATTAAGTGGGAAATTTGTTATTTAGATTAAACAGGAAACAAAAAATAGTTTTGGCTGGTCTACACCTGACTGACTTGTTGTAATTAAAGAAATGATGATTCTTTACTATATTCTCTTTAACACAAACTGTGTTCAGGAAAGAAAATCTCAACTAAATCGTTTTTTCTACAATATATAACTACAGAAAACAACTTATTGCAAAAGCACTGCGGTTTTGAATAAAACGTATTAAGGACCAGTGTTATAAGAAGAGAACCAGAGCCTAGGTTTAGTACCTTCTCTCCTCTGCTTTTGGAGTCTTCTTTGTCTCTCTTCCTCATGGCGGTCATAAATTCGATAAAAATAGCCTCCCTGTCCTTCATCTTGTCGATGGCCTTGAATCGCGGATCTCTCCCGTGCTTCATGGCAAATTCACTAAATGTTGTTCTGGAACGAATTCAGAGCAGGAAAGCAGTGTCACTTAAGTTTATCGTAGCAGAAATTTACCAAGGCCCATAACCTTTTCACTTATTTATAACCGAATATCCACTATTGGTTGTTGAACAAACCAATAAAAGGCTTTACAACCGTCTTCAGAAACTACCAAAGGAAGGTTTCTTTACTTGGGTGTGAGCTTGGAATCCTCCATCATCCGCCTGAAATCATCTTTGGCCTGCATGAGCTTGTTCTTCTTCTCCTTCCTCTCCTCTTCAGCTCGTGTTTTCACATACTGATCAAAAACCTGAAGATATGATTACAAAATGAGGATCGAATGATGAAACAGGACAAAAAAAAAAAAGAAGGCAAGTACAAGACAAACACTTAATAGATAAAGATCAACAAAAAAGGGGAAAAAGAACGAACCTGTTTTCTTTCTTTTGGGTTGAGCAGAAGGTAGCGTGGGTCAAACACTATCTTATGAAGCTCTTTGTCCCAAGTTGAGAACGCAGACACCTATAAGCAGGACAAACAACACTGCTAGTACACAGAAAACTCAGCTTCAACTGTACTGAGAAAAATCCTGTCAATTAATGCAACTACATTTCTATCAAGACAAGAAAAGGCCAATTCCAGTGATAAAAAAAAAGACCGTAAAATTCAACGAGACGATACATGTGGCCTATAATGGCAGTATGTGGAGGCACCATCCGTTAGGCATTTATACAAGATGGACAAGAGACTGAGAGCAGTAGTAAGAACTATATTTTCTGTTTTCTCTTAAATATAATTACACTTTTAAACAGTACTGCAAATGGTATTAGTACATCAGTATACTGAAAGTGAGACAGTGTTATTAATCCAAAATGTCCTGCAATTGTTCTTTTTTTTTAAGTATTAGTCACTAATGTTTTACTACTTTTATTTAGTTTAAGTTTGAACTGATATAATTATCAAAACTGTTCAACACTGAAACATTTTTTGTTTTGTTCACATCGCCCCGCTCTGCCACAGATCTAATAAATTGAGTTGATTCCTAAGCTCTTAACTCACTGATAGAAAATATCTGGTGAATTTAAGACCTTGTTTAGCAGAAGGTCGCAGCTTTAACTGTGACGTTCCCCGAGGCTCAAATTTGCGGTGCCACCCTTTTTAATTTACACGTCTAGTCTTCAGGAAGCGGTGTTCATTTTCACTGCAACACGGCTTTATACCACCAACCGACTTGATTTTTAGATGTGCTTTGATATCAAAGCCATGAATAGCAGAAAGTATTTCTGCTGCAGAATCTGGGCAAGACTGATGTTTAACTTACAGCCATAAAAATTCCTACGCACAACTTAGACTGGCAACGAGCTGATTAAAGAGGAGCTGAAAATATTTTTAAAGGCAAAGATAATCATTTATTCAGTTTGGCTTTCCACTTGAAACTAATTCATATCTCTCATTTTAGTTATTTAAAAACTCGAGCAAGTATTGCATTATCTGTTGACTGCATTGTATTTATTACATCTTATCTTAATTCGAACTTTCTATTTCAGCTTAATATTAATGCTTTAGGTTTTTTGCGTCTTTATTGATTCCCAAGTTGTTTCCTATGTTTTCTCACTGAATTGCATGATTGTCTTTCCTCGCTTGCTCGTCCCTTTTATTTATTCCTTTATTTACTCATTTTATTCTGCCTAGTTTGATCATTTCTAGTACAACTTTTTAAATCCTGTACATCTGCTGAAACCACCGTCAAGCAGCAATTGTCAACAAAATGACAATTGCTAAATGACAAGCGATCTACAGATAAAGTTTGACAGACTGAGATTCCCATTGTAGCAAAACGGCTGTATTTTAACCAGTTGATAACAACTTGGTTGTATCAAATAATTTGAAACGTGATGGGACATGTAGTCATTTACTGCACATAATGTGTGTTACCCCTCTCTCCAGCAGCATGTCTCTGAACTGGGTCATCCTGGCCTCTAGGGGCACCACAGCCCTTTCCCTGGCCGCTCGGAGCTCTGCCTCCATGGCTGCTTCTTTCTCTGTGTCTGCCTCTTTTGTTTCTTCCTTCCTGTTGGGGTGAAATCAAAACAATCGCAAGGGGAACATGTGCTCAAAGAAGAATAAATCAAACTAGTTGTTCAAAGCAGAATAAAAACAACAGAAGGGTAAATAAAGGTTCATATTTTTAAGGGAGAATGAGTGTTTCTCTTTCAAGCGTGAGTAGACTTACTTTCTCTTTTTTGCTTTGCTTGGCTCCTCATCCGGGCTATCTTCACTGGCCATCGCTGCCTCTGGCTCCTCCTTGACACCTGAGCACATTGAAATAACCTGATTAATATAAAAGCTACTAAAATGGCATTTTTTGTCATAGGTTAAAGCTGGATTTTTTTTAAAAATAAGCATGCTTTTCCTCACCCGTCTTCTTGCCGTCCTCTAGACCTCTTTTGTGCGGCGGCTCCTGAATGTGTTTGTCCACGTCAGATCGACCGACCAGCTCTTCGGGGCGGTCCCACATGGACAGCCGTGTTGTCGGGTTGTAAAAAAATACGCGGTCATCTCCCGTCCATACCACACACCTGTTTAAAAAGGAAAAAGATTTCTGCTTTAGTCATTTTGGATTTTTCCCCCGTCTTGCAATAATAAGAAACGATATTAGGGTGTGCATACCAAGGTGTGCCGGGTATAGGGTTGGTGGCTATAGGCCTGGCTTTCTGAGCTGCCTTTTCTTCCTCCGTCATCTCTTCCTCTTTGGGTTCCTTGACAAACAATGACAAGGAAACGGGTTATAAACTCTTCAGCTAGTTTTCATCTTGTGTGCTTTTCTAGCCTGTAAATTATGTTTGTTGAGTGAATTTAGGTTGTTTAAGCAATAAATTGCAGTGCAGTTAGAGATTATGACAACACTGGTATTGTGGGTAACCCATTTACATGTTTTGGTTGCATTTTATTCTAATATACCAATTAGATTACTGTTATTTAGAATGTTTTCCGACCTCCTTCTCATTATTAGTGTTTGCCATTTTGAGCTCCTCCTCCTCCATCTCCATCGCCTCAGCTTCCGCCTGCAACATCCTTTCTTTGGCCTTTTCTGCTTCTTTTTCTAAAAACAGAGAGAAATACATAGCGGTTAAATAGGCACCGAGGAAAGAATAGGAACTTTTTCATACATCGTAACATCCTTCCTGACTGTTGATGAAATTAGATAAATCTTTCCAAGTTCACTCACACCTGGACTTAAAATCTGTTCTTAATGATCCAATCGAAATTTCTATGCAAATAAATGAGCAACAAGGTCAACAGAGCCACTGATGTCATTTAAAACTACTTTAAGTTTCAGATATTAAGATGGTTGGGATTCATCCGAGTCTCCTTTTTTTTTAATCTTTTGCACAAATCGCCTTATATTCATCAATATTACAAGCTCAGAAAATACAACATTAGAGAAGGAAACAAGAATAAACATTGCATAACTTCCCACTGTTCAGTGTCAGCGCACAGACACTAAAGATTTTATCCTATAAAGCAGCACAGCAGTATAACATCTGCTGTTAGGTGCACCTTACTCAAACACGTAACACTGAGTGAAACAACGAGTGGACCTGCAACTCACTGCTATTCTTTGGGACTGGGACATTTTACATTACAACGGCATCGAAAAGAAGATCACAGTACAGAAAACACACAGTAACCAATACTGTGTCCAGTACCTCCATGATTAATAAAATCCATTAAAAAAGTTTGTTAAAACCTTTAGACAAAAAAAGTTTTATAAGATGGCTGTGTAATTGTTTTAAATTACTTATTAGTAAGGCTGCACGATGCATCGCAAATATATCATCATTGCAATACATGTGTGCGATATTCAGATCACAAAGGACTGTTTGCAGTGAAAAATTCTTGGCTAAAATCCAGCAGGTGTTTATGGACTCCCATTTCTCATATTAATGTAATATTTGGCTGGTTGGACAGAGCCTCATGGCAACAGACAACACGGCGGACACAAATCACATTCCCCAAAAACGCTAAAGGTCACAGAGTAATGCAAGCACACATGAGAAGGAGAGGAGAATAAAGGCACATTTTGCAACGGATATGGTCATCAGAATATTTACCAATAGTATCAGAAGATTCTCTAAATCTGTGCAGCCCGACTTACAAGTGTCTGTTCCTTACGTCTACAAACAGTGAAGCATCAAGATAATATTTGTGTTCAATGGGTGATCCCTCGTTGTGTCCTGAGAAGGATTGCTTAACGGATCTAAATGACTTTAGTTCCTGATCTGAACTGCGTCTAATAGGGCTGGACGATATAGAAAAAAAGCACATTGATAAAATAGAAATCATATTGATCGATATCGATAATTATCAACAAATTCAAAACATGTATTTTAAGTGCAGCCCTGACCATTTTATGCTGTTGCTTAGCGGCCTATTTTTAGATACAGAACACACAAACACTGAATTCAAAATCATCCCTTTATTCAACAAACCTTTTACAAAAACTGCAAGTTTAAAAAAAAAAAAAAAAAAAGAAAAAACGTGCTCTCTTAACCCTTTGAAGGGGGCGGAGCTTAGTGACGGAGCGTTCCTGGGTCTGTGTTTGTGATTGGCTGGGAGGATGTAATGACTGTAGTATTAACCTACATGATAGACTAGAAGGCAGTCTGTTATTCTATTGAACCTTTTATTGACCCATTTTTTCTATCATCGACATAAGTCTATCTATCGATCGATATATATATATATATATATATATATATTGATATATATCGATATATTGAATTATCGTCCAGCCCTAGCATCTAATAAGGTGTTATGATTCCACCATACCCGTTTAAAGATACATTAAAATAACAAATCAATGCAATCCCACCATTCCCTTCCAAAAAAAACAACAAAAAAACAAGTGCAGTATAAAAAGGACATAATTAATGGAAGACCTAAAATTTCCACAAGCTTGTGGTTAATATGCTGGGAATATACAAGACACTTCAGAAAATGTTCCTAAACCTTCCACAAATTCATTCCTTCAAATTTCTAAATTAATTATAGAGAAATTAATTTTAAAATTGTTCCTTAATATGCCATATATTCTAGCTAGACTTATTTAAAAAGCTTAATTTCTAAATACTACAATATTTACACACATTTCTTTCCGTGTCCATGTGTGTTATCTACAGGCCTGGATAGCAGATTACCAAACTATGTCACAAGTTCCTACCTTTCTCTATGACAGCCTGCGGTTTCTCCCAGGTGGACTCCAGCGTCCGGTTGTTGTAGTAGTAAGTTTTCCCGTCAGCTGTCCTGTACTCGGACCACTCGGGAAGCTGCAGCGATCCGGCTATGGAAGCGGGAGCCGGTGAAAGAGTCAGCTGCGGGTGCATCATGGAAACTAAAGGCGGACCCATGCCAGGGAGCATGCCTGTTGTTAAAAAACAGACAACACACACAAAAAAAAAAACATCCGTAATTTAGTTATTCTCTACGTTTTACAGAAACTGCAATGCATTGGGTGATATCTGATTTTTTTTATTTGTTAAATACTTTCTTGAACATTTAATTTTCTGTTTGCACTGGGCTTTCTAGAATGTATGAGGAACTTTAGGGGCAACCTCTGCATAAAAAAATATCACTCAGAGGGTATTTGTAGAAGAAAATGACTAAATTTAAAAAGGCACCTTCACTATAAACAACTAATTGACAAAGAACACAGCCCAAATGCACAAACAAACAAGGAGTAAACACACACTCACGACCATGCCACAGAAGATGACAACCACAACACATAGCCCGAATTATGTGCTACAAGGCAACAACAGCTGGTGTTAATGGGACACACATGGCTTCTCTCCTGTCACTATACACCTGTCTAAGAAAGGACTCCTCCTAACAACCAACAACATGAAACGTTCTACTTAGATGCTAATCGCAGCAAATGAAAAGCAGCCACACTGTCAAGGTTCGCCCCATGGACGACACACCTTTCAAACCTAAAAATGGTCTTATGGGAGCGCAAGGGTTTTGTTTTTCCTGTAGGTCTGCTTTGAACCCAGGGATGGTAGAAAAAACAACATGGCGGCTGTCATTAGTAAAAAGAAATATGTAAAAAAAAAATAAAATAAATAATAATTCAGATTAAAACAGAGCTGCAAACTCAACTTTAATGAGAAATGATCACGCTGAAGCTGCATGTTCTGCTTCTTTCGGCTGGAATGGCCAAAAAACAAAAAGGTCACCACTGTAAACCGAATGTATCATGGTCACTGCATTCAACACCATGCTACTGGTTTTAAACGACCCCATATTTATACCATCAGATGCATGTGGACATCATTCACTACCATGCCATCTACTGTTGATCTGAGAGGCGAGCGGCTGGGTGTTTACCGTTGGCGCTGGGGCCTGCCTTTACACAGGGACCACCTACTATCTGCACCATTGCTACACCTGCAAGAACAACGGACAAGCAAGCATGGGGATTGAACACAGCAGGACACTGGACATCAGCTACCATGATGTGCAAAAGTGTGAGGTACCCTAGTCGGACAAACAGGTGTCAAAAGGCACTATGTCCTATTTCTGAATCTGTGACATTATTTAATTTACACCTAAATACATTGCAGCGTAGAAAAGAAAAATATATATAATACAAACGTCATGATCAGCTAAAAAGCCATCCCTCCTATGTGACAGGGAGCCCTGTTATCTTCATCATAATTTAATTCTTACAAAGCGACTGAAACAACACGAAGGGGCCGTTTCCCCATTTTATATTAGACCAAGAGAAACTAGATGCCACAGTATGCTGGCTACCTGGTTGGTTTTGTTCAGGCTAAGGAATGCCTGTCTAAAACAAACAAAACAAAACAAAAAAAAAAACAACTTTGAAATCTGCGGCGCCTTGCCTTATCCGGACCTCGTGCACTTACTCGTTTTCTCACACTCCGACCAAAAAAACCTCAATGTATTCTCTTGAGATTTTATGTCACCGAGCAACACAATAATAGAGCAGAATTGTGAAGTGGAAGGAAACTTACAGTTGGACTCAAAATATTTTCCGAATGAAGACTTGAATAGTGCAGCACCTAATTGCATTCGGCCCTTAGAGCCAGTACTCTGCTGCAGTTAAAGATAGACGTCTTTTGGGGTTTATCGCAACCGGCTTTGCTCATTTAGACAGATTTTTTTGCCCTTCCTTCTTGGTAAATAGCTCAAGCCCTGTCAGATTGGATGGAGGTCATTTGTGAACATTAATGGTCAAGTACTTCCACAGATTCTCAATCAGTTTAAGGTCTATGCCTGTTTCACAAAGACTCCTCTCAGAGCTCCCATTTTAGCCTAAAAATTTCCACCTAGGAGTTCTAGCTTAGCGATTCAGATCGCTGCTGAGAGCGACTCTGAATAAGGAGATGACAGACATTTTTATCTTAGTGAGGAGGTGTGGTTGCCCCCGTTGCTAGGTGTGACGCCGTCTTTTTAGAGCTTTAAAAACAAGACAAACGCGCTCCTAGTAATGCAAGGAGAGAAATTGGGCTGGATTAAGAAATGTTTGTCGTCGTGATGATGAAAACTAGCAAAACCTATTGTCACACGGCATCAAAATCTTTTAAAGCACCTTATTTAGAGCCTCATCATTATTTTGTTTTGCTTATTTTAACTCGCCAGTCATTTTACTACCTTATCTATTTCATATTAATGCGCACTCACCCGTCAGCATTTGACTGGGGTTGCCTGCTTGTATGAAGCGGTCATATTTGGCAAAATGACCGACATGAAATGGAGAAAAAAAACTGAACAGCAGCGCACCTGTCCATTTATCTCTGGGAGGAGAAGGAGTGTCGAAAGGTAAATTAGTCCCCGGATCACGGCACAAATACACAGAGTTTAAAGCGCATTGCTGCAGATCAAGGCGTCTCTAACTCTGCACGTCTTGGTGTTTTTACACACCAACCATTTAGGCTACTAAAATTATGATGGAGTACAGAAAATACATTCTTACCTCTTTTTATATATATTCTTTGTACGTTTCTTCAATTATTATTCGTGATTATCCAAAAATGTTCTGTTATTCTTTTATCCTCCATGCATTTAACCCGAAGGGCCTCTGAAACTAATTAAGTTCCCCCTATGGGAATGATAAAGTTTAACCTACCTAAACAATATAATTGTATGATTGTTAAAGTTTATGTGCTTATTTCCACTGTTTAGGCGGTGGATCAGCCAATCAGCTCGCTCTGTTTCCACCATCTTCTCTGCTTAAGACACTCGGCTCGCTAAAAGTCCTCCTCACTACTCCTAATATTTTTTCACTTTAGAAGCTCCCTTAAGGCCCAAAATGCTTTGTGAATAACTTATTTTACCAAAGTAAAACTCTAGGAAAAATCTTAGAATTCGAGAAATTCTAAGATTTTCTCTAAAGGCTGCTTCACACCACAGGATTTTAAAAAGGTCGACCGATCTGCGAGACACCACATGTAACGCTAAAAAAAAAATCCTAGATAAAACAGGTTTGGTCGTACGGTGTCCGGTCAGACACACCACACACGAACGGATTTCGCTTAAGATCATTCAGATGTCAGACGGGAAATCTTGAGAATCCTCTCAAGATCAAACGTGAGTACAGAGTAAATAAATATGGACGACCAGGAAGACTAATGGTGATATTTAGTGGACCAATTTTAACGGAGAAAAAAAACAAAAAGAAAAGGCGTTGGTTAAAGAAGCGGAGACAACGTGACTCTATGCTTGCTGCACTAAGAAATGGAGGCGAGTTGTTGTTTTTTCTCTCGGGGAATCCCTCACCTCGCTTTCTGATTGGCTACACGTCACGTTCAACAGGCTGCGTGCTCATTTGTCCTCAGAGGACACCGCACACTGTAGGATATCGGGGCAAAACAATCCAACATGTTCAATGTCCCCGATTTGAGGTCGGAGCGGTCCCGACGGCAGGATATTCTCTTAAGAGACACGCCGATAATTGACGCCTCTCCGAAGTGGGAGATCGGCGTGAAAATCGGGCTAAAAATCCTGCCGTACCAACCAGCCTTAAAATGACGTCACTAAGAGCTATTTTTAGTCTTAGCAATCTGTGTGAATACGGGCACTGGACTTTGACTGGGCCATTCCAACAGGATCTAAACCATTTCACTGTAGCTCTCCCTGTATGTTGCCGTCCTACTGGAGGGTGAAGCTCACCCCAATCTTAACGCTTTAGCAGCCTCTAACAGGACATGATTGCCCTGTGCTTTCCTTCATTCACCTTCCCTGTCCCTGCTGGAGACTGGATATTCAGACTAAAATACACAACTTGACTATTTTCTAGCTAGCAGACCTCTGAAGGCAACTGGTTGTACTGGATGTTGTTCAGAGGAAATCAAAAAAGGTCTGAATATAAAGCATTTTTACTTAAATTCTTTCTGAAAACTAGACTCCCCCACCCTGTATAATAATTTGTGTTGTTCTATTACATAAAATACAAAAGTTTTTGAATGCAATGTAAAAAAAAAAAAAAACGTTTAGGGGTATGTTTTTTCAGGGTATTGCACCAGCACCAAACGTTTCATTGGGACTAGGACCTCTAAGCCACGAAGCAACATTTGCAAACAAGACAAAAACATTTATAATTTGTCCAGAAACCCCAAGCATTAAACAAATAATAATCCAGTCCGTATTCCAGAACCATTAGAGTACCGGCTTTTCGGCTACCGGGTGTCGCTCTCACCTGGTAGCGGGATGTGCATGCCTGGCAAAGGCACCCGGAAAGGTGGCACCATGACGGGTGGGAAGGCAGGTATGGCTGCAGTGGGCTGGGCCACACTGTGAGGCAAGGCTGCTGGCAGCAGAGGAACCGTCTGGACTGCTGTGACAGGTGACGGCACCGTGGAAACAGTCACCACGGTGACCGGCGACACGGAAACAGCCGAGCTCACTGTGGCGACGGGGGGGAGGTCTGCTACAACGGTGGCTGTGAGGAACAGAAACGCAAAAGCAAAGAGGGACTTTAGGCTTTGTGTCAGCGTGCGCCAACGCGTCGGCGTGGTCGGAGCTCGGCGGTTTACCTGCGATGGTCGCGGAGGGTGAGGGGGTTGTGGTGGGGCCCGCGCTGGAGGTGAGCGTGTGGGCTGGGGTAGAGGCCGGGGTCTGAGTGGGGGAGGCGGCTGCCGCTGAGCTGGCAGAGGTGTTGCCGCTGTTGGTGCTAGCAGCCCCGCTCGCTCCCACGTTTGCCCCCGAACCTGCAGCTGAAGCCCCGGCTACCAGGAGAGGGTTGAGTTCAGACTGCTGGATTATCTTCACATTGTCCGGTTTGCTCCATGACGACTCTCTGGTCCGGGCGTTATAGTAATATGTCTGAGGAGGAGATAAGGCATTTATTGAGAAATCAAAATAAAGTTATCTGTTATTTACAAGCTTAGGAATGATGCAGGGATCTGTGAAATCTGTTTTACCTACCAAGGCCCTCCCCCCACTTTTCTTTACAAGCTAACATAATCTAAACCCCTAAAACATGAGTATTTATTGTGCTTTTTTTTTTTTTACATTTCGAACGTTTTTAGAAAAAAAACTACCCAAATTGATTAGGATTAGGCTTGTCACAATACGAATATTTCTAACTTGAAACAAATACCAAGAAAAATACTAAATACTCTTATTTTTGATACCATGGCAACATTTTTTTAAGCTATGGGTTTCTTTCTAGTTAAGAACAAAAAATATTAATGAATATGAAAATATTATAACTTCCTTAAGGCAAAACCAGTAGAAAGGGAACATTTTAGCCCTCCTTTAGAAATCGATGCAATTAAAAGTGTCACTTCCCTGTTTGGCAAACAGTAGACAGGATAACAGGATAAAGTGTTTATATTCGTGTACCTTTGATTTTTCTGGTCCATGCAAATATAATCAGCAGCAGCCCAGTAAAGTTTCTGTCTTGCGTGTAACTTTGCATGTTGTTTTTGTGATCAACCACAGCAGCGACGCCGGGCTGTCCGTGATGGTGAAGCCAACATTTAAACAGATAGCGTTAGCTTATGTCCTCTGGAAGCTTTACTGCTTCACTGTTGTAGATAACGGACTTTTACTGACATTTTTAAGTATCCTTTAAACATCAGCTTGTAGCGGCTGAAGAGGGTCACATATGCGTTTGTTTTTCTGCCAACCATGTTAGCAGAGTTTCAAACTTCCAGCAGCAGCAGCTCACTGTTGTGATCAGGTGAGCAGCTGCAGGGAGCAGAGGGCTGAGCCTTTGTTATGGAAGAAGTGCGACAATTTGGGGAAATGTGAATAATAGGTCCGTTTGTATTGATTTTGACGCAGATGAGCATCCTTCAATTATTAATTTTTGTACATCAAAACATTGATTTACAGAACCTTAGAACTCAATTCAATAAAAAAAAGATTGTGTTTATCAAGTTATTTAGACAACACCTTGGTGTTTGATACATTTTTGAGATTCAAATGTTTCAGATCTTTCTGTCCTTTGCCCATTTAAAATATAAATTTAATAAAGTACATTTCAGAAACATTGTGTTTGTTTTAAAAGGATAAAAACCCGTTTTACAGAAAAATATCCTTCAAAGACGCTGTGCTGCATCGCCTCGGCTCCTGTTTACGACAAATGTTTTTAATGCTGTTCTTATATCCTCTAAAAATAAAGTTCTTAAAGAAAATTGGAAAAGCAATCAAATCGGTATCTGAAGGGTAAATCTATGGAAAAGGTTGAAAATCAGTTGGTAAATCTTGACCGTTTCAAGTACTGATGTAAGGTCTAGTGACCAATGTTTAGATTAATTAGAACGCATCTTCTCTATGCATCATTCACTGCTATTACAGAACAAATGGCCTTTAATATGCAAGTGTAATTGTTATATAATTTCAACAGAACACAGCCAAAACATTTAGTACCGTTAAATAAGAGTGTTTCACTAGTTTAACTGTGTACATGTGGTGTGACAAAAAAAACAAACACCTGTCCTTAATCACTTATATAAGCATCGGTGGATAATTTAAGCCGTTTTCATTTACAAGTAACCTTTCGAAAAAAAATATATAATTGTAGTCAAGACCTTAGTCTCTTTTAGAAATTAATAAACAAAAAGAGTGTAATGCTGATGGGAGTTCCCATCCTACCTTTCCCTCCGAAGTCTTGTTCTCTACCCAGATTTCCTCTGTAGGAGTGAGAGCCGGGCTTCCAGACGCAGGAACAGGAGGCATTCCCGGAGGAAACAGCATCCCTGGAGGAGGTGGCAGGTTGCCAATGGGAGGAGGAAGAAAAGGGGGTCTCTGCAGAAAAAGATACAACACTGCATTTAGCTTTCAAAGTCTTTGCTAATGACAACCACCAACAAAACATGACACTGCAGCAAACAGAATAGTTGCTAGTCGAAAAACCAGTTAATAACTAATGATGCTGGCATTGAAAGAGAAACTTAAACGCATTTAGCAATCAATTAGTGTAAAAGCCAAAGAGATTGTCAAATATGCCAAGTCATATCCTTTCCACATATTTCAGTCTAAAAGCTGAAAGTGTTGTTAGATTTCCAGGGAGGAAAGCGCAAAAGCCTTATACATGTTTGTTTCTTTCTTGCTGGATAACAGAATAATAATAAAAAAAAAACATGTTATAAATTTCTGTTAATACTAAGGAACACCTCGAACATAATTTTATCAACACCAAATATAAAAAGTGATAAAGCAACCAGTGGATTCTTTTTTTAGAATCATAACTAAAGGTTGACCGATATTTTTAGCCGATATTTGCGTTTTTGTCTCATATTGGTATCGGCCGATGCGTGCATACGGTACGGGCTAATGGATGCCGATCCATTAGCGCATTCAGTCGCCGTGCCTTGACGTCACGTGCATACGTTGCCACCGCCTCCCTGGCAGAGAGCGGCTGGTAATGTTGTCAGACTGATTGCCAACAACAAGAGTAAGTTTTCAACATTTATTGTATTTTTAACCTAATTTAGCTCCATTTGCCCTTTGAATGTCTGCCTCTGTCACTGTGAGCGGGAGGAGACAGCTCTGTTTCCCCATGAGAACGGGGCCGCCGAGCGGTGTGGGGTTTTTACTTTCACTCACTGAAACTCGCGCGTCAAAATAAAAACTTTTATTAATTTTTTTTTAATTGTGGTTGAGCCGCTTAAAGTCGGTATAAAACTCCTTTCCCACTGTCTAAAAACTAGGGCTGGGCAACGATTAAAATATTTAATCGCGATTAATCGCATAATTTGCCTGATTAATCATGATTAATCGCATTGTATTTACAAACTCCAAGAATGAATTCAAAAGTAGTGTAAAGAGCACTTTTATTTTAATGTTCTGCTGCCATATGAACAAAAGTGTTGTAACATTTGTAGCACTTATCAGTAACACATATTTAGTGTAAAGCTCAACTTAAACATGTAAAACAAAAAATAGCAATAATAATAAATTTAAGCTTATTGCCACTGACAGGGAATTCTCTTTATGGGGAAAAAATCTACCAAAAACAGGCAATTTCTGAGGAAACCGCAGGGAGCAGCATTATCATTTTATGTTCAATACCAAAGTTTAACTTGGCAGTGGTTACAACTAACTTGTTTCTGTCATATTCGTTGCTGGAAGAACTTTAAACTGAAATGCTTGCTAACTCGATATGCTTGCATGTTTATTTGACGTTAACAAGCGGTTTTTTGTTGTTGCTTTCTCACGTGCATATAGTGAATGGCAGGGGAAAAACAGGCAAAAACACATGGATACTTTGAAACGAGAAGCGACTTCACCGACGGCGTCGATGCAGACCCCGCTCCGCTCCGCACAAAACTTGTTCCGGCCGCCAACTCACCGCCTCGCATAAGCAAATTCCTGCGGGAAACACCGCCTTCCCCACCTTTTTGTTATATTGCTGTTTGCAAATATTAGGAAGTTAATTTGCAGTAGAAAGGCCTTGAAGTAGTCAGTGTTTCCCCTAGAAATTCTGTCTCTCTTTATGTTTCTGTCTCTATCGTGTAAATTTATACATGGTTATATTTTGAAGGCTGCCCGCCTCTCTTCCTCCCTACTTCTTGATTGAATGAAAATCTTTTTAAAATCTAGATCTGCCAGAGTTTAGAATATTTTTGAGCGTAACTATTAAATTTTAATGTAATTATATTTGGGATCTGCTTATGCTCCATTCATGTGGGGTAAATGTGTTTTTCAAGTATAAAGCAGACATTTTATTGATGGACTCAGGAAGGTGGAGTTTTGTTTCCAACAGACAGATTTGGCGATTTGCCAAAAGTCCTCCCCGACCAAAAAAGAAACAAAAAACGGCCCAGCGTATCGGGTACCAGTTTGCCTGATGTCAAAATAATCTGTATCTAGAGATTGGAGATTTTTAATCTGTATTAAAAATCTCTAATCATAACCAGCATCAACAGTCTTTCACATAGGAAATAAATGGCTTTTGTTACTAACGAATAACATAAATGTGACAGACAAGAAACTAGTTTTATTGCATCTGCAGCTGATTGTTGGCAAACCACCTCAAAAATTGACCACCTCAAATTATAAACACACAATCATTATGTAAACCTTTATCATAACATGTTAGACTTGCATTCTAATGACTGACATATGGTATACACTATGACTATAGAATAGTATAAAACAAATACATAAAAAAGGCTGAAACAATCCAGTTCTTGTTGTGGATTTTGCGAAGAAGCGCAAGAAAATGAAAACTGGCAGAATGATGAAACTGAGAGAACATGGCTAAGGCACGGTAGTAGCTTATGTGTAACGCTGATGTATTAGCACAGAATACCTTCCATTCCCCACACACCACCCTATTAGTGTGATACAAGCCCAACACTTCATCAAAGAAAAACACGCTAAAGTTGCAGACAAATGTAAAACATTCACCTGGAGGTGAGGAGGTCCAATGGGTGGTGGCATGCCTCCCGGTGGTGGGATGGGTGGCATGTTTGGGTCAAAGGGGGGTCGTGCAAACGGGGGTCTTGGTGGAGGTCCCCTCATCATCCCAAACGGAGGAGGCGGTGGCCTAAGGAGCGGCGGGGGGCCTCGTAAAACTGGGGTCTGGGCTGGCGTCGGTGCAGGAGCTGCGGCAGGGGCAGGGCTGCGGAACCGCGCTGCCTGCTGCGCCATTCTGGTCAATCACAGAATAAATGACAATACAGTAAACGGGTTTGATGCTTCGAGGAGCAGCTCTTCCCGGCACAATACTAAGAACACCAAATCTCTACAAAGCAACGCTGAAGGCGGTCTGCCATTTTTCATATTATTGAGGTGTTAAAGAGTTCAGCAGACGAGTTCAGATGGGACACAAAATGTGCTACAATCTTCCAGAAAGGAAACTGTATGTTCTATGGATGCATGCCAGCTGCCATTCACATTGCTGCTTTTAAAGTATTAGAAGGCAGCTCAGAGTATTAAAGCAAGGCTTCTCTGTTTTATCCGTCATTTATCATAACGGTACATGGTGTTTTAGGTAATACTGGGAAGTCTTTTGGAAATCCAACAGCCAGGGTAGGTCTAAAAGCTCTAACGGGAATACACAGACACTAACGTTTAAAGTTAGCTATGCTAGCTACATAAATGTACTCAGTAAGGCTGACTGCGCAAAATAACAATATAAAGTGATAAAGGCAGTTTAAAAAGTGCCTGCGTTTTGACAGATTAGTAAAATCCTGTTTATACGTGGAGTAGTTTAATGCTGACTGCTGCGATATGGCCCACATTTACCTCTTTCAAGTGTGTGGGGAAAAAAAGCTTAAAGGGAGCTAAAGAGGTATGGTTTAATTCTTTTTAGTTGGGTTTTATTTATAGACACCTCTGTCCAATAACCTGGTTATCAACCGTTTCAGTCTACATGTCTGTAAAGACATATCTTTGAATTGTCCAGAACGTTTAAAAGGTATTAACATCCCTTCAAGAGAAATTGTTATTCAGATAAAAATCAGTATTAGGAAGTCAGGTCTTTGTTTTTTTTAATTGGAGATTGTGAATTGACTACAAAATCTCCGATCTATGAATCACTACAAAATCAGTCATGCTATAGTGACAATTTGCAAACATATTAATGCAGATCATTTCTGTATCTTCCCAGAATCTAATAAAAGATAATATAGCAGAAACAAAAACGTAAAATGTATTTTTCTAAAACCAATAGGTAGACCTAAAGCGCATTTGCATGTTTTGCATTAAAATGTATTGGAATGACATTAATCAGTGTAGATTTTCCCAACTAAATACTGGTAACGTTTTAAACCTGCAGACAATACAGCAAAACCATGGGGCTATACACAAATTTGTGTTACACCGACATAAGCTACACAATACAAACCTGTGCGTGGAATTTTTTTGCTTTATGCGTTTCTAGTAATTTGGTTTCAGAAACACGCTGAAGAAAGGCAATCCACCCAGGTATTTATATGCTGAATTCCTACAGGTCATACAGATAAACCTAAACAAAAATCAACCATAGCGAATGTCGCGTCTTGCTAATCATGCTAACAGCCACCCAGCTCATTCAATACACAGAGCATACTGTTGTTTACCTACACGTTAATTTCCTGTCTGATTTACTTTTAGATGTAAATACAAGTTTCTCTTGAAAATATGGCAGGGCTTTGCATTTGACAGTGGTTTCAGGATTAGAAAGGTGTCTGTTTACCGCGTGTTAGAGGCGCAACATAAGGCTAGTTAGCTACAAGCTAGTTAGCTTCCGTGGCTACATTCACAAGTAAAGACGCTAAACGTCTCAGTCGTAAGCATCACCGAGCAGGTGCATATAAAATCTACACCTACATCTGATGCTACACTTTGACAATTTTGTTGTAAACTCTTATTTTTCTCATATCTGACCTGCTGTCGTTAAACCCAAGAGTTTCGCTCTCTGTCTGGTCCGCCATTACAGGAAAGTGTAACCAAACTCTTCCTGGTGACGCCCACACGAAGAAATCCCCTGTTTCTATTGGCTAATCGTCGACGTCAATAACAGTCTGGTTCAAACTACGCGCTCTGTGATTGGACACTATTTTTCTCGCGATCCATCCGTGATCGTTGGTGTCCATTTATCACTTTATCTTTGTTCAGCGTGGGGCGTGATTCGTGCTCCGTTTTATTAAAAGTTAGCACTGGTCATTTATTATTACTAAAGGAACTGATGTTGCAAATGCACTTCAAAAAATATTTCTATATTTTAACAAAATATTTTATCAAATGAACCCTCCTAACAAAACTGGAAGGTTTCAAAACTTCTTCCTGATTCATTTTAATTATGTTTTTTTTTTCCAAAGTTAAAAACTGATTCAGCATTGAGCAGCCACTCCTCAGTGAATGTTTTGTTATTATTCAAAATAATTTGTTTTATAATATACTGGGCATATGACAGAATTAGCAGTTTCTACTCATCCATCCATCCATTTGTCTGTGCATCACCTATCCTCTTTCTTCAAAGGTTTTGTTTTTTTCAGGTTCTTTATTTTCAACCAACACACAGTGGAAGCATCTGCCATAAAGTCAAAGTCTGTGTTTTTCCTTAAAAAAAATTCTAAAAAGTATTCATGAGCTCTGGAAATTAAACCATAAGGAATTGTGACATGAAAAATGTACAAAATGTGACCAATTAGGGAACCTTTTTATTTAATTACATGTAAACAACACATCAAAAGAGTGGTGCCAATGTGTCTCTCTGCCCACATCACCCTCATGGTGGCACATAAACTCCCCACACTGTTTAAAGGCAGTCTTGTTCAAAGGTGACAACATCACCCAACACTGAATTCACGTTAGACTTCTTAGTAGAGGCCAGCTGGATAATGATTCAGATCAAAGGGAGACAGCCCAACAGCTCCACCCTGCCAATAACTCTGGTTGAAGTTTGTCATCTGGCTCCTGACAAATGGAGGGCTGTAAAAGCATACATAAATAAATAAATACATTTAACTTTCTATGATTACATGGTTGATTCGCATCTGAATACATTGAAGCCAAGATGTGTAAAACATTCCCAAATCTGGCTATGAAAAATACCTAACACCTAACCTTAAACTCTGGCTCTGGCCCATGGGGTAGGGAGCTGCTGGATGATGGAGGTTAAAAGGTGAACAGGGATCATAGCAGACTGGATAAAGCACAAGAGGTGGACCCAAGGGAATCGGGTCCAGGAAGTCTGGCTGACATGAGGGTATTATTTGTGAGACAATAAAGGGGACATTTGAGCCCTGCTGTTGTCCTGACGTTTGGCCATGTTTTCCCTCTAAAGCTCGCTCTCTGTATTTTCTCCTCCTAGGGCAGTACTCGTAATCTGGCATGACAGTGAGAGGCAAAGAGAGGGACAATCAAGAGTTACATCATCCACTTTCTTCCACAGATTACCTTTCTAGAAGACGGAGAGAGTTTGAATTCAATATTTAACATGACTTATTCAGATCCCCATTCATACCAGGGAAGAGCTGCCTGTGCTGCTTCTTCAGTTTATCAGCTACTTCATAGTAGGGCCTCTTCTGTTCCTCGCTGAGTTTAGACCACTCATCTCCAAGCCGAACACTGATTTGATTGCTGACACTTCCTGGGAAGGCTTTCTGCAAGACCTCTCTGTGGATGCGAGCCCACACTAAAAAGGCATTCATCGGCCGTTTGACCCGTCCGTTCTCATGGACAAACTGGATGTGCTTGAAATCTGAGGAAGACATTTGGGATTATTTCCATCTATTAATAGTGATAAAGTTATTTCCACTTTGAAGTGCTCTAACACACATTGTGTGACACAATCCTACCAGTGCGTAATTATACAGCCATTAATTTTACAGTTTCACTATGAAATCAGATCCTGGTTGTAAAATGTCAGGTTTTTTTATGTAAAACAAAATTAGACCAACATAAATTATTCAGAACTTGTTTTATTCTAACATGTAACATGTTATATACATATATCAGTTAACTAAAACAAATCTGTTAAAGAAAAATGTAAAAGCTTGGTTGTATGAATGTGCACACCCCTGAGCTAATTCCTGGTTGAACCACTTCTTGAATCAACTCCAGCATTCAGTCTTCCAGGGTACTTGTCATGTTTTTCTACAGTATTTAATAAAGGATTATTGTTCAATAGTTATTATTATTTCCTTTGACATTACATTTTTTTTTACCAATACATTTAAATGGAAAGACTTCCTTTTTACAAACAAAACATCTAGACCTGGTTAAAATCTTCCATATCATTTCATGAAAACAAACTGGAACTTTTGACCACAATCCCAAAAGGTGTTTGGCACAAAAATAGCACAGCAGATCACAAAGAGCACCATAGCCACAGTAAAGTATGGTGATGGTGGTGCTTTGCAGTTACGTTTCCTCAGAGGGAACTACGCTTTTTCTCGTGGTAGATGAAAATATGAACAGTTCTAAATACACATGAGGATGAGGACACATAAGGCAAAACCTCATGTGTCCAGTAAAAAGTTGAAAATAAAAAGGGATTTCATTGTTCAGCATCCCTGCAACAAAATAATAGTAAAAAAGTAAACAGTAAAAAAAGTAAAGCTTTGGAGTGGCTTAGCCATATTCCAGAACTAAATCTGAGCAAACATCCCCGAGGTCTTGAGAGGTCTGTGGAGAACTAATTTCCTCACAATCTAAAGTGGGGGAAATACTACTGAGTCAAAATGGAGCCTGCATGAAGAAGAGTGAATGCTGAAATTGAATCACAAGATCAGAGGTGGGTATTAACTAGTTACATTTACTGTTACCTTTATTTGAGTAATCTTTTGAGCAAAATGTACTTTTAGGAGTAGTTTTACTGCACTGTACTTTTCTTACTTTTCTTACTTTTTTTAAGTAATACTATTACTCAAGTATCTACTCTTACTTGAGTAAAGTTTCTGGCAACTCTACCTACTCCGAGTAACTTCATGAATAAAGAACATACTCGTTTTAACCAAAAATGCACCAGAGAGGCAAAAACCTAACGTTTATGTTAAAGTGAGGCTTCTTGCTTAGGCACATTTCTAATTCATTATCTAATTTTCTCAGAAACCGAATTTGGGAAACTTTGTGTTAGCTGTAAGTCATGATCAATCAAAATTAATATCTGTCAGAAGAGTGAATCTATATGGAGAATGACAGTGAATCTCATTACATAAAAATATTTCAATGACATTCTGATTTATTAAGATACATAGATAGAACGATACTAAATAATAAAAATTGGTTTGTAAAGACGTGAGATTATAGCCAAGTCACCTTCTTTAGGCCAGGTTGATGTCAAATGCATGAAAAACAAGAAGAATTCAGTGGCTTTTTTGGGTTCTTGTCAGTTGTGTCAAATAATTTTTCCTCCCTCTATTGATTATTCTTATAGTTGTTATGAATGTTCTTATGTTTCAGTGTAAGGTACCGTTCTCTGATGGCGGTATGGTAAAACTGGTGACTGGACCATATCCTGGAGGTGAGGTCAGGAATGTTCCAGCTTGACCGGTCTGCAGCATACTGAAAAGGAAAGAACTTCTCATGTTAACACTTTCCACAGTATAGTCACAGTTGTGTTCACGGGTTTCTCACACAATGTCCCACATCTAAGTTTCAGCTCAGCCTTGGATGTCAACAGCGTGCTTACGCAATAGCGCCCTCTGGAGTCAGAATGTAGGTAGGTGTTCACGCAGTAAACACCTGGAGCCAGATATTTAATTAAATATATTTTTATGGCTACTCGCCTGGGTTATTGTCCGTTACACAGTGTTGTCTGGAAGGGAAAAAACTTAATCGATTGAAGTTACGTTGCTACACTGCCCTCCTGAAAAAGCTGCTGCGTGAGCATCACGTTTCGGGACTTCCTGTCTCTGTTTTCTGAAGACAGTTGTTTTCTTTCTTTTTAAAATTTTCGTCGTTGTAGAGCTCGGATTCAATTGCGGCGACACCAACCTACCCCATCAGTTAACGTGTTTGAATTTGTTTGTCTTTGAACTCTGAATGTAATTAAACAAAATATATATATTTTTAAAAATTGGTTTCCATGACAACCGTGTAAATCGAACATTTTTGGTGTAACTTCAATCGAAAAACAAGCATCCACAGCTCTTGTACACGGTCGATGATTAAAACACTCCTGCTCCACGTAGACCTTTCTTTTACACCAGTTATTATGACAACCTCTACCTTTACAAACGATCCTGCTCTTCCTCAAAGTCATAATGACGAGTAATTTGGTACGAAGTAGCTGCATTCATAGACATTATATACGTATATAATGTCTATGATTATATACGCAGAGCTCTCAACTCTCACGCATTGACCGTGTGACACACGCATTTCACTGACTTCACACGCTCACACGCAACACATGGCATTTCACACGCAAACATGGAATTTCTCACGCATAAAAATCACTAAGCCCATCTGAGCTGCGGACGAGAAAACTCCGCCTTCTGCTGAGCTGTTTCGGCTTCTTTCACAGCTTGTGGCCATCCGTAATTCCTGCTGCAGTTCGTGTTAACAGAGCAGCAGGAAGAGTGATCAGAGTTATGAATAATTTTAGTCTTAACAGTGGTGAAAGCGAGCTGGTAAGGTCCTGTACCGCGTACACAGGAGGGGAGGGGGCGGGGGGAGAGCTGCTTGCTTGCTGCACGCAGGATCATAAACACAGTTCCGCTTTCCAGATGCAGTTTAAAACGCCACTCGGTCTGTTTATAAGTTTCATTTTTATTAATTCTGCATTTTTTAACTACATGCACCGTATTTCTGTGCCTCCGCGCTTGCTCACCCCCCCCCTCCTTTTCCCTCGGAGCAGGTGCTTTTATCACCGTTCACTATTCAAAACGTGAATCATACGTTTAATTCCCTCACATCGGTAGCAACGTGTGCCAGTTAAAGTCAATAGGAGAGTTGCTCTTGTATTTTTAACAACATAGAATCAGTGGCGTTTCGGTGGGCGTGCTGCCTTGCGCTTTAATTCAGGTGCGCACTTTTAAGGGTCATTTTAAAGAACTTGTAACATCAGGGGCTTCATCTCAGATCTGTCAGTACTCCCGTTTCCTTTATAGGAGCCCTTTACAGCCTTTAGTTATGTATTTTCCCCACTTTTTATCCGTCGCACGCAGCGCACCAACAGGGGTAAAATCCGCCCACCTCACCAGAGCGCACTGACAAGAGCAATAGAGATCCGTCTGTTCAGCGCGGCGACTGACTGAGAAACCTGTCGCTGTGAAAGGTGATGATAATGGTTATAAACTGTAACAGTCTAGAAGCGCATTGAGCTGAAAAGAGGGAGACATCAGCAGCTGGATCGTGCGTAATGATGCAGCGGGAACCTCTGTGAGCTTCAGTGTTGCTGCTGAGGGGAAACTGCATGTTGACCATAAAGGCTTGATGAAATCACCAATCAGGTTATAGATCTACAATGATAAACAAACCCATAGATGAATGTGTAACAGTTTAATAATTCAGTCAATAACTTAAAACTACTTAATTTTATTTAGTATTATTTGAACAATTGTGTATTTTTTTATGTTTTAATCCATTAACAGAACAATAAAGCATTAATATGTCTCTTTCTCATTTTAACAAAAGTAATACATGTCTACTTCATTGTCTGGTGGGATAAAAATGAGATGGAGTTGACTCCACCACTCTTCCAGGGTCTGGTTAGCCCCGCCCCCAAACAAGCCCCGCCCCCAAATTAGCATAATCTCACTCTTAACTTTTGATAAAAGTTGAGAGGTCTGTATACGTATATAATGTCTATGGCTGCATTAGCCACTTTTTAGCTAAGCTAGCTAGTGACAGCATAGACATCATATACGTAGACGCCTCGTTGGGCGCGGGTTCGTACGTCAACGTCACCGCCATATTGTATGTGGCAGAAAGAAGTTAAGTTCTGTTGTAGTGAACGTTGATCAGAGAAGATGCCTCATTCCTGTGCTGCATGGAAATGTACATATATTGTACATATAAATGTACATGTAGTTTATATATATATATATATATATATATATATATATATATATATATATATATATATATATATATATATATATATATATATATATATATAGTAATTTCCCTCTGGGATTATTAAAGTATATCTGATTCTAATATATGTGTGTGTGTGTGTGTGTGTGTGTGTTATGAATATAAAAGTCAATTGGTTAAATCTAAACATTGTGGTCTTCATTATTTCATAAAACCGTGTCTGGTATAGTCACAAATTAGGAATAAACGTTTTGGGGGAGCATTAAAGAGAAAGTTACTAATATCAGACAAAAAAGTCCTAGGACAATAAAGTAAAAAAAAAAAAGACAAAAGTGGTAATATTATGAGAAAACATCATATTATGAGAATTAAGGGGGGGGGGGGCATTTCCAGAATAGTCACAGTTTGCAGAACTATTTCAGTCCTGGAGTAATAGGGCCAGGTTAGATTCTTTTAATTATTTTTATTCTTTACGAGTATAAAGTCAGGAGAATGAAGCCAAAGGGATACAAAAATAAACTCGTAATATTACAAAAATACAAATATTACGAATATAAAGTATGTTCTGAGATTAAACTCCCTCTGATACTGTTTAAGTGACTCAGACTAACTGCAGATTTGCCACATTCAACATGGCGGACGCTCTGACGCATCCGCAGTATAGGCAGAACCCGCCCAACGAGGCGTCTACGTATATGATGTCTATGGTATTTCCATTGAAAATAAGGTGGATAACAAAAGCCGCCTGCTAAAATTGAGTACCCTACGTGCATCTTTTTTAAAACTAAAAAGTTCATCATAAAATTTCCATCCTGAACAATGAAATTAAATTAGAGTTAGTCCTTTTACATACCAAGAAGTAAAGGGTACTTTATTTGTCTGATAGTGTATATTAAAATACGTTAACTTATTGCAAAAATAGTAGGACTGAATCAAGTAGCTAATCATTGCAACTCCTTGGTTAACATTGTCTGCCCACCTGCCTCCATTCAGTCGCCATGGTAGCCAACTGTTTGCCAGTAGTCCCTATCATCTTTAGTAGTGCTTCAGGTTTTTACACGGCGGTAACCGTTTCACAGTAGACCCATTGCTCTGTTTCCTTAAAAGAAGGCTGTTTGCTGCCTGTAGCTACAGTAGAATTCAGTGGTGTTGCTATGGACCTTTCAGAAAAAGGTTAGTGGTGCTTGTTGCTGGTCTGTTCTAAGGTGTGCTTGGGTAACAACTCTGCTATCCAGCTCCAAACATACCACTTTGTATATATCCTCTCTTGTTCAGCTCAGCCCTCAGCATTTGGCCACGCAAATTGTTCTCCGCGATTCTCTGTACAATATCGGAAATCCTCCCGCTCTTCATTGAAAACTGAAAGAAATAATTTTATTTGTATCGCATAGAACCTAAAACTAAAGCAGACGTTCCATGTGGCATTGAGAGGCAGCATACCTTACCTATCAGATCACTCACCTTTGCTATCACCTGCAAAACAGATGTCCGGGAAAATAAACTTTACTGACTGAAGCCATGTAGTAGTAGCTTTATTTTATCTGGTCGTAAACCCGATTCCAGTGCTGTTAAGCGATTGAACTCCGGCTGTTGAGCATCATGTTGGTGCTTGTTCTGACTTGTACGTCTCCTTAGGCCAGGGGCCTGCAACGTTTAAAGTCTAAAGAGCCATTTTGCCTTTCTCATCGTTAAAGAAACGCCCTTTTATGTCTATTCTGAGGTTTGAAAAAATAGGATGGACGGGATGTTGACATTTGTGGATAATGATGTAAAAAAAAATCATAGTTTCCAACATAATGACAAAATATTGATTTAAAATTAAATATTACTGGCACTTTTAGCATCATTCTGTTCAAGAAAGAATTGCTAAAACCTGCATTTATTATCATTCTAACATTTAAATACCATAATAAAAATAACAAACGGTTGGTCGAGTTATCTTCTTTTCTGACCCTTTGCTGTTAGTTTGTTAATTTTTTTTTCATTATTTAAAATAAATCTTTTGAACAACCTGGTCTTAATGAACTTTGACAGACAAGAACCAGCAAATGTTTCATATAAATCAGAATCAAACTTTATTCACCAAGTTTGTGGGTAAAAACGAGGGATTGGCATCATGTAAAAAACAGGCATGTAAGTATCTGCAAGCAGAACAGCAAACTACAATCTGTAACAGAAAATACATCATTCAGGGAAAAAAAGGTAACAGCGACATTATGTACAGGAGGTCTTTTTGTTTTCCTACAGCAGAGTAGCTAGCTAAACTGACTGTAAAGTGTGTGAGACACAGCCTGGAGATAGAAATTAGCTCTGTCAGCTTGCTTTAGACAAATTAAATCAATATAAGATCGATAAATTAAATCAGTATGAAAATAAATCAATATACTGTAAAATGGTTGACAAAGTAGATAATGGAACTGCCATTCCAATAAATGCAAATAATTAGTAACCTAAACCTGCATTAAAAACAAACGCTTTAGTTTGACCTACATGACATCATTTGATTTAGCCCTTTTATAAAAAGGAATGTAAAGTTTTTTAGGCCCTGCAGAAGACTCAGGAGGTCTGAGTAGCTTCCACACTTAGTTTATCACGGTTTATTGTTTAGTTTGGTCTGACTCCAGTTTCTTGTTTATAAATACACAGATATCCTTTTTTCAGTCACTGGAAAAAGGGGATTTGTTATATTACAGAGTTCAATTCTGCTTCAGCTTTTGTTGTTTTGTTTTTTTACAGACGTTCTCAGAAACTATTAGAAGGCAGCTCAGAGTATCAAAGCAAGGCATCTCTGATTTATCCGTCATTTATCATAACGGTATATAGTGTTTTAGGTAATACTGGGAAGTCTTTTGGAAGTCTAAAAGCTCTAAAGGGAATACACAGACACTAATGTTTAAAGTTAGCTATGCTAGCTACATAAATGTACTCATTAAGACTGCGCAAAACAACTCTATAAAGTGCTAAAGGCAGTTTAAAAAGTTTTCAGTCAGTGGAAAAAGGGGATTTGTTATATTGCAGGGTTTAATTCTGCTTCAGCTTTTGTTTTTTGTTGCACCCTCTGTTAACTGGTAGAATTCAAGGTTGATTCTATGATGGTGTGCTGGTTAGGTCCTGCTGCAGTAATGTTTTCCCAAACCATCAACACTCCAACTCTGTGCTTCACAGTATGTATGAGATTGTTGTCCAAGAATGCTGCATTTGGTTTATGCCAAACACGGCATCGGTTCTGGTGTCCAATTAATCAATTAATACGCATTTATTAAAAAAACAAAAACAAATAAACTACAACTTCTAGTCTTTGTCTATGTTCTCTCTAGCAAACTTTAGTCTGTTTTTCAAGTTTTGCTTAGAATGCATATCTCTCATTGATAGAATTATTTTTAGTTCTTCTACATATTTTATGTTATTTACTATGTTCATTGCATTGATCATATATATTTACTCTTTACTACTAAGAAGTTTTAAGGTTTTAGATATTAAAGTGTATTTCATGTGACTGATCTCTCTCTCTTATCGTTGCAGAAGGCCTGCAGAAAGCAGAGAAATATGTTGTGACGATAATAAGTGTTTTTTCTAAATATGTTTGAAACTGTTATGAACTCTATTCAGCCATCTGGAGTGCTTACGCATAACTGTACTGTGTGGACTGCTTTGTTTTATCTCGAAGGTCACTAGTTGTTTTGCTTATCCCTACCCCTAAGCTTGACAATGGAACCGGGGATAACCTAATAAAAAGAAAGGAGGGGACGGAGTGCTTCAGAGTGAGTTTGGAGATCTGTATTAAGCATCTTCGCTTCTCTCCTTGCAAGATTTTGAAAACTAACCTCACTGTTGTCTCTCCTCCTTGTGTTGTTAATGAATGTTTTAGGTATCTGAACCTGATATTTAATTGGTCCTTCGAGCCGGATGTCCCACATGTCCTACTCATGTGCTTCAGAAAAAGTTCCTGTTTTAATCCTGGAGGAAACACCATCTTCCATCAGGTCCTTTTACAGCACCCCTCCTGCTCTGACGCTCCTCTTCCATAGGCACCTTCATCATGTCAAAAATCCTGCACTCACCTTTTACATCATGCTATCTGCCATGTTTATGCCTTTATTTATATATATATATATATATATATATATATATATATATATATAATATATATATATATATAATATATATATATATATATAATATATATATATATAATATATATATATATAATATATATATATATAATATATATATATATATATATATATATATATATATATATATATATATATATATATATATATATATATATATATATATATAAATATATATAATTTTAATTGGGAATAAATTTGGGAGTTGTGTAATTTACTCCTGTCAAGAAAGTTGTTGGTTTTTTTTTTTACAAATTTTTTTTGATCGTCTTAAAAGGTATTTTCTTCGGTTTTTATTGTTTATTCATGTTACTTGGATTTTTCATTATTGTTAAAATTTATATTAGGCATGTAAATATGACACCAAAACACACTGGTTATCGTTCGGTGTGTTAGACACAGTTTTCATGAATGTATAGGTGGGGAAAAATGAGGAACCCAACTGTTTAATGTTATAATTTAATTTAATTTAATGTTGAATGAAGTACAGAAAATATACAGTAATCAAATCAAAAGATCTGTGAAGGAAAAAAAAAAACATGATTCTAGTAAACTAAATCACGGTAGCTGCAATTCTCCCATGTGAACATAACATTACAACTAATAAAATATTAAACTAAAACCTATGGAATTATAATTCTGAGTAACAAAATAAAGATTTGGTCATTTGGAGGGCGGTGCCTCAGAAAATGACAAGAGGCTCTGCGTAGCTGTGTTTGTACATCAAACAGAGGAAACTTGTACTCGTACATAAAGTCACAAACACCCAGTCATCCATTTCTCACACAAATGTCACCCCAAACCCTTTGGATTGGTCTCCAGCCTATCTGTATCAAATGTTGAGGAGTTTCCTCTCTAACCAATGGATTGCGAGGTGCAGGTGAAAAATGTTTGCTGGCAAAAATAATTTCCAACTCAAGATTCACGTCAGAGGTATTCCCAGAATCCACTGTAAACATAGAAGAAATGTTGCAGCTTATGCTGTTCTGGTGACTCTTTTTCCACCAAAGCTGATAGAAAAGTGCTTCTTTAGCTCAATGCATAAAAAACGGTTTGTATGCAAAAAGGTTAATGACACATTATTGATGTATGTGGGTCAGAAAGCAACACTGAAGCAACAGGAGTTGCATAAAGACAAAATAAATCAGTAGCAACTCTTAATAGAATACTGACTGGGCCTTTATCAGACGGCAACGTGGTAAATGCAGTCAGAGGTAAACACAAGAATCATTCAACGTTACCTGTCCAAATATTGTAATGCAACAAGCCGATAAAAAAAATTAGATCACATAAAAGAGAAATAAAGAAATGGGTTCGTCTGGGTCCAGAAATTAACCAGCAACTCAACCACGGTGTGGCACAAGCAGAACAGGCAAGGATTACTGTTATAGTTGACTCATTGCGCCCCCTGCTGGAGGACAAGGCTGTGCATTCTCTGTGCTGCAAAGCCCCTTTCAGACGGGAACAGTCCAAATTTCTGTCAATCTGGTAAAAAAGCAAGACTACCAGGGTCAACTCTGCATAACCATCCTGCTGGTTTTCCATTGCATTAGCAGTTAGAGTGGGAACCTGATGTCTGAGTACCTGTTTAGATTCTGAATAATGGAAAGCACCATTAAAACGTCCCTATTTAGTGGGTTTCTTTTCAGCAATAAGATGCCGTACCTTTACATTGTTCCCCTCAGAAAATATGGATTTTAAAACTGCTCAATGGTTGCTGCTCAAGCTTCTTCTTTCTAACTATAATTATTTTTCAGTTGTTGCAATTCTCCACTTTTTTTGTAACAAAACGTAAGAATCCTGACATACTTTATTGATAACAGGCAGATTGAGAGGACTATAAATGAACATTATAAATATCTAAAGCCCATTGTCCACTATGTTTTCATAGTGATGGGGCAGGTCAAGGTGCCTTGGTAATTTTCTACCAAACTTTGTTGGGTATGAAATGTGTGACGAGGCACATTTTATATTGACCATGTGGCAATATGTACCCACCAGGGGGGAGGTTTTGTACCTGAATCTTCTATATTCCCCCCATAGTATCATGTAAACGTGGTTAAATGTCTTCAAAAAATAGCTAACTGCAAGAGGCCACTTAAGGGTTTCTTTTGGTTTGTTTGTTGTTGTTGTTTTTTTTAATCAGGGGTCATAATCCAATTGCTTCATACTGCAATATAGTATTATGGTAGTGTGTAGAAGATACAAAGTCTTACACTAAATCTTTTATGAAAATGAATCCCCATAATCATGAGAATTCTTATCTACAGTGACAAATAGACACATATGTTATGATTTAAGTATGTGGGGGTGAAACTGTTTTTTTTTAGTCACATGACTCCAATAAACATCCTGTACCAGCATCAGGTCAATTATTAACCAAATTACAGTTCATTTGGTTTAATCAGAGACCTTAATTTGTCATATTCTAGTGACAAAATAAACACAGACTATGACACCAAGTTTTCCGATAATTGTATACAACTCATTTAAACTGTATCTGACGTGACCTTTAAATTCCATAGTTTATGAACATTGCTCTAATACAGTGAAAAATAAATTCATACGGCTTAGCTATGGGTAAGCGATGGTTTGTTTACTGGTACAAAATGGAAGTAGGAGGCACTGAAATGCGGCTGAGCTTTGACCCGCAACCACCAACGTTACATGAATGGTCAACATAAACATACCCGGACATGTGTGAATGAAGCTGTTTGGTGCAAAATGTAACAACATACAAAACCAAACAAATGTTTGGCATGTTTCATGTCTGAAAAGGGCTTAGCAGAGTCGGCTTGGATTTTATAACTATGAAATCTGGGAATTTTGATTGGAGCGTATACATGGTGAAGTTTTGCTGTTTTGTTCAGTCGGTGTTGTAGTTTATATGTTTTTGTTATGTTAAAAATCTCAATAAAAATGTTAATAAATTAAAAAAAATTATGAAATTAGGACAGCAAAATACCAACTGAATTTCTCAGCTACTATGCAAAATTAAGGCCTCAGCGCCGTTTTAGTTAGACTGAATTCTTTGTGCAGAAAATGAAGGAAGATATATGCGGTTTTATAAAATCTCACGTGAAGACAATGATTTTTCCAGTACAGGGAAGTAATGATGATCGATTATGTACTGACACCGTCGCGCCCCCTCTGGTTTCCTCTGTGGAGAATCAGGGCGTGCCGCACTTTCACATAGATGGTGCCATTGGACCGAGATGATGAAAGATCACTGGTGCCAGCTCACCAAAGAGCGGAGGCAGACAGTGAGACATGCAAGGTTGTCTTCAAGTACAGCAAAGTCCTTCTGCAGTTCATTTGCTCACAGTTTCACACATTCATGCTCCCACACACACACGCACACACACACACGCACACACACACACACTTGACTGCTAACCTTCATTTCCCAAAACTGCCAAAGTTAGCGAAGGCATCTTGTTTGGGCGGGACCACCGCTGGGCTGATGGAGTGACTCAGGCCCATTCCTACTCCTGGCACCCCCATGCTTGCCATACCACCCATCATCACAGGGGCGGCCATGCCCATATTCATGCTTATGTTCATTCCCATCATGCCTTGGTTTACAGGAATGCCACCCTGTAAACCTGTGGCCATGGAAGGCGGCATGCCCACACCCAGGGAGGCAGGCACGCCCATCGTCATGGCACCGCCTGCCATCATGGGATTGGCTGGTGGTCTGATGGGAGTCACGTGAGGCGGCGAGCTGAGGTTCAGTCCTCCGAAATTCTGAGCCAGCAGGTTGACCGGAGGCACTCCTGTGCAAACACACATGTACAAATCTCAATCCCCTTTCTTTGTGGCATACTGTGGTTAGGAACGTTCAGAATGGGCATTTTCTTGGAATATTTTGAAGAGTCTCCAGGGAAACCACAGTGCTTTAGCAAAAGTATTCATTCACCTTGACCACTTGCACCTTTTGACACATGTTACAACCACAAACGTCTATGTATGCTATGAGCTAAACCAACACAAAGCACAAAAGACAGATCAGGAATGAAGTTGGGGAGAAGTTTAGTGGGACTAAACTACATCTCACAGAGGAGTTCAATCTGTTTTAAGGAAATGGAAAGAGCAAGGATCCACTGGGAATCTACCTCAAATTGGCCATCCACCTCCACAGGCCGAAAAAGGAGAGCATTAATTAGAGAAGCAGCAAGAGGTTCATGGTAACTCTGCAGAAGCTGCAAAGATCCACAGCTCAAGTGGGATAATCTGTTATCAACAATTTTTTGTGCACTGCACACCTGTCCTATAAAGCAGGAATTCCCAAAGAGGAGGTCAGGACCTCCTGGGGGGGGGGGTCGCAAGAATATTTGTTGACGATGCGGTAAAAGCCAGACTAATGATGTGTAGCACTCGTCATTCTGCACATTTTGAATCCGAGTCAGCTTCCATGAATCCGTCAGGGGAAAGGAGGGACATTCAGCAGAACTCTCAGAGTTGATTGGGCGAAGCGACGCCTAGTGCCCGCGCACCAAAGGTTGGTTTGAGCCAATCACGCATCAAATTAAAACGGAAGCAATGCTGCCACGTGATTGGCCCGAACCGTTTTTGGTTCGGACACAAACGGTTGAAGCCGGAGCGGGACACGATGGATCCTCGCGTGTTTGTGAACGCAGAAATACAGCGAGAACTCATCTTGCAGGAAAGCTTAGAAACTGATGCCAAAGCGTAACTGTACAGGATGCTTAACATTCCTAGTTTTAACGCAGGGGGAAAGGCTGCACTCAGTTTGTAAGAGTGCTTATAGAAATGCTACTTTATCCTCATAATTTCATGACTTTATTCGGACTTTATTTTTCATTCTCAAAGAAAAATAACCCTACCCACCAGAGGGTGGGTAGGGTTATGACGAGTGCTAATTTCGGGGGTCACACTTGGGAACCCCTGTTTAAAGAAGCCCATACAAAATGTGGAAGCCATGAGCTACTTTTCTTCATCTGGGACAGGGAAGATGGTCGGAGGTGATGAGAAGATAGATGCCGCAAAATACAGGACAATACTGGATGCTTAGTAGGGGCTGCAAATAAATTGAGATTGTGGTGTGAATCGCCCTCAAGCAAGACAGCGACACTAAACATCCAGCCAGAGCTACAATGCAATGGTTTAGTTCAAAGCATATTCATGTGTTAGAATGGATGGCTCAGTCAAAGTCCAGACGTAAATAAATTTGAAAAACTGTGGCGAGACTTTTAAGTTTGACGTTCAAAGATATTCTCCATCCAATCTGACTTGGGTTGAGCTACTTTAGTAAGATTTGGTAAAAATGTCAAGTTCTAGATGTGCAAAACTGGTGGAGATTAAGCTTTCATGTGAATATGCCAGACTAAGCAACAAAGGTTGATCAATCTGCAGTCCCGTGGCAGATAGATGGTAATGAAAAAGGACAAACAGCGGGCACATAGACAAACACATACAACATTTACCAAACATTGGAAAGTTACTATCAAAACAGGTTGACAATTGTAAGAACACGCTAAAAACTGTACATCATAGGTAAAATTTAGTTAAAACATTTGTTAGTTCATAAACCATGTCGGTTTAAATCACGAGTATGATTTTAATTATTTAAAAATCATAGTTTACAGGATTTACTGTAAACATTCAGGGATGTAATGTTCCTCAGTTCTCGTGGTACTTTGTTCCAAGAGTGCGATGCAGGAACCGAAAAGGCCGACTGACCAAAAGAGCTTTTCAAAAATGGTGTTTTACAGTCTCCCCTACAAGCTGCTCTTGTGTTCATATTTGACTTCAGCTGAATGAAGTCTCTTAAGGGTGGTGGATGATAAAATCCATTGAAGTTCGAGGAGTTTAAAGTGACAAAATGTGAAAAGATTTAAGTTGTGCGAATAGTTTTGCAAAGCACTGTAAGTAGGTTTCAGAAGGTCCCATTTATTTGACTTTAGCAAGTAAAAAGTGTGACTCAGCAAAGTGATACCTCAGTTATAAATCTAAAAGAATAGCTGGAGTTTAAGGGACTTTACCTTGTTGCTGGATTATATTGTTCAGAGTGGGTGGCGTCTTTGTGGGGTTGAGGCCTGCAGAAAGGAAGTCCAGGCTGATGTTGACGGATGGGTCGGACCAAGTTGACCCTAACGACCCCTGGCTTCCAACTCCAGCCTTCTGCTGTGATCCCACTGGCTGCTGGGACACCATGCCCACCAAGTTCTGAAACAAATGACCCGTGTTTCTTTCCACGATGTATTCATGGGCTAGTATTTTTTAATAACAACCACTTACTCCACTTTAAAAGGTGAGAGTGTCAGAGAAACGTGTGCGGCGACAAAATCATACGTGTTGCATGCTTTGACGTGAATATTTCTTGATCATCTAAGTAGGGGCGGGCCTTTGTCGTATCGTTTAATTGTTATCGCGAAAAATTTCTTATCGCGATGATAATTTGAGTTTATCTTGACGACGATAAATTCCAACTAGCGGCGTCTGACAACCCCCCAAAACAGCCACTATTGTCAGGATTGTTATTGTTGCTACTTTCTTCACGGTTGGTTTCATGAAAGCATCAATAAATATCAAGAAATTACATTTTTTTTACTAAACTTCTTTATGCAACTGTATGTGTCCTGGTGAAACATATTTAAAATTTTGTTTTAATATTTTATATGCTACAATATTAAATGTTTTTAAGGACGGTATTTTTGATTATTGGGCTAATTGACGTTCAGTTACAGCCAAGTTTACAAGCTGTGAATAGTTTGAGATCTACAATAACATTCCGAAAGTCACAGAAAGACTGATCGGTCAGTATTGGCTAACAGAGTTGTTTTTACACAATTCTCAACAAACTCCTCCTTCCTTTGATGGATACCTGCTGAGAGCGGGAGTGTGGCATGGCAGGCATTGCGACGGATGCTCCCGGGGTCACCCCTCCCAGAGAGAAGGTCATGCTCTGAGAAGCGCTGAGCGTCGTGTGTTGATTGGTCGGCTGATGGCTGACTCCGCTCATCAGGTCAAAGAGCTCAGCAGACGGTGGGACAGAGGAGGGATTTGAAGCAGTTGCTGTGGGCGATGGTCCGCCGCCGAACAGGTCGGGAACTGGCTGGGAAGGGGCAGAGCTAGACGAAGCGGCGGGGTTTCCTGAAAAGGAGTTCCAGTCCCCAAACTCCCCATTTCCATTGGATGAGGCAGCAGCTGGTCAACAAGACAAAAACAGTATGAATAACTGGTAAAAACTAATATTTAGGTAGCTTTATTTAATAACTAAAGATTGATATTAGTTAAAATTTGAGGCATTGGTTAGAAATTGCATTTAATCGTCCGACCATTAGACTGAAAATTATACATCATTGGTTGCATTTTACTGGTATTCACAATAATTCAACAACAGTACATTTTTCTCTGGACACAAATTTAATTTGGTCCTCTAATTTCTGCCAATTAGTTCAATGTTAAAATAGTTGAAGTTGCTGAAATGTTGTGAATTATATGATAACCTACAAGTAGGGCAGTGGAGGTAATACGTTAGTCAAGCGAGTGTGACCTTGTGATAGGGCGTATGAAGATCAGAGAAAAGGACAGACTGGGATATACCAGATACAGTGACGTGGACGCCGAAATAACTAAAGACGTTGAGTAAGCAAAGAAATTTGACTGCAGATACAAAAACATTTATTAATCTGGAAACTAAAAAAGAAACTGTTCGTCGCAATCTTTTTTCATTCTTCATACTACTCAAAATATAGTATTATTAATTTGTCCCCTACAGATTTCAACAGGGCTCCTAAACATTTTCATGTGGAAATTCCACAAATGTTCAGAGTTCTCTGTCCTTGATGCAGATTTTAAAATACAAAATGCAGAAGTTCACTTTAAACCTATCTGCAACGTCATCAGGATGTTAGAGACGAAGGATGGAAGAAAGAAGACACACTAGGAAGAAAGGAAAGAAGGAAGGAACTACATGATGACAGAAGGAATATGAGGAAAACGAAAGACGGAAATGAGGAAACAAGAAGGAAAACAAAGAGAAGAGCAAGTACACAAGGAAGGAAGAAAATACAAGAGGAAAGAAGTAAGATAAAGCAAGGATGGAAGGAAGAAGTTTACCAGTGGAGGTGGGGAGGCTGGCAGAGGCTGCAGGTGAGGAGAAGTCAGCAAAGCCACCTATGAGGTCTGAAGTCCCTCCTGGAAGAGCGCACAGAAACGAAAATTTACAAGAGGATACAGAAGTGCGTCTGAACACAAATATGACTGATCTTTTTGTGGTCACCTGTTTCCGTGCTCTCGTTGTGTGAAGGGTCAATCACCAGCAGGTCGGCCAGTCCACTGCTGGAAGACTGCTTGGCTGAAGACTGAGGAGACGGACACAGCGGTGAAACCTTCAACAAGGAAAATGGCCGTTCCCTTCCAAACGGTGTGTGTGGATACCTTCTCCTCTGGGCTCTTGTCTCCCGTGTAGTGTGCAGCAGCACCCAGGTCCAGCGTCTTGCTTCCTGCCGCCCCGCTGCGTTTCCGTGTCGTGGTGGTTGTAGTTTCTGTTGCTTGTGTGATCTGGATGCTCTTCGTCGTGACGGTTTCCTCCTCGTCTTTGAATTCGATCGTTTCCTGCCTCCCGTTTCTTGATCCTCTGTCCTCCTCGTTGTCACTATGGCAACCAGTTAAGGGATGCATCAGCACTCTGGGGATTATGCTACGGTGGGTTTGCTTTGCCTCTGTGTAAGTCTGAAGAGTTGGGGTCCTTGCGTATAACTGGATTTCCGTGTAATGGATACGACCGCACAATATTCAAAACATCTTGCTAATACCGGTAAATACTGCGACGATATCAGTTGCGATATATGCCTTTTTTTAATCCCCTTTCTTTCACCTTATGCTTCCTACACTCTGTGACCTTTAGCATTTTGGGCGATGTCATTTGTGTCCAATCCTGAATACATTTGACCAAATATAACATTAGGGCGTAAAATGCAAGTTTATAACACTTGGAACATATTAGCAAACAATTATTGCACTCCAAACAATCCTTTCCGATATGAATATTGCACAAAGTGATGTTGGGACAATGACAACCTTAGTAATGGAGTATGGATCAATTTTGGCTAGACCTGGCCTCTGTACTTGCAGCCATACTTATGAGTCTGGATGCATGGCGAGTACAAGATACTAGCTATGTGTACATGGACAACAGTAATCGGAACAAAGGGCCGATCAAAATAAAAATACAGCACGTAAACAAGCCAATCGGGATATTGTGATTGGATTAAGGTCAATAGGAATTAAATTGTAATCCGAATGAGAGGGGTGGTTTATGCTGATTGATAATCTGATGAACGTGCATGTAAACGCTCGAATTTGAATTTATTCCGAATGCAGCAAACTGGTCCATGTGCACCCGACGTAAACGTGACGCATTTCCCCGTTGGTGAGTGGCGGAAATACGTCGGGAAAACAAAACAGTCGGGCTAGAGATACAACCTTTGTGTTCGAAAAAAATAATAGGGTTCAAAATTGTTGCTTACTCAATTCAACCGTAATTAGAACACCGAGGAGGGTGAGAGCAGGAACTAAACTCTGACCAATCACTGCTCTTCACACCAAAGGTTTGAAGAGAGTTTTTACAGGCCTGCAGCTGCAGCTCCACAAAGATCGATTTTTTTAACCTCGTTTTTCTGAATACATAATGTATTGACTACTTTTAGGATGGAAAGGCGATTTTACCCAGTATAACAAAGTTTTTCTGAACAGAATTCCCAACCATAGCTTTAATGTGGAAGAAACCTCAATTTTTTTGTAATTGTCTTTAATTATATAATGCTGCTAATACGCTGGAACAATGATGTTCTGAAAATGGCAGAAACATCCTGCTAGGACAGCTGATCTTAATGTCCGGTTCATCAGATTCACGGTAACCAACGGCTCGAGTAAACTCCAGAAGACAGAATGCTGAAACCGAAGAGCTTTTGATGAGGTGTTAATGTCAGTTTTTGCACTTTTTTGGCCACGTTTGTTTGATTTTCAGTTGAACTGCAAAGGATCCACATTAGGAAATAGTCTGAAAATGATTCATTGGGATTTTTATGCCACAAAACATCAGAGTAGCGTAATCTGTTTACCTGATCCTGTCAGGTGAGTCGTCTCGCTCCTTCTTCCTGAACTTGTTGAGCGTGTCGTCGATGGTGCTGCCTATCTTATCACTGATCTCCCCGAGCTTCTCGCTGAAAGGGAAAGCTCCTCTGCTCTTGTCCCAGTCCTCATCCCACTTACTCCGATCCAATTCATTCGCTGGAAGAACAAAAAGGTCAAAGAAAAGGTCAAAGAGATTAATCATACAGTAACCAAACAGGACCGGACGTTTGGCATGTTTATTTTAAAATACGACAGCAATTTAAAGTCACTAAATATGTTCTCCAAGTTTGTCTCTAAAGTCCCAAATTAAAGGACATTTTATGATTAGTTGTAAGTAACTAGGCACAAAAAAAATCATCCGTATTCTTTACCTAAGTTCCATTCTTAGTGGTTCCCGACCTAATTATAAATCAGAAAATAATAAACCGGTGCATGCATTTACTCGCTGATAGGATTAAGTATTTAGGCAGAAATAAAAAGCATGTTACAGCTGCAATAGAAAAATGTTTTTCACAGGTTCTGCAGGAGGGATCCTATTATGATTTTAATCCACTCAAGCTGTCAGATCAACTCTGTGAGCTACTTACAGTTCTTAAAGCTGCCCCCTCCTCCACCCATGCTGTCAGAGGAGACTCCAATATATTTATCCTTGTTCTTCTTTGCTTTCTTTCTCTCCTCTCTCAGTCTGTCATCATCCTGGATGAACTCCACCATCTCCTTCACCTTCTGGCGCACGTTTATGCCCTGATCCTTCCCATTCTCGTCTGTAGATGAACCCAATGAACGGACACAGTCACAGTCAGAAACCCCCGCAGAACCATTTCCTGGTCTTTGAAGCTCCTGCTCTGTCACTCAAAGGCAACCGGCCTGTATATCTGAATTGCTGGTTTCCCAACACGAGACAAGTTCAACGAAAAGCTACAATCTGGCAAAGAGACTCACCGATTAAATGATAGTTTTCTAGAGATCGCAGGTCATAGATGTGTTCTCTGGCGCTGGTGACGACTCTCTCAGAGCCGTTCCTGATCAGGTAGGCTAGCAGGAGCAGGGCCTGGGAGAGAAACACGGCTGTTAGAAAGAGAAACAACACAGATTCACAGCTAGGTTGATTTAGCCGCCACTGCTGAGGGGAACCTGATCACAACTGAAATAAAACCGTTTGTTTTTTTTTTACTCATGAGCGTTAGTACAGTAAGTGATAATGTTTGATGATTTAAAGTCCTTGCTAAAAATATTTCAACATACTCCATTTGTTGAGGTCTCCTTCACACCAACATAAAATTAGGATTTTATGTGCGGACGGTTTCTTAGTGAGTTTTCTTGAGGAGGCACCAAGAACGCGGTGCCTTCTCCATAATGAGTCACAGCGGCGGCGGCTAAGCCATGAGGTGTGGCGTGTGTGCCTGTATGGCTTAGTCATGAGAGAATCTGAAGGAGGATCAGCCATGCTCGCCTCATACCGAGGCTGCAACACAGTCACATCCACACCGGGCAAGAAGAGCCCCAGGTAGCCAAACTCCCTGGAATGCTTTTGCCGCCGGAGCTCATCAAACCGTTGGAAACAAATCATAAACGCTCTCCACTGGGCTTGTCACGATAAACAATAAATCAATTAATCGCACGATAAATTTCAATCACATGATTAATTAAAATCATGTAATAATGAAATAATTTGCGTATGCATGCATGCTCGCTTTTGTCCCCCTTTTTGTTTTCCTCTCCTCTCTCTCTGAGACTGGATCACAAAAGGTTTCAGTACGGTGCATCAGTGCCTACTCACCCCTTCCTTCTCGTTTCCTCGGTGTAAGAGGAATTAAATCTCGTGTCAGGTAGGCTCAGAGTTTAGCTTGAGAGCCTCGTGAAAGAGAGCAAGAGAAACGCTAGTTTTAAAACAATGGATTTAAGCCAAATGATGGCGGCCGACCACTTGATCTAACGATATACTTGCGTTATTATGCCATCATCATATTATTTGAAAAAGGTCTCCAAATGACAGTGTTATTGTGACAGCTCTACTCTCCACAAACCAAGGGACAGAAAAAGTGGGGCTTCCAGCAACGGAGGTGCGCGCACCTTCAAACCGCTCATCTGGGCAGGTTGCTGAGGGGCCGAGGGACGCCGCCGGTTCTTTGGGTTGCTGTCAGAAAGCCATTTTAGAACACTTGCGGCACGACTCAAAAACCAACAACTTTATTCTTCAGAGCTCCTGAGTAATGGTCTCCTGGTGGTCGGTCAAAAGGCAGAACCAGGTTCAAACTATGATGCGAGAAGCCACGTTCAGCGATTCACAGAAAACTGCCAGGCCTGCATCTTCTCATGTTGCTGATGACAACGTGTCCTCCTTCTTCACCGCAAGGCTGAAAGTGGAGGTGAAAGAGCCCAGAAACGCACGCTATCTGACTCGTTTCCACACTAACCGTGTCCTATGTCAGGAATCCTGGCTTAACATATATTGACAAGCAGCCAACACATGTTAAAAGTAAACTGAAGCTGAACAGACAGCAGTAAAAAATACAGAAAGAAGAAAACTGGGTCTGGACACAGTCCCTCAGGTAATAAACATTGGAAGCCATAAGTAGGCCTGACGTCAAGCAGGGGGAAAAAAACAAAAATTTCCAAGCCTTTGCTTAAATAAACCCAGACCAGACTTTAGGGGACAGGCCCTTTATTCCCCAGCGTATCATACCTTGTAAACTCGTCTCCAGTTTTTCTTATTATCCTTCAGCATCCTGGTCCAAAGCATGTTCATCACCTCTGGGAACTGCTCGTACATAAATGTGGCTCTACGAACACACACGGTCAAATTGATCATCATTGTGACGTAAAACAAATGGTGCTTGGTGAGCGTGAGAATGGGAGCGTCGCTACACCTACTTGGCTATCTCTCCCATTAGCTGTCCAGAAGGCCCCCAGGGGTCATCGTTGGTAGCTTCTCTGACCTTGGACTCGATCTCAGAGTAGTTCATCACCACATTAGTGCTGTTGACACAGACATTTAAACCGATTAGTATCATCAGTATGACTACAGAACTTCGCTGCATTGCACCTCCTTTAACCTTATTTTTTCGTATTATTTTAAATAATAAAAAAAATATTTCCACACAATCGAGAACCATGCAAAAAAAAAAATCAAGTTGCTCGTCCCATTGTTATTGTTTTGATCAACAATCAGTCACTACTCTGCATATCTAAACCCAACTCACAGATTAATACTGAGGATTGGGAAGAAAATTATCTGTCGTCTTAATGGTACGGTGGATCATTCGCTGTTAATCCCGACGCTCATGGATCCGTTTCCGACTCAATTGTCATTTAAGTATTTCAGTGGGTTGGTCCTCCTGACTGTTTAACACTTGGTTCGCTTTCCACACAAAATAAACCCACCGTTAGAAACTGGGAGTTGACGATTAACGACAATAAAACATTTGACTCATACGTCAAAAGGGCTGTTTGTTCTTGTTTGCCACAGCTGAGGTGGTTTTTCATGCTTTTATTTCCTCTCACGTAGATTATTGTAATTCTTTTTTATTTTTACTTGCCCTACTAAAACCTCTCTTGAACACATGCAGCTTGTCCAGAATACAGCTGCTAAGCCTTTCGTGTTGATCCTCCAAGCATTCCCCTTGTTGCGCATTCACTGACCTCACTCTTCAAAACTCTCGGGGGCAACACACAATACGCTTTAAGATCCTGGTTTGGACGTTTAAAAGCCTGCATGCACCGCGATACCTTTCTGATCTTCCCAAGCCGTACGTCGCCACTAGACATCTGTCCCCCAAAAAAAGCCCGCCTCAAATCCAAAGGTGACGGAGCCTCTGTGGTTGCAGCTCCTGACGTCCAGCAGCATCTGAAGACTCGTCTCTCCCGGATGGGTTTAGACTTGCATCTGTGTTTTATTTTACTTTTAGATTATTTTTGCTGTGAAGCACCTTGTGATTTCACTCTTTCTAAAAATAAATAATTAAATAAATAAAAACGTGGAATCACAAAATAAAGACGGCTTTTTTGTTTTGAGGACGGGCAGAATCCTGCTCCGCTGAATAATAAATACATGATAAAAGCCTGAGTGCTGCTAAACTCTTGATCAGATAACAGACGGGGGCAAAGAGGCATGCGCTTTTCGGGGCGTAAGGAGGAAGTGTGTGCATCAGAGAGAGGCGATCACAGGTAGCAGGCTGCTTCTTGGTTCCTGGAGCTCACTATCTACCGTTTTCCTGTATATGCAAAGCTCGTCCCTTCATACATAATGCTTATTCTCGCAATTTAACGCAAGAGGCATCCCTTTAAAACAGCGCTTGGGTTCTGTCATTTCTCTTGCTGCGCCCCTCCCTCCCTCACGGTAAGCAGCCCTTTCCTTCCCCACCGTCCCTTTGTTCTCTGAAACCTGCCAGACTCCCAGCGAGAGCAAACGTCCAATCACTTTGTACCTGGCAACTTTTAACTGTGTTATAATCGGCTACTGCACAAAGCTTTGTGCTCGCGTGACTCTCAGTCAGCCGGGAAAGAAATGCCGGCGCTGCCAGTTCCAGGGAGGCGGATCAATAATGGAGAGTATTCATCACGCTCAGCAGCTGATGGGGGCTGTTGTCTGTTACTCCATTTCAGGCTCAGCTCCATATACTCCCTTATCTGACCTAAACAATGACTCCCTTTAGCGCCCCCTGTTTTTTTTCTCCTCTTTAATACACGTGCATACGCCACTCGGCAGCTGCCGCAGTTTTCCAGTTACCGGTTACCAACACTGCGTTGTTTGGTTTTAGCATCTTGTTTTGCTCGTGTGAAACTTTCCCACTGGTTCGTGAGGTTAGGCCTGTTGTTTTAGGTGCAACGAACTTATCACCGCCACCGTCAGCTATTTTGAAAAAATGAAAAAGGCTAAAAAAAACAACAACAAACAATTACATCTTTTGTTTAGCTTATTTATGGCAGCTTTAGTTTTTCTTTTTATTGCTTTTACCTTGCCCTCAAGAGTCTCAGATTAGGTCATTTACGACACGTAATTGCTGCTATTTTTCTTGATTTAGCTCATGTTGGTAAGAAAAAAAAAAAAAAAAAATGAAATCTCACAACAATAGCTCCATTCAATGCTTTTAATGATTCACTTTTATCTAGAAAACCTGCCTGTGCTTTCAGATCCAAATACAGCCATGCACCTAGTAGGTTAAAGTATTCCTGGCCCGTTTTGACCCGGGTTAGCATTAATGATACGCCCCTTAAATGGTTCCAGACACATCTGTGTGCTAAGCAAGAGTTTTACTGTCTGTTTAGCGACTTATACCTCTACCCTGTCTTCTCTAGGTTGTGGTGTACCTCAATGCTCCCTTTCCGGCCCCATGTTCATTTCGCTCTAGGTTAGATCTGCACAGTACGGTGACTCACAATCATCATCATCGCAGTCTCCATGTTTGCAACGCTGCAATCACAAAGCACTGCTTGGATTCAATATTTGGGTGGATTGAAAATTTAAAAGGGCCATACATTCACACTCTGTATTCCAATAAGACAGCTGGCCGGTTGGATTCTGCGAAAAATGCCCTTGACGCACACCATGTGTTTATTTTGTAGAGGTTGCCTTCAATGTGTCAACCCTCAAGACCTCTCTGGTCTTCTGGCTCAAGGCTACTCTGCATATCCAGAACCAAACAAGGAGAAGCAGCATTTAGTTCTTATGCTCCACTTATCTGGAACAAACTCCTAGAACAATGTAAAAGTGCTGAAACCCTGAGTTCCTTTAAATCGAGGTTAAAAACCAATTTGTTTAGAGTTGCCTTTAAATGTTCAGTTCAAAAACCGTTGCAGTTCACTGAAACTTCATTCCTTCTGCAGTCCAACTTATCTTTACCGACTGCTACTATTCCACCGCTACGTACTTTCCTCTGTGTGTTTTCTTTTCTTGGGTTCTGCTCACGTACAGCACTTTGAATTCTCTCGTTACTGAAATGTGCCACACAAATAAACTTGCCTTGCTTAAGCCTCACAAATTGTAACAATGAAAAACAAAGGATCGGGAAAATGCGGGTCGGTCGTAATCAGTATTGTCACGGCAGTATCACTTTTACAGGTATTCTTGCTATCCGGCAGCCCTAGCGTATATATGTACTTCCTTTTGGGGTCCATTTCATAAAGATCATAACATTGCTTTCATCCCAGCTAACAGATCAAGATCCAGTTTAAAGTTTTAATTATTGCTAAGAGTCTTAATGTCACTCTTATACACCCACCAGAGGACTACGGTTCACAAACCAGGTGTTATTAGACATTCCCAGGTCCTGGATTAAAAAAAAACGCCTACTTGGCTATTCATAAATAATTATTGCAAAGACGAATTTGGGTTAGTTTTTGGTTTTGCACAGCCAAAGGCAACGTCTGCAGTGCATTTCTCCGGCTGCAGGAACAGATAGTACAAGAAGATTTCCTTCCTCCCCCTGCAGGGGTTACACCACAACAACTATATTCATAGACCCGTGTCACAAGAGGCATACCACACAGCACAATGCATGCGTTTGGAGCCACTCTACTACTTCTGGTCAAAGTGTGTTTTGTTTGTCAGCATGCTACGTTGCTGTGGACCGCGGGCCTCAACGGAGCGACGAGGAGAAAACACGCTGTTCCTTCGCTGTTGTTCAGCCACTATGGTTGTCCGCCATGAACAACAAGCCGTCCTCCTGCTGGTGGTGGTAGCGTGTTGGATGGACACGGAGATGATGAGCATCACCAGGGTGGGACAGACGTGCGGGCAGGCTTGGCTGGCTGTCTGTCTGCAGCGGCTCTCTGAGGGATAACGACACCTGACCCGCTCAGAGCGGAATTAGCGAACCGAAAGGCGCGAGCGAGTTCGTTACAGTCGCGTTATTATAAGACATAAGGCATAAAAAGCGCCGCCGCAGATTTATTTGTGGCACGCGCGTACGAGTTGGCAGCTAGCCAACCGGCCAGAGCTAACGGCCACAGGCCCGTCTGCTCTCCTCCACCGGCGGTGAAAGCTAACGATGAAAGCCGTTCAATCGCCGGTTAGCTCACGAGCCGCTTAGCGGGCTAGCGCCCCGAGGCTGCTGCGTCTCCGGTGGGTACTCACGCTTTGTCCACCAGCTCCCTGACTTTCCACATGTTCAGCATCTCCGCACGGACCTGCGGGCTCCCCACCTCGAAACTGCGCCGCCCCCCGTTTCACGACACCCCGCAACCCAGAGGTGGAATCCGGTAGCTGACGACGAGGACCCACTGCGCCGCCTCACTGGAGATCCGATCCGATCTGAACAGCGACCGCTGCGGCGGGTAACGGACCGGCCACAGTTGCTACGGAAACGGCCTCTTTCGACGTCACTGCAGTGTCGCGACTCGCGATGTAGGCTTCGTCCGCAAATTGAAGATGCAATTTATCTAAGATCACACATGCACAATATCAGGATAATCCACTTCATTTTAATTCATTTCAGAATTATTATTATTATTATTATTATTATTATTATTATTTACCTTGTGTTAATTGATTTTTTTAAAAAAATTGGTAACATAAAAATTTTCCACTTATAATTGACTAACTTTTTACGTCCAATTACACACATTTATGCGCTTATTGATGTCTTAGTAAATAAGCAAGTGTTTTTTTTTTACTATAGGAGGTATATGGGCAGATAAGAGCGCCCAAGAAAGCGGAACGCATAAGCATCACATAATAAAATAAAACTTATCTATCAGTTGAGCCCTTAATACGTTTTCTTTGCAGTTCGTGCACAAATAAAACAATCAATCAATTGATCAATCCATCAATAAGAAAATGAAAAACATAAACCATCCTGTCCAGATCCAGCCACCGACTTCAAATTAGGCAACTACCAAAAACAAGGGAAAAGACATTTGTTAAATCCGTTACATCCAATAAAATAGACCTAGATAAAGAATCCAGGAACCTTGTGGAAAACAATCCCACGCCGTATAAAACAAATTCAGGTGGTTTAAAGTTTCCAGTGGGTTTCACTTTCCAAAATGAACATTTTTCATGAGATGTTCATTCACCTTACATGATTAATAACTCAAGGTGTTGATATCAGGCTGTAAGCCGTGGAACAACCGCTTTTTAAAGAAAATCTACTTGCTAAGTGGAAGTAAGCACACTGAATTAATTTACTTTTGTATTTTACATTAACAGTATGGGAGCCCCATTTCCACAATGATTAAAAAAGAGAGATATACAAATTTCTTCATTATATTTCATCACCGTGGCAAAATGCGGTTCATTTATTGCATCTTTGGTTGATAAAACAATGGCTATTTGCTTACCACCCCAGGGCATCGCTCAGTCAGGGCTAACTGTTGTACCTGGAAAAAGTATTTCTTATTTGCATGTCAGACAATTGGGAATCCTCCCTTTGCTCCTTTTTCGGCATTGTTCTATGGTCGTTTTATTATGAAGCATGTTGTTTTATGCTATAAAAGGTGCTATGTAAATAAAGTTGACTTATTTACTTACTTGCTTTCTGTCTGTAGTGTGAGCACTGAAAAAAACATCATTACAAATATATAATGATATATATTACAAATATATATCATACCAAAACCACCAGACTGATATACAAAAAGTTGAATAAATGTGCTTGTGCTCCTTTTATTTTTCAGTGTAATCCCACTTTCTACCAACTCTTTATATCAAAACAGCTTCACATCTGGGACGTTACTGTGGAAGATATTCCTCCTAAAAGAAAATGTTTCCAAATCAACGCATTCATACAGGAAGGGAGGCTTCAGGAGGCTTAATAACACCTCAAGGAACATCTCTGGAGGAGCAGGTTACAATATTGTTGTTGCCACCGGTGCAGAGCTTGCTCAACATAGGCAGCAGGTGCCAGTGCGTGCAAAAACATGAATTGGAAACCTTCGGGAAGAACAAGCACAACCATATGAGTACAAGCCTATTGATAACCCCCCCTTTGAGTTATTTACTTATTTATTTAGTTATTGTAAATCTGGCAGCATTTTTTTTTCTGTCTAGATAAGAAATGATAAGAGCAACCTGTCCAGTGTTATGTCCAGGGTGACGTGTCCTGACATACCTAGGTTGCTTCCTGGACCATGGTTAACGTTCAAGTGGCGAGTATATTTAGGTGTGCTTAGAGACATTTTCCAGAGCCAGCAGAAAAAAATAAAAAACAGGTTTCAGGCCAAAGCTCTCCGCGCACCCAGTTCAGAGAACCTCAAGCATCGATTTAATATGGTTATGTATACGAGTTTCATGACACAGAAAGGTCACTGCCATCATTTATTAGTGAAATGCCTCAGCATCTCGGCCCATGGGGGAGAGCATTCTTGGCACCCTCTGAGTCAGCCAAAAGCTGCATAATTGACGAGTTGGCTCATTTATTGAGGTTCCCAATCTGCTCTGCAACATTGCAACAAGAACAATTAAAAACCATGTTGCTGATAGAGAAATAACTGCTGTTTTCCTCACTCCCGCTCTCTCTGTTTGGTGTGAAACACGCATATTTTGCCACACATTTCCATGCATGTTAAGGTTTACTGCTTTGGTTAATTCGACGTGTACAAACGAACAGGGTGAGAGTTTATGGACTGTGAAGATTTGTCCCTCCCAGGCAGTCCTCCCTCCACTCACCCCGATCAGTTTGCAGCACAGTGGGTTTCAGCTTATCATTGTGTGCCAAAACTGTTTTTATTTATATACATTTTTTAAGAAAACTCCGTTTCCTAGTGTTCAGGTTTTCCTTGGTCACAGTGCCATGGGGATCCATTTTGAGCACAGCAGCAACCTCAGCGCCGGGCAGCAGAGCCCCGGCTCGGACTCCTCTCTAAGCCGGGGAGGTCACACCTCAGCGGCAGTGGTCCTCGGGTTCATCCTGGTCCTGGGTGTCCTCGGTAACTTCCTGTTGCTCCTGGTGTTCTCTCACTTCCCAGGGTTGAGGACTCCGAGCAATCTTCTCCTGATCAACATCAGCGTCAGCGACATGCTGGTCTGCGTCTTCGGGACTCCTCTCAGCTTGGCGGCCAGCGTGCGCGGCCGGTGGCTGACCGGGACCTACGGGTGCCGGTGGTACGGCTTCTGCAACGCGCTCTTCGGTAACTGCGATTTATTTATGTTCTGTGTGATACAGCCATGTTATATGTATAATTAACTATCTTTGAAAACATCCAATGATAAGTAAAGCAGATTATTTTTTTTGTATATTTAAAGTGTAATTTGAATGTAAATAAGTTTAAAAATATATTAAAAATTACTCAAGGTAAGGAAATAGTCCAGTTTTTCTCTAATAGCAAGAGTCATATTTCAGAAACATTTAGCCAATACAATGAGCCAATTAAATAACAGAGCAGCAACAGGCTAAATTTAAGATAGAGTGACGAAGTGTGAGTTCAGTCAGACCCTCATAGTAAAGTCATGTTTCCACTAGATGTTCTTTTAAGTATTTTGATTAATGGGCTTGGTTGACATGAACTTAAAATGTCTTGCAAAACTACCCCTTGAACTTTTTCATTTTTTATCATTTTACAACCCACACATTTCAGTTTATTTTATAGAAAGTTTACACAAAGTGTTGCAAAAAGGCAAATGAGTAGAAAAAGGATGTGTGTTTTTTTTGTATTGTTAAACATATAAAAATCTAAAAAGGTTGGCATGTGATAAAATTAAATAAGTTCAACCAACAGTCATCAAAAATAAACTATACAGAGTACAGATGTGTGTTATTTAATGCCAGTGTGAATAAAGCTGTTTGGCAAAGTTCTCAGGGGTTCATCAGAAAATACTAAAAAAAAAATAGGATGCAAGGTCTTCTGTTCAGATAAAACCAAAACTGATTTTTTTTTTTTGGCCTGTGGAGTAAACCTTTCACTACACGTGCCTCTCCTGACTACCAGGAAAAAAAATATTGTACAATCACCATTTTTTTAATTCCACAATCTTTGTAAGGTAATTAGAATACTGAAAAAAAAATTTTGGGAAAAAAAGTTTTTATTTTTGAAATATCATGTGTCCACTACAGTGGACATCAGAACGCCATACATTTGAAATTGAACCTTGATGGAAACCAGTTTGTCCCAAAGAAAATATCCAAACATCAACATAAGAATGAATTTCACATTGACAAAACTGTCCATCATCACAGTTGTTTTGCTTTCCTGTGCTTAATTGCTATTATACTTCAAAAAGCCATTCCCCCTTCTTGAAAACACAAAGGAACATTTTGCACTTCGTGCACATCACATAAGTTTTGCTTGTGCAGCCAGATCTGCGACACCTTGACACATGTGTTTCGTCCATCTCTGTAAGATGGATAGCAACGTAGTGTCTCAGAGCTGCATTTGGCTGTGGTTTCCACTTTTGACGTGGAGGAGTGTAGTCAATTCCTCACCAAGGAGCAGTTTGTTCATCAATGCACAATTTCCCTGTTCTAGGCAGACTCAAACATCCTTGCCTTACTTTGGTCAAGAGGGACCTGATTCTCCACAAGAGATGATTTCTTTTTTCATCATCTGAAACATCAAGGTCGTTGACAATCTTGATGGAGTTTCTAAGCTTGTAAAACCTCCCTACATTGCTCTGAATGATGGGACAATCACTGTGTTAGAATTGGAATCTTAAAAAAACAAAAAAGGATAAATAAATTAAAATGATTCTCAATTTTTAGAGGAAAACTACTTTTTAGAATACAAACTCAAGGTGTACGGTACTTCGTATTCTGGCTCCACAGAGGACGCCTACTGGACTGAGATGTGGACTGTCTTGCTTCATCTGACTCTGCATCTGCTTGCCCTGCCTGAATTTCATCCTCAGAGCTCTCCGAATCAACTTCCTCTGCTTCTGCCTGAAACATTGCATCTTTACCTTCTTCATCAGATAACTCAATATCTGAGTCTCCATCAATAATCCCCAGTAAAATTCTCCCTGCATCTGAGAACGACTCCCTTTTTTGTCATTTAAAAAAATCAACGGAAAAAAAAAAAGAACAAAACAGAGGAAATAACTACAAATGTCCACTACAGAGGACAATTTTTCAACTTTTAAATACTATGATAAAATACAGTTAAAATCCTTCATAGAATATTTTAATATGCTGCTAAGAGACTTATTTAGAATATGCCAGCAAAATTTTAAACCAAAATTTGCACAATAAAAAGTATTATGCACTTACTTTTTCTCTTCCCATAAAATGTGCTTATACTGATGGACGCCATTTTTCTGAATGAGGAAAAAGAAGGTTCAAAAGCCCCACCCCGTCACATTTGGTATCACTGAAAAGCCCTAAATGTCCTCTGTAGATACCAAAAGGAATTCATTCAGTAGTATGCAGTGGGTGGGAGATATTCAAGTTTACAAATGTCCTCTACAGAGGACAAATTTGAACTACTGGTAGTCAGGAGGTTAAATCACCAGCCCCAGACTCATTCTGTTTTTCATCAGCCATAGCAATCAATCAGGTGCAAGTTGTTGGGAAGCTGGACGAGCTGAATACTGAGTCATTCTGGCAGAACCTGCAAAAGACAGGGCAGAAGTTTGCCTTCCAGCAGGACGACCACCCTGAAGGCACAGCCAGAACTCCAAGTACAATGCAATGGTTAAACCCAAAGCCCGTATGTGTTTGAATCGCACCACTCAGAATTAGAATCCACTTTATTGGCCAAGATTGTACGCTCAAAGACTTGCACTTCACAGCAGACAGACAGACATTAATAATGAACATAAAAACTTTAGAAGAAATAAGATAAAGGATAAAAGGAACAACGCATGTATCTGTATGTACAGCCATTTTCTTATATAAGACTAAGAAAAAAGGGCTGTGATAGTGCAAATACGTTTATTTTATTTCACATCAGTGTGGCCGACTATTCGGGCTGTGAGGCAGAGGTGTCCAAACTGTTTGTCACATGGGCCAAAATCGGCTGGTTTTTTGTCAATACCTAAATCTAATGGAGGATCAATGGCAAGACTTGAAAACTGATCTTCAAAGGTGCTCTCCATCCAGTCTGGCTGAACTTTAGCTATTTATGTAAAGAGGAATGGCCACAAAGTCCAGTCTAGATGTGACGGAGCTGGTGGAGAGATACACCCAAAGATTTGCAGCTGTATCTGCAGCAAAATCCTTTTCTACAAGGTATTGACTTTGCAGGGCTGAATACGCCACACTGGTGAAACATTCCTCTGTACAAAAAAGCATTTAAAAAAAAAAAAATCCTATTTATGACTTTGTCCTTGGAGTATCTGGATGTGACGTGATAAAAATGTGAATATTTTTGCAAGGACTCATGCTTCACTTTGGGTAAAAGTAGCGTTAGAAGCATCAGATTCAACAAAGAGGTTCACTATTCAACCATGGTAGTTTTTAAAAACTAACATTAGAATTTATTTGGCATAAACGCGGACTACTACTCACAGAGCAACTTTACAGTAAATTTACAGTCAATACAGATGGTCAGGAACAAATCTTGAGCATAATATAAAAACCTTTGGTGATGCTTTTCTAATATTTTACTAAAAATTGTCAGCCAAAGATTGACTAACCTATATTCTGTGCAGTGCAAGAGTGAGTTCACCATGTGTTTAGAATGCAATATTTTCTCATGTAAAATCATATTTTCTGTTGAAATGTAGAAGAGTCAATTTTCCTAACATGTCAGCCCGTTATTTTTGTGATTTTCTTGTCGGATGGCGCATGGATCGGTTTCCCTGATGTCTCTGCCTGCCAGGAATCGTGTCCCTGGTGTCTCTCTCTCTGCTGTCGTTTGAGCGGTACACCGCGCTGCTCGGCGGCTCTCAGCTGAACTCCGTCCAGTATCGCAGGGCCAGACTGGCTGTAGCACTTTCCTGGTTCTACTCACTGGTGTGGACTTTGCCACCGCTGCTGGGCTGGAGCAGGTCTGTTTTTATCACTTTATTAAACCCATCAGCTCTCACTTTAGTCCAAGACGCCAGTGACGACCACAGGTGAAGGGAAGAAAGAAATGTAGAATGCAGCTTTTTCTTTTGTTTTGAGATCACGATGCTCTGAAAATAGCAAAACAGAGGGTTAGAAAAAAAATCTATCATTCATAATGTAAAAGATTCTAGATGTTTTGTGGGAATTTTAAGCAATATCTCACAAGGTGACAACAAATGGAAAAGCAAAAAAGAAAAACTACTGCAATACAGGTTAATTGAGAACGTGGCATTGTTACAATGCCTTACTTTCCTACATTTAATAACACTACACCTGGAAGTTTCAGTCTATTTTATTGGGAATTTTTATCATGAGAAGACAAAAGAGGGCATAAGTGTAAAGAGGTAGGAAATTGACAAAAAACTGTAATCTGCCTTTGGATTTAGTCTTTTGCGATATGCCCCAGTTTTGCACATACACAGGCTGATTTATTTTTTTCTTCATTTGCAAAATATCTCAAGCTTAGTCAGACTGGATGGAGAGTATCTGAGAACATTAATGTCTAAATCTTGCCACAGAGTCTCAGATAGATTTGATCTGGACTTTGACTAGGCCATTCAAACACATGGTCATGCTTTAAGCTCTGACTCGATGTTCAGACTCAATGTCCTGCCGGGAGGCGAATCTTCCCTCCAGTCTTAAGTCTTTCACAGCCTCTAAAGGGTTTTCTTCTAGTATTTTCCAATATTTAGCTCCATCCATCAACTTTCACCAGTTTCCCTGTTCCTGATGTTTGCAGCAGGACAAAATGTTTAGCTTTACGTTTTGACCAGAACACCTTCTTCCACGTGTGTTTTCGGTATCTTCTGTGGGCTGTGGCAAACTTTAAGCAGGTTTTCTTACATCTCTCTTTCAACAATGGCTTTCTCTGCCACTTCTCTCCCATAAGAGCCAGACTGCTAATAGTTGTTCTGTCAAGAGATTCTTTTGCCGTGGATCTCTGCAGCTCCTCCAGAGTTACCACGGGCCTGTCGGCTGCTTCAACGTGCTCAGAGATTGATTTAAAATGCATTTAGGTCAAAACATGGCTACGTCACCTCAGAAGATTTAAGTACACACTTTATAACATTTAGCTTGCAATAACTGGTGAAAGGTTATGTCAGATTAAGCTATACACAAGTCACAAAAATGCCCGACCTACAGAGTGAATGTGACCTGTCCTCTGTTGTGGAGCAGCTATGGGCCGGAGGGTCCCGGCACCATCTGCTCGGTCCAGTGGCAGCAGCGCTCGCTCGCAGCTCGCTCCTACGTCGCCTGCTTGTTCGTTTTCTGCCTCCTCCTGCCGCTGCTGCTCATGTTCTTCTGTTACGGCAAGATCCTGCTGGCTGTCCGAGGCGTGACAAGACAGGTCAGCCCAGAACTTGACCTTTAACCCCGGTACGACGAGTCAGCCTCTTCATCAATTTCACCACCCAGTGGTTTGCGTCTGCAGGAGGGCGATATCAACCAGTCGCAGGCCGAGCGCCGGGTCCTCCTGATGGTGCTCACCATGGTGACAGGTATGATGGAAAAGTGTTCTTCTTCTGCCTCTAAATGTGAACCGTGTGCCAAATAATGGCGTTTATAGTCCAGCCCGTGTTTCAGCAGACGTGTAAGGTTGATCAAAGGTCATTGTGAGTGTGTGTCAAGCTTGGGTTTCATAAAGGGTTCTTAGAACTTTTTTTATCTCCATCTGTGTGTCAAAGTGTAAGTTAGAGGATGACTTAGAGGAGAAAGGGAGTTATTCCTCCGCAGGCTTTTAGAAGGGGTCAAGGGGTATGGAGGAGCTGTTATCCCTCACATGGGCTCTTTGAAGGAGAACCAGAAAGGCTCCTCCTGATTTTACGGTTAAGCTGTACGCCTACGTCTGTTTTCTATAGAGTGTTTTGTTACTCGGGGGGGACCTTCTACAAGCTGCTGCTTGGGATGTGCGCCTCGAAATGCTGTTCTGCTTTTCTACAAATGAACAGCAGACAAAACCAGGTTTTCTCTGACTATTTTAATGAAACAGTGTCTTACTCCTTTGATAATAATTTTGTTCATGACACAGGCTATCTGCTGTGCTGGATTCCATACGGTGTGGTGGCAATGCTTGCCTCCTTTGAAGAGCCAGGAGTGGTGCCCCCTGCAGCCACTTTGGTTCCCTCCCTGCTGGCAAAGACCAGCACTGTTCTCAATCCAGTCATTTGTGGGCTGCTTAACAACCAGGTACAACATGACTAGGGCTGTGCATCAAAATCGATACAAAGATTAATATCGATGTTTTCAAAAACGATTTAATATCGATATTCTGGCTTTCAATATTGATATACCTCCCAACCCCTAGGGGGCGTTATTACAGCGCGCCATTACTATTCACAGCGAGGAAGTGCAAGTGAGACGAATTTGCGGAATGGCTGACAGGATCTTAGAAGCGCCTTTGTCCCTAAAATCAGATGACGTAAAATCAATAAATTGAACATAAATATAACATTTGGCTGGTTTTGTTGATTGAATGACTTTGAGCATTAATTTGAGAGTAATAAATATCGATATTGGAGTCAAATCAAATCAAGCTGAGCTATATCGAAAATCGTATTGTATCGTGAGCTATGTATCGAGAATCGGATCGAATCGGATCATCCTAGATCAGGCGTGTCCAAAGTGCGGCCCGAGGGCCATTTGCGGCCCCTGTACTGATTTTGTGTGGCCCCCCCAACTGCATTTCAAGAATGATTATGCCGACCAGCACTGGTGGCTAGTGCAGATAAAAAAAAATTATTTTTAATTAGGGCAAAATTATTACAGTAAGTTAATATCTTAAATCTAAATGTTGAATTTAATGTTAGGTACAGCACACACAGGTTAAAAAAAAACCACTTTTTTCTTGGTTATGTTAGTTATTTTTATTCACTTTTTGGCCCTCGAGTGCCTTGGACTTGACAATATCGGCCCATGAGCTGAAAAGTTTGGACACCCCTGTCCTAGATGATACCCAGCGCTAAATATGACACACATATTCTTCTTCCTTTTTTATGGTAATGTATTGTTTGGTGCTTTGGGTTGTAAAACTTCATGCCCGAAGGAAACTAAGGAACATTTGGTTGGGCATCCCCACAGTATGATGCTTCCCCCACCATGTTTCACAGTGGAAACGGTGCTTAGGGGCCTCAGCTTCCCTGTCAGTCAGATACAACTTTAAAATAATTTTCTATCAGCTCAAGAACACCTTATTGCAGTCCTTGGGGAGAATCTCTATTGGAAGCAGTTTTCTTTCAGATCACCTCCATGAGATGTTCAAAGCTTGGGATATTGCTTTATGACCCAACCCTCCCTCCCCCACTTTCTCCTAAACTAAGTGATTACATTTGAAACAACTAAGAGCCTGAATTTAATGCTAATCAGACATTTTGTAGTCTAGAAAGGTCGGAGGTGTGCTGTGAATAAAGTACGTAGCATTCAAGCCTTGCTTAACCTAATCAAAAGTTATTAGGCTGGTTTACATTTTAAAATGTGCATTTCCCCCCTTTGCAGTAGTAAAGCTGTATCTGCATTTTTTTTTACTCCCTTTTGTGCTTTTCTCTCTCAGTTCTCCAGATGTTTCCTCCACATGATCAGCTGCAGTGCAGAAGATTCAACCTCTTCAGATCGTGCATGGAGCAGCAGGGGGATCTGGCCCCAGAATATGCCAATAGAGGAGCAAAACACAGAGCCTGCCACACTCCCATCCAGAGACCATCAAGGACGCCAATCGGAGCAGGTCCAGGTGGATGACAGTGAAACGTGACAGAACAACTATTCCAAACCCCCAAAAGTAATTTCTGTCTCACTTTGCGCTTTGGGCCAATCCTTATTCTTTGCCTCATCTGGGAATCATCACAGGATGCTGTGCTATCAATACACCACCAGAGGGCGCCATGTGACTGAATTTCTTTCCTGCAGAAATAGGGGTGACGCACTGACACGGGAGGTGTCTCCAAGTTAATATCTTCTAATAAACCATCAAAACAATCCCTGATGACCAGTCCACCAAAATAATTTATTAAGAAAATAAAGATACATCTTGAAAAATATACATAGTCATGATGCCTGATGAACACCGACTGAGTTATTGATCTAAAGACACATTCACATTGTGATGAAGAACTTGCAGAAATGTTGAAACCCCGACAGGTGGGTGGGTGGTGGGGGGGGGGGGGGGGGGGGGGGCGTGACAGGATGTGTTAAGAATCGGTGTCAAACAGTTCAGCACGGCTATGAGATGAAGAGGTGAGACTTAAGCCTCAAACTACTCGATGAGTCAGTAACTCAAACACTCCACCAGTCCTGCACACTTGGATACGGTAAACAAGTCTTGAGATCAATTTACAAGCTGCAGATGCAACGCAGGAGTCCTCCCCGTGAGGTGAGATCACGGCTGAGACGGAAGTCCGTGTTTAAGGTGCGTCCGCAGGGTAGAAGAGAGCCGCCGCCTTCAGCTGGGGTGAAGGGACGCTGCTGCTGTTTTCTCTTTCTGAGGAGAAAAGAGAAAAAAAAAAAAAACATCTAAGTAACTTGTGTTGAAAAAAAAAAAAACATGACAATGTGTTATAGTCAGAGTTGTGTTGGCTTCTTCGATATCAGAGGTTCAAATCAACTTAAAGGAGGAAAGGCTGCTTTTGGAAATACTGTTTTATTTCATAACAACCACAGATCCGTTAAGCATCTTTACGATCTGTAAAAGGAAAAAGAATATATAGAAATATCTTGTAAATGGATGCAAAACATGTCTTTGCATAGGGGAAGTGCAGGGGGAGGGCGGCGGTATTCATACAAGCGTTCCTCCTCTAGATGAGTTCTTTAAGGGGTCAGAGGAGGATTTGTCTTTTTTAAGTGTGGGATGGGGTGCGTCTTTATGTAATGTTGGAGGAAGCTTATGTCAGGGGGACAGATAACCACACAACAACCTGATGGTGTCTCATGCAGTGTAAGGTGACTTTATTCATTTTCCAGCCAATATGAGACAATAAAAATCAACTTAGTAGTAGGAGATGCGCCAACAGGAGCTCTAAAATTAGACAACTTTCAACTAATTTATCCTGTCAAATAAAGACTCAAATGTCCAGACCTCAGTCCGTGTGTTAACTATTTTAAATGTATAACTGTATAAAAAAACAGTTTGCCATTAATGTGCCTCAGATTTACCAAAGAGAATTTAGGCTTCATAAATAGAATATATTGCAAACCCCAGAGCCAGGCGGGAAATTGGAGGACAGTGGACAGGAGGACGAATGAAAAGATGGACAGATGAATGGATAAGGAGATGGGTAAGTTTGAACAAAGGGACAGGGGAAAAACTCTTGAAATGGAAATATTTTCCCATAGTGCACTTAAATTCTTTTCCAGTCTTATCTAGACCTGGAAAATAGTCAAACATTTCCACACCTTTCACAGGATCCCTCGAGAACCTTAATAAGGGTCCCGAGAGGGAAAAAAAGAGCTTTATCTGAGGCATACACTTTCAGCAGAATATGATCATATACTACTCACACGTGTGAGGATACAGCCTGTGGCTATAACATTTAATCTGGGCATCTGTTGCTAAATCTAGAAAAGAAAGAAAGACCAGTCACACCTACAGTGCTTTAAGAAAATGCAAGTACAAGAATTATTAATTAAATACTCTGTGTAGGACTCTACTAAGCAGAAAAGGGGCATATAGGCATTTTCTGTTTTACCACGTTTCATTAAGTACCATTAAAAGAACGAAGCTTGGTCTGTTTGTTTAGGAAAAACTATTAGAAAGTGTTTGGATCTTTAAAAATTGATTGTCAGAACGACCAGCAACACCCGTATATAACAGTGTAATATATGAAAAATCTACTTTAGAAAAAAGAACAACATGACAACTATCCTTTTGTAAAGTCAAGGCTACAACCAAGACCAGTTTCGGGAAGAAATAAAACTGTTAACATTGTTTGAAAAAAAGAGAGAAATCTTTAATCCTGCCCTACCTGTAAGTGATTGAAAGGAGACGCCAGGGGTTCTAATTTTGTGTAATCAGGAGGGTTGGCGTGAGGATCGTAGCCCAGGCGAGCGAGCATGGGGGCGATTTCGGCCATGTCGTTGATCACGTCGGGGGGGATGTTCCCCACCCACTTGGAGAGCGCCTCGGTGTTCACCGGCTTCATCACCTGGTCTGTGGAGCGTTCCACCCTGCACACAAACACGGAGGTCAGGTCTGCGCTTCGCCGTCAGGTTACAGAACGGACCGAGCGAAGGGAGAACCGCCACAAATGAAAAGAATACAAACGGAAAAGCGGACATATTTTTAATAACGGCGGCAAAACGTCGTTTCTAAAAGGTTTGTAAAGCAGAAAGAAGCAGATGAAAGCGAACTGGATGTAAAAGACAAAAAAAAAAAAGTTAAAACTGTAGCCGCAACCATCAAAAGTTACATAAAGAAACATAAAAATAAAGCAATAAAAAAATATCTAAATCTACACATGTATAAAAAAACAGGAGCAGAAAAGCTTATTTTGCAGCATTTCCCTAAAAGAAGATTATGAAACATCTGTGTGAGTAGTAATGCGCCGACCGTTGAAGGACCAATCAAAAATAGGAGTGGTAATTCTCTCTGAATGTGGCCTAATTCCTTTAAATAACAGATTTGCGTTTCAGCCTCGTACGGCAGCCAGATTCCCACCAAATCCCCTGAACGGCTGGCCCGCATAAAGATGCTCGGCTGCAGGCAGAGCGTCCCAAAGGAAGGGTCTGCTGCGGCACGTCTCCAGGCTTTGCTTCAGCCTGAGATCTTACGCTGCTTTAAGACGAAACTCTGGCCTCCCGGTGGCTCCTGCTGGGTCAATACCTCCCAACCATCAGCCGCATTTTAGTTCAGGGAGAAACAAACGTTTAAAGAAGACCCGAATAAAGACGCAACAAACATGTTTGACAACCTATATGTTGTAAATAACCCCTAAGCATGAAGTTGTTAGTTTGAGGTCAAGGACTGACGAGCTGCATGATCGTGTAGAAACAAAACTAAAGTCTCAACAAGTTTGCATCTGTTTTATTCTCCCATTTCCTTCCACTGTAAAGCCGGAGCTTATGGACAGAAATTTATATCATCTGCACTTGCTTAAAATACCAAATGTTTTCTAAAACAATAATTTGTGCCGACTAGATCAATTAAAAAAAAAGAAAATATTCGGCAAGTGGGGTTATTACAGTGTTCGGGCTCAAGCTGCAGCAGAAAGGGTCGAGCAGTAAAACTTTCTGTGTATTTTTGAGTCAAACGTGCGACGCGGCCGAAGCTCGGCCCAAACTGGGTCATGCAGTGATCCCGCACAAAGACACAAATCCGCTCAAGATGAGCCAAACCAGAAAGTACCGGAGGTCTTACAGAGACAAAGTCCAACGCTCGGCCCGATTCAAATACTGTGGCTAAGCTTTGCATAAACAAATCCCCGCAGACCTCAATAATATAAATAAAAACAAAACTGCTTTGTTGTATAGCCGAGTGGGTGAAGATATTTCCTCACGGCTCTGGGAAACTGAGAAGGTGCCATGGAAAAAGGTTATGGAGAGTACCTGGCTCTCTACCCACCAACTATTAATGATTTCATAATAAAATATAGGGTCCCGAAAGTCATTTTTAACTTTTAAAAGATAAAACTAAAATAAAAGGGTAACCACTGCTAACCTCTCGCTATTCTCTCCGCAGGACGGATCATGTTAGTAAACCAGTCACATAAATTTGCATTTTAGCCTGTTAAAATAGCTGATTTACAACGTCCTTATCAAATGTTATTCTATCGCTACTCATTTAAAGCATTCCTTATTTAATAAATGTTGGTTTTATGATTGTAGAATGATAATCAAAGGGACTTGGAATCTTAAATAAATACGGTCTGATGGAAAAAACACGAGTTGAGTCCAGTTATTGTGAGGAAAATGCGACGAAGACTGAGAGGTGAGGTGAGGCGGATCTGAGAATCACTGCTTCTTATGTCGCCCCTTTACTGTCAAACACAGCAGGACGGACGTTAAATGACGAAGGAAAGAAAGAAAGACACCAATCAAGAATATGAATGTGTGCCCGCTTGTAAAATGGCTGCAATTAAAAACCAGTTCAGCGCAGGCCCTTTGAATGATTTAGCTTTGGTCTCGGACATGAACACCGACGACACATCTACAAAGCCGGGGAACAAAGAAAGTCTTAAATCAGATTAGTTTTGAATCCCAGGAAGCAGGCAGGCCCCACGTCCTCCTGACACCTGGCCAGCTGGACCGTGCTCGTCTTTTAAACTCCCGCTTCCCTCGGGTACTTCAGATCTACGTGCGCTGAACCGCTCCGTGGGGGGGAAAAGAAGCTGGAGATTTTCCTGCAATTATCTCAGTTTATAAACAAACAATCGCGTGTCTCCTCCTCAGATCACCCGATAGCCGGATGTTTACCTCGCTTTGCCTCGTCACAGACAACTAAAACCCGCCGCCGCTGCACGGCCCTTTCTGAGCACGTCCGAGATTTACAGAGTCATTGATTAGCAACTCTATTTTCAGCTTTTTCTCCACGAGTTGAAACATTTTTTCAATATTTATATCAGTATTTATTCCTAAAGCTCATGAAAAAGTGAACACCCGATGAGCCTTCATTTGTGAACCACCTGAATCAAAGCCAGTGAGGAGCACAGACATCAGCAGAGGGGTGTCAGAGTTCGTGGCGCGCAGGTGTCCAATACCCACCTGGACAGCGACACGCCGCCGGCCTTCCCGATCAGCTCTTCGTGATGCAGCACTGCCGAGTCCCACTGCAGCTCCAAGAAATGGAGCAACTGCCTCATTTCCTGCTCCGGGTGGAGGACCAGCTGCTCGTAGCGCACGGGCAGACACCGCGCCTCGCCGGCCGCCTGGCACTGGCTGAACATGGTCTCCAACGCGCTGCTCCACTTGGTGAGACAGTCCCTGTAGCTGGTCAGGTCAAACCCAGAGATGGTCACCTGTGAGACGAGGCGCGGAGAGAAAAACCAACACATGCGTGCGGGTGTTTTTAGAACAAGGTACCGCACACCTAAGTTCACTGTCAATTCCTGAGAAGCAACGTGAATCCTTCCACTGAAGCCACAGACACTGCTAAGCATTGTTTCACACTCGTGCCCTAACCACCAACGTCCCGGCACACGCAGCGCTGCATCAGCACCAGCGAGTCACGAGCCGGCCCGGGAGCGTAAGCCGCCGAGGAGAACAAACGGGGAAGGAAACGAGCTTACCTTGCGTGATATCATGGAGTGGACGGTGGCTCGTCCGTCTCGCAGCATCAGCACAAACTTCGCTTTGGGGAAGATGCGCGCCAGATAAGACAGGGACTTCAACGCGAACGGGTCCTTGTTGCAAAGGCGGGGTGCCGGCTCCCCGTGTCCGACTATCACCTGGACAACACACATAAAGGATCTTTAAACACGCTGCTCGCCGTCTTTACCCTACAACAGAATCATTATCGTCAACCCAACACCCCAAATATCAACACTGCTTAAATCTTACTCAGGTGTGTGTGTGTGTGTGTGTGTGTGTGGGGGGGGGGGGGGGGGGGGGGGGGGCTTTACTCTGATACCATGAAATCAAATCCGGTCTAACCAACTGGGTTCAAAAGTCATCTAAGGAGAAAACTGCGCCCATCTGCGTGTGATTTAACCTCAGCATGAACCCAGCTGTCCTGCGAAGGCCTCTGAGGTTTGTCGGAGAACGTCAGGAAAAATAAAACAGAACCACGAAGACCAAGGGGCACCGCCGGCAGCTGATATAGGCCCTCATCACACAGGGATGAAGGTGCGAAGACGTTTAAAGAAGAATTTAGTCATAAAGCCGGAAGCCAAGCTTTGAGCATCTTATGGAGCGCCGTTCAATCTCCAACTAGGAACGGGCAAGTTAACAGTTTGCAGTTTTAATCACAATCACAATGAGAAAACTCACTGTGACCTTTTTGGCAATTAACCTTTCCCTTCATCCAGTCAGAGCTCAACAAACACAAATACTGCTCCGAAAATAAACAAATCAATTACAAAAAAAAAAAAAGGTTACTTCAATACACCAGTGCCAGTTCTTTTAACAGCACATAATAAGCTAATTCAACCATATCTTTAGATAAACTGACATTAACTGATGCTCTGATCTAAACAACTGTGTCAAAAACTTTTCAAACAGCAAAGCAAACGCTCCTAACTACACTGACACCAATTAGAGTGTCGTTACTACCATCAGTCACGGTTCCTCTAAGGATCTTTTTTCCTTGTATTTATAGAAGCAGTCAAGAAGTCTAAGGCAACTCTGGAGGAGATGCAGAGATCGACGGCTCAGGTGGGAGAATCCACTGACTGGGCAACTATTAGCCGTGCGCTCCACAAAATCCAGCGTTTATGGAAGAGCGGCAGGAAGGCAGCCATGAGAAACCATGTTTGCAGCGCGCATCCAACCATGTAGAAGATGCAGCCAACCTGAGGATAAAGGCACTCTTGTCAGATGAACGCAACATTTTATTTGTTGGGCAACAGGAACAGTTGTGGCCAGAAAATCAAATAACCCTACGCATCACTCTTAACACACTAGCCCCACAACGAAGCGCGGCAGCGGCAGCATCATGATGTGGGGATGCTCATCAGCGGGGTCAGGGAAACTGGAGTTAAATACGTGACAATCCTGGGAGAAAACCTGTTAGGGGCTGCAGAAATCTTCCAGCAGGACAATGATCCTAACCCGACCGCCAGACCTACGGAGGTTTGATCCGAACAACTAAATGTGTCATCGTGGTCCCGATAAACCGGAGTACACTCTAGCAACAATAAACCTAGTAAGTTAATTCAATATAAAAGTTACTTTTATTTTGGCCTTATGTTGTTTAGTGTAGTCCAGCTACTCTGTCCTCCCAACAGAGACGGATGGAGAGCTGTGGACGTGAAGGGGCGGAGTGATATTACACACCTGGGAAGAATATTTAGTGCGCCTTATGGTCATAAAATACGGTATATAGAAAATGTGCTGGCATATATGGCGTAACGTTAAACAATTATCTACAGCTCTATAAACACATTTCAGCTGAGGCAGTCTTTGATCGATCTAATACTTTGTGTGTTTGAGGCTCTCCAGCGGCAGACTGCAGCCACCCACCTCCAACAGAAAGGCCCGCACCGCCGCGTCCAGCACCTGGTCCGTGACGCCGGCCTCGTCCAGCCGTATCCTCTCCTTAACCGAGCGACTCCAGGTGGCCCTCATGGCGAGGAGGCGAGGGATCACCCGCGTCTCCTCCCCACAGCGCACGGCGTTGTGGGCGTCCAGCATCACGCGCGTCAGCGTGGTGCCGCTCCGGGGGAAGCCCCCGATGAAGATGAGGGGCGTGTCCTCGGGCAAGTGCTCGGTCAGGGGGACGCTCTGATTGCCCGAGGCCATGTTGAGCTCCATCCATCGGTGGCGGTGGCTTTTCCGGGGACAGTCGATCCCGTTCATGCCCAAGTAGAGCAGCGAGGCGGAGCAGAGGAGGACGCAGCCCAGCAGGAAGTTCGTTTTGTTTCTCATGGCTGCGGGCGTGTCGTGGGGAACCAGGACATAAAATAGCACGCGCGGGGGGGGGGGGGGGCTGCTGCTAACCCGGGCGAGGGAATCCACGTCTTAAAATTCAAGAGGGTTCATTAAGACATAATTAGATCACGCGGGATGAGTCCAACAGAGAACACTGGCAGTGACCACGAATGCGCTGCAGGCTGGGATTTTTCCTCACTCCTCCACATCTGTCGTGCCCTGTTCTCGGACCGCAGGTCCCAACCCTGGTGCGCTCCGCGGTCAGCGACGCCTCTTAGCCATGACGCCGACCTAAAACACAAAAAACACAATGTTACTCACAAATCTTCTTATATGAGGCTGAGAGCTCCTGTTGTTTCATCACAGAGCACCACAGTGAGAGGGAGATTACTTCAGGGTCAGTGTTTGGCTACCTCCAGAGTAATCCAACAGATTTAGTTACCCTGTTTGTTTGTTTCTAATAAAGCGCTCCAAATTATAGTCATTATCCGCCGGCGGGGGGGGGTCGGGGAAATGGGCACGCACTTTCTGACGGGCCGGAAAGGAGCCTGTTGTTTTTTTATCCTTGACGTTGTTGAGCCATATCAAAGGTGACCGCAGCCCAGCGCAACACGTCTGAAGCAAGTCCTCCGTGTTTTCGTTCCCGCCGACAGTTTCGGTCAAACTCAAGCACTCAGCAATGTTTGCTTAAGATCGTGTTACAACTCACCGAGCAAGACACCCTGCGACTTCTCCATTTCTATTCTGCAATGTGCACAGGAAAGGTTTCGTTGGTGCAAACTCGAATGGACTTCTCCCTATTAGCGTGGAAAACGACATGCAACAGCACCTAAAGGCCAGAGTCAGGTTTCCTGCCATCTTGATGGGACTGAAAGTGGAGGAGATCCTAACATCTGGATGCCACATGTTAACCAACCCCCCCAGCAAAATAAAAAAAAATCTCTGGCCATCAGATCAAAAACAGAAAAGAGCTGTAAAAACGACTTCAGGTGATGCCTTCAGCCATTGAAGAACTTTCCATGAACTTGACGTGTGCTGTAATTTTGTTGCTTTTTAAATGCAGAGACTACTCCACATGTAGTCGGCAGTGATTTACAAGTTGAGGTTTTAATCTTTTTAGACTCAAAATGCATAACTTATATCCTAACTTAAAGATGGCAACGAAAAGTTTTCTTTTATGCAATTTTCCGATTTTTAATCGTAAACGTTCTTTAGACGCCTTGACGTTTTTCGTCTACTTCCGTTTGGAAAAGAAGAAGTACAGAGCGAGACAAACTGAAATGTTTCTATTTTAAACTCTTTCTTTATATAATTAGATTTTAATAACAAGAGGCAAACAAACCCAAGCTGCTTGGCCTCCAAAGGCTCTTCAAAAACGTCGGACAAAGCCAAGCGAAGGCAAAACCCAACAGGAGCAAGCTGAGGGAAAGGGCCTCTGAAGTGTAACGACTGGCAGGATGCGAGCACCAGATGGCCCCTAAAGGGCCACCGTGGGACCTCATGACAAAAAAACCAACAATCAACCTCCGCCAAACAAAGACCGATGACTGGGAATCGCAGGTTTATAGCTAAAGTGGCTGGTGGTACGCATTTTTCAGAGGAAACAGGAACTGAGAAGTGGCAGCAGGAGAGCGGCCTTCCTGCCAGCGTTAAGGTCTGACAGGCAGAACCTTTTCCATTTGCGTTCATCGGTAGAGGCTAAAAGCATCACTGAGAATACAAACATTATCCTCTAATCAGGGCAATCGGCACCGCCGTTCAGCGCACCAAGATTAGATTTGCAGCTTGACGGATGCACAAGCAAAGCGAAACTATCAGGGGGCGAAGGCGAAACGAATGAATGCGCCGTCCGCGGCTGAGCACTTTGAGTCGTCATTACAGTAAAAACAAAAAAAAAAAAAACATCCCCGCATGCGACGTCACACATCTTCATCCAGTTTGCTTCCATAGAGACGTCCACTGCATATTAAATCACAACTGTTGTCCTTATTCTGTCCAAGAAGAGCCTATTAGAAATGTTGAATGAGCGTAAAATCAAACTAGAGACGAGTGGCTGCGTTTCATTTCCGATGTTCCAGCCGCAGTGATGGAGAGAGACGCAACTACCTAAGGGTTCGTCCTCGTTTTGCATCGCTGTTCAGCAGCAACAAGAGTCCAGAGCGGTTCATTAGTCAGATCCGGGTTAACGCAAGGTCAACAATGCAACGAAATGGTTAGGACCAGAAGAACCGGTCGGTGTACTAATAACATGCAACAAAAAAACTCAATAAAAGAATATTTACAAAGTACAAAAGCTAATACTGTGTATGATGACCTGTGGAGGTACGGGTAGAATAAAAGTATAACTAGAGTATTTCACAGGCGCTGCCATATTTCTTCGAAGGTGATTGCCGTATTGCACATGATTTATATTGCACAGGTCGTGCAGCAGGTTATCGCAGGCCATTCAGCAATAAAAGGCCGCCGTGTGGTAGACATTTTCTTTCAGGATTTTATTTTCCTCACAGTCCTCCTGTCTCCCACCACCTGCACTGGGTCCAGGGGGCATCCCAGGACAGAGCCAGCCCTCCTAATGAGTTTATCTAGCCACAGATAAGCTGCTGCTCCAACGATCCGCACCGTAGAAGACGGCCGATGCCTCCACGGAGTCAAAGGTCTTCAGGAGCCCCCCCTCCAGAAGACCTCAGTCTGCTCTGACCCTTCTAGTAAAGAGCATCCACGTGGTGACTCCACGCCAGTTTATTGCTAATTTTAACACCCAGGTACTTAGAAGAGTCCACTGTCTCAACATGGACCCCTTATTTGGGGTTTTATACAAAAGATGCCCATCAATCGCTCTCAGCTGTCAATCCATCCATCCGTTGCATGGATGGATCTTTTTTTACTGTCCTTCTTGAAATCTTCTCCCCATTATCCCTTCCCCTTCCTTCCTGAAACCCTTGTCTTCTTCTTCTCCTTTCATTCTTTCTCCAATCCTTGCCTTACAACAATTCTTCCTGCCCACACTCTGCTGTCTGTTCCCTCCTTCCATCCACTTTTTCCTTCCTTGCTTCTATTAAAAAAAATCTTTCATTCCTGAATCCCACGTGAGTTTTTCCACCAGTCTCTTCTTTTCCTCTCCTCGTTACAATTCCGTCCTTCCTTCCATGTTTTTACAGGTTCCATATTTAAATTCAACCCACTCCAGAAACATGGACGCTGGGGACTTTCCCTCCCATCCGACGTTTGCGTTGTAAAAACAGACCAGAACGCTGACAGTATACGAGGAAGCGTGTAAAGTTTGAAATAAAGTGGCCCACCGGAGCCCCTGTAAACAGGTCGACCCTGTCGGTGACAACCGTGCGGCTACAGAGCCTCGCAGGCCCAGCAGCTACGCACATCTGGCCTGGTGAAGCATCCCCTCCCTCCCTCCGCTGCACGAATTCAGCTACGAGCCAGGTGAATGACCTGCCTGCAAACGCGCCGAGAACAGCCAGTGGTTCTGTGCGCCATTGACCCGCCTCTCCTCCTTGTGAACATACCCAGTCTGTCTAAAGCGAACGGCGGGTTGAAGTCAACAATGGTGTCCACTGACCAGCCTCCGAGAAACTGCCGAAAATCCGAAGAGGAAACACAAGACGAACCTTGATCCAACACGGCGGCTGTTCTGGCAGAACACCCTCCTCCCCCCTTCCCCTCGGTTATTACCACGTCACAGCAGCCGTGATGTCCGCCTCGTGTCGTTAAAGGAGAGAATAACTCACCGTTTCGCTGCTTTATCCCGGCGGAACTTTCACAGCGGAGTCGACGCGGTCCTCTGCCGTTGAAAGGTGAAACGCACACGCAGACACGCACCGATGACACGAGCCACACGGAGCCGAGAGGAAACTCGCCGGTGATTGGCTAAAACGCAGGCGGGCGAGATGTAACGCGGTCTGCTATTGGTGGACGCGTTAAAGGGCAATTCCGCCTCTTTCCCCCCCTCCTCTCTCCGCCACCAGGGACTGAAATTACTTTACCACATCGATTGGTATGCTTTCAGTGAAAGCCCCACCGGGGGAAATTTAATCACAGTGAGGGATTTACTGGAGGTTAAAGCCGCCACGTTTAATTAAACCATCTTTTCATTAGCGACAGATTTTGCTTGGCTCTAAAGTTTCAGGGATCTTCTTGAAGAATTAAAGCTCAGAGGAAGGCCGAGTGTTACCAAAGCAGAGCTTGTGAAAACGCAATAAATAACCACCGACCCTCTTAGGTGAGCAATGGGAGGGTTTACGTAAAAATTCTAACGATGAGAAATAATAAAATAATAGCAGCTTTTTGTTCGGACTAAGTCACAATAGCTATCCATCATAAGATTTACACATTTACAACTGGTGGTTTGCCTACGCTGTCAAAAAGATAAAGTGGATGGACACAGCCAAGAGAACATTAAGTCAATAACACATTACTGTTGCGTTATGTTAATGCACTGAGACTGAGTTTGAAATACTTTCATACTACTGGGACCATATGAGCTGCAGTGAATCTATTAACCCAGTGCATCCCGGTCTGTGAACTCTGCATAGTGTTCACACTGCTGCAGTGCACATGCACTTTGACCTTAAACCACAGAAATGAAGGGTTTTACAACTCAAGGTCCCATTGACAACACGCCTACCTATGTATTCTACTGAGCTGGGGGGGGGGGGGGGGGGGGGGGGGACTGCATTAACCACAAAATCCTGTGAAGAAAACAGGAAATCTAATGAAGAGTGATACTTTTTATTTGAAAAAAAAAATAAAACAAAAACAATGCTCAAATAAATCCTGAAGTGTCTTGTGATTGCTTGGATATTTCCAGTTTCTTTTTCTCAAAAAACTTGTGTAATAAACAGTGGCTCGTAAAATCCTTTGTGCCTTGCCAATATGCTGTTGCATTACAACCACTAAATTCAATGTATTTACCTCAGATATTATTTAATAGAGGAACACAAGGTACTGTGATGGACTGGTGACCTGTCCAGAGTGTGACCTGCCTCTCGCTGAATGACCGCTGGAGATAGGCACCAGTGGGGGAAAGGTGAAACCTCAGTCCTCCCTTGGTGTACAGATGATGACTGGATGGATGGATGGATGGATGGATGATCAGGGGGATGAACACGAAGTAGTGCAAAACTGTGAAGTTGAAGCTAAATATCACATGGTTGTACCATCTTTTCACATATATAACAAAATTGAAAAGTATTGCAACCATTTTTATTCAGCCCCTTTTATTCTGACACCCTTAAATCAAACCCAGTTAAACCATGCCTTCACAAGTCATAACCAAACACAGTCCATTTGATCTCAGCCTAAACACAGCTGTTAATTAAAGGCCTCAAAGATTTACCATATTAGACGTAGGGGGCATAGCAAACACGTGAAAGAAGTCCTAGGAGACCAGAACTGAACTTTTGGCCCCCTAAAGTTAAAAAACACTGTAAAACAAAGTGGTGGCTACATCATTCTGTCGGGATGCCTTTCAGCAGAAACAAGGGAGCTGTGAAAAGGTGACAGATAAAAGGGTTCAGCTATATTCAGGGTAAATACTGGAAGAAAACCTGTTAGAGGCTGCAAAAGAATTGAGAGTGGAGCAGAAGATCACTTCCCAGCGGGAAAAAATTACTCTAAACATACAGCTAAAGCTACAATGGAGTGGTTTTAGACCAAAATAAGTTTATGTGTTTGAATAGTTCAAAGGCCACTTGATAACCAATGTCCACAGACGCCCATCTGATTTTACTATAGCAAGTTTGTAAAGAATAGCAGACAAATAAATTCAGTCTCTTGATGTGCAGCGTTGGTAGACAAACCCCAAGACATGCAGCAGTATTTGCATAGTAAGTTGATAGACTCAGGGGGCTAAACACAAAGACATGCCTCACTTTTCAGATTTTCTTCTTTGTTTAAAAAAAAAAGAAAAAAACTTTCACTTAAAAATAGTGCACTGCTTTGTGTTGCTGTATAACATGAAATCAGAAAATCCAGTGAGGTTTGCTGTTGTAACATGACAAAGTGTGAACAAGGCATATAAATAACTTAGCAAGGCACAGGAAATAGTAGCCTTTGGTAAAACCTTCTAACGGTGCTCCTGTAGTATCCTACTGATCTTTCCAAAGGGTTGTCTTCCTATCTCTTTATTTGTGTCCTATGGACTGAAGGGTTTACACAGGCTTAATGAGGTGAAATCAGGCTAAACCCTTGGTTTCAAGTGGCAAATGCGGCTGACTTCTTTTATTTTTTTACTTTTTTGAAAAGTACAGCATTACACCAAGACATTTAAATATAAATGATTAGAATAAACCCGATACCTAAATGTTAAAAGAATCCCTTCGCTTCAGCGTTGAACAAAAAAAACCTAACCTTTGCCTAAGGCTTTAAATAATTGACTCCAGATTTGCAGGTAACTTTAAAAACTTTTACTCTTAATTAGAGATGCACTGATCCGATACCCAGATCGGATATCAGCTCTGATATTGACTAATTAGCTGAATCGGATATCGGATGATTGCTGCCAATCCAGCATTCTGATCCAGTCATGTCTTTGTTTATTAATATCATACACAGCAACTCGGTTATGGCGATCTAGTCACTTCTATTCTATGTTTGCACACACAGATCACGCACAACAGCTAACGATATGCAAACACAGAGGAACATGGAGCAAGTACTGGAGCGAGCCAAGTCGATTTGGAAACATTTCAAACTTAATACGCAAACAAGTCCGACTTCTTCTTTTCATCCTCATACTGTTTTATTTATATATATATATATATATATATATATATATATATATATATATATATATATATATATATATATGCAGTAAATGCCACACAGTTAATGGCACCCCCTGGTAAAGATGTGCGAACAGCCTTAAAATGAATGTACTTTTAATTGCAATAATAATAATTTCATGATCTCAAATGGAATCACTGATGCAATTTATTATGTAAATGTGACCAAAGAATTTTCTTTAATTTTCTTATCCGAGTCTCTTGGAATGTTTCTTGAGTAGTCTATGACTTTTAATTCCCTGGGGTATAAATATGACAAAAAAGCCCATTGTCCTTAGCCAGTCTTCAAAATGGAAAAAAAATAAGAGAACATAACCTTATAATGCAGATGCAGCAAAATTACTGCAGTAAAAACTAAACTTGTCCATAAGTAAAGAGCAATAATTATACTTCAAAACAACTAAAACGAGGTTGGAAAAAGATTCAACTATAGTTTGCCATCACACGCAGAGGGCAGGATGAATCTCCAAAGCTCTCCGTTAGTGAGTTGCAGTACATTTTTCAGTGTAGATTTAATATACAGCAATAAAAGAGGAATTCATATTAAGGCTTTAAACACACATTTATGGTTTATTTCCCAGCAGACAAAAAGACTAGAATTCCTGCTTGTCATCTGGAAAAGATAATGTTTTTATTATTATCTTAGGTCAAATAATCCAAAAGGCAAAACAATATAATCTCTGTAAGTTTTCTAAAATCTTTTTTAGGAATTTTCATTGGGGTCGCAAATATAGGTGCTTCCACTGTCTACTCTTTTCAAGACTTAATTCTATAGAGAAACAACTTAGTTTTCCGTGAAGCTGTAAGAAAAAAGAGCCAATAACGCAGACGTGAGCTCAAAGGGTTGAAGACGATTAGTTTTCCTCATTAAAATAAGAATAACTTGCATATTACTAAAGGAGTTGTGTTAAGAGATGTTTGCAGCTTTTTGTGCCTCTTACAAAGACATTTTGTGGTTTAGGTTGCAGAAACATTGCCCTTTTGGCCCTGAGGCTACTAATCAATGTGACTTTTTATCCCGACTCTTTAAGGAGGTGAGTAAGAACAGGAAACCGATTTGATGTGCTAACAGGAAGGCAAAAAACAAACGTTCACACTTGTAACCAGCACATCCTTCCTCTGCTGCAAGACAGCAGCTCTAAAGCACAAACTGTCCCAGGGCTGAAGCTAAAGCGTTAAAGGCAAACATGTAATATTTAGAAGTCCATCAGAAGAGGAATATATTAAGAAGGAACAATGTATGTCATGTTATTGAACGGGAACATAAACTGTAGATGTAAAAAACAATATTGTTGTCTGTTTAAGGCCATCATTTACATTTATGTCCTCTGACATGACATTTCAAAGGAAGAACACCCCTTTTTGACATCTCTTTTCTGTTCAATATTTAAATATTTTAAAAGAGACTTATCGCCTTTGCGTAAAAGCCAGCGACCGTGTTTTGGTCCAAACTGTTTATTGGCATATCAGGGAAATATACGAAGACAAATAACAACTCTCCTCTTTCAGCCGTGGTCTTGCCGTCTCTCTGCATCCTGTCTTTTTGTTGTTTTTGATGCAAACTGGTGCATTTAAAAGCAGTTCTGCAACCTGTTCAGCCTCATCGGCAGTTCCCCGCGTGCGCGTCATGTTCGCGCCCGTCACCGTGTCACGACTGTTCACCGCCTTCATCCATCTTGGCGTCGGCCGCAGCTGTGTTTTCCTGCTCCGGGTCACCTGGGAGGAGGTCTGCCACGTTCTGGATGAGCTCCTCGATCTGCTCCTCCAACAGCCGCTCCTCACTCTCCTCCACCATCTGAACACAACAAGAAAACGAAGGCCGCACGTAGTCTTTTAGTAATGCTTCGTAAGACAATTTGACACATTGCAGTTTCATATAAGGCGCACTAAATATTCTTCCCAAGCGTGTAATATCACTCCGTCCCTTCACGTACACAGCTCTCTAGCAGTCTCTGCTGGGAGGACAGAGTAGCTGGACTACACTGCCCTGTTTCTAACACAAGGCCAAAAATAAACTTCACTTTTATATTGAATTAACTTGGTCTATTGCTGCTAGCGCGTACTCCGGGCACAGGCTGCCTTACACAAATACACTTCTAGTTTAGACATTACAGTCAGGCAGTCTTGTAGACAGCTCAGGGGTCCGATCAGGTAGTGACACAGTGTACCGTAATACACTGAATATCCATTGAGTGGAGCAGCTTCGTTGCTAACCAAAGTCGTACTCACACATTTTAACAGATGTTTGAGCGCATTGTACCACATAAAATCGGTCAGTAAACACAACAGTAATCATATCGAAGGCACACCGGATTATAAGGCGCACCATCAATTTTTGAGAAAATTTAAGGATTTCAAGTGAGCCTTATAGCCTGAAAAATATGGTATAGTAAACCATGAAACTAACAATATACCTTTTTTTTTTGCTAAAGTAGTTTTAGTTAGGACAAGGCTGTTATGTGGCAAAACAAAAAAGAAAAATCATTTAGACTTCTTCTTCTTTGGGGTTTTCTACAAGCAAATTCTGGACTAAGTGTGAATGGGTTAGTTACGCAGGACTCCTGTATAGCCCTTGTGATAATTAAAAGAAAAATTCAAAGGTTCACTATGAATTTATGGCGGCTGTTTTAACAGTGGGGAAGTTAAGGAGGGTTAATCTATAAAAAAGAAGGAATGATGGTAGGAAAGTATGAAGGAGCAAAGGAAGGAGATAAAAAAAAGCAATGAAGTACAGAAAGGAAGAACGGCAGAAAGGACAGAGAGAATGGGGCCAGGACATGGGGGTGAAGGAGAAAAGGAAGGAAACACACGAGGAGGGAAAATAATTAATGGCAAAAAAATGTAAGGACACAAGGAAGGACATAAGAAAAAACACAAGGGAGGAAGGACAGTAGGAAGCAAGACTGGAAGGAAAGGAGGAAAAATACAAGGAAAGTACGACTGAAGCACCAAAGCAAGTATACTGGGGAGGAATAGCATGAAGAAAAAAGAAATCAGTAAATAAAGAGACAACATTCACTCAACACAACAGAAAATCAACCCCACATTTACAAATACTCTCATTTCTCTTTTTTGATTTTCCACTATTTTCCAGGCCAGGGAAATACGCTCCTCCACCCATCGCTGCACACAAACGGCCAGCTGGCTGAAACAAGACCCACACTCTTTTTTTCACTCTTACTGTAAAAATATCAAGGTTTTTTTGGGATCATTTCCTGTCTCCGGTCTTCCAGCTTCTAGGCTGCATGCAAGTAGATACCCTGGCTAATTTAACAAGTTCATACAATCTTCCTATGTTACGGCGTTACCCTTATTATAAAGCACAGAATGACAGAAAAGGTCAAACATACATGGAAACAGCCGTTTTGATTTGAAAAGTGCCTCTAAACTGTGGGAAATTCTAAAAATCCAATTTTTTGAATGAAACAAGCAGAGTTACACCAAAAATAAACCCGTATGGGGTCCAGACATGAGCAATTGAATTAGAAGTCAACCACAGACGATCAGATTGTTGTACTTAACAACATTAGGTTAAGTAAAGTTATTACACTGATATTGTTTATGATGGTAAAAAAAAAAGACTCACCAGCTGGATTTCCACTGCAGTCTGCGGCCGGTGGTTTAGCAGCTGCAGTTTTTCTGCCCTGGTGGTGGGAAACACATCACACCAACTCACGCTCAGTGAGACGGCAAGCATCAAACCCCAGAGGCAGAGATCTGAGGGCTTCAGAAAGATCCTACTGACTTGGTGAGCTTGTGATGCTTCATGGTGGTGAGGAACTCCTTGATGATCTCGGGGCTTTGTCTGCTGCACGGCGTCTTCGACAGGTACTTCAGGGTCTGACAATAAAGACACAGGGCACTGCGGCTATGGTTCTTATTTAGAAAACATGAGCGAGAAGAGAAAAAAAAAAAGAGAGAGGTGCGCCTACCTCATACATGATGGTGTTGAGGTTCTGCTGCCTGACGCTGTGTTTGCTCTTCCCGGCGTCTCTCCTCTGCTCCTTGAGGTCTGTGAGGAGTTTGAACACCTGCGATACAGGAAGGAAAACAGGAAGTCGTTTAAGTAGCCAATCGGATCAAACTGCAGCAAAGAGGACGTGTTAGGAGAAACATGCTGCCTCACCTCATAGTTGCTGAGCATGGCTGCGTTCGCCTTTTTCCTGAGAAGACACAAACATGTAACATTTAATTTTAGAAATTATTTCATGCTTCAAGATTTTCTGAATAAACGTAGATGTTTTAAACTTATCTTTGTGTAACCAAACCAGTTTGCTGAGATAAAAAAAAGCCTTCTTTTCTTTAGAGTATTTATTAAAATAACAGGTTCAATAATAAAAAAAAAAACAACAACAACAGGGCTCTTGTTCTGTCTTCCTTTTTAATTCCTGCTAAGCTTTTGCTTTTCCGTGCAGTAAAAACTTTAACACAAGATCCTGTTGATAGTTTTAATTAAATTACCGTAACATTAACAAGAACAAGAACAAAAGAGCTTTCACTTGATATGAAAACTAGACATGGTTTAGTCATTTTAACACACTGGAACCTTTAGAGGCATCAGAACCGCTGAGGTTTAAAGAACAGTAACCTGTCTGTGATCTATGAGCATTTTGGTTTTATTCAGTTATATTCTTTTTGATTTCATGACTGTTTCAGTAATCCTAACAGGAGGGCACCCAGGCTGGGGTAAATTAGTGAAATATCTGTAGTTATGCTGCTCGTCTTTGGACGTACTGACCATCTTTCCCCACTCTGCTACTTTTTCTAACTACAGGGAAATCGTCACTCAGTGGGGAAGACGAGTTGTCTTGAAAGTTGTGCTTGATTTCACCTTCCTCATTCCACATGTTGGTGTTCCCCCAGGAAAAGCACTTGATCCAAAGTTGCCCATCTATCTAATCATCCAGGTATTAGCGTGTGAACGTGTGCTTAACTTTGAATACAACGCAGTATTTGGGGCAGCACTATATTATTCAGCTCTTTCCTGGACCTTGGATGATGTTTTCCAGGAACTTGCCAAGCAATTTCCAGAACCCTCAAACTTTCATGGGTTTAAAATGGTCTCTTTCCAGGACAAAGTCATTGAAGGAGTTACTGTTGTCATTAATCATCTTTGTTGTTCATCCTACAAATAAGCGGTTTTGTGTTTAGTTGTATTTCTCTTCTAGACAAAGCCACTGACACAGTAATTTCAATCATTATCTCTTTGAACTTAGTTTCTATTTCCCATGGAAGGTACTTCCTGTTCTCTCAACTCCCATCTAGAAGTTTCTTCTAGGAATTTTTCTACTGTTGTCTTACGCCTCCTCACAATGGACTTCCTTAGATAATTAACTTGGAGTTATTAAAAATAGACACAAGTTCAAAAATAATGGGAAGCTGATTATGATCATTTAAAATTTACAATTTGTGGATGTATATTTGCACATAAAAACAACAGACTATTAAAAGTTAACTGATCAGGTGAACGCCTGGGTGCCGAGACGCCATCGCGATATTTTGCATAATATGCCACCAGTCCATCTCAACGCGGTGTCATTGTGGTTTAGTGTTAAAAATACAACAGTATCCACCAGCAAACAGCTAAATGTCTCATAACAGAACCCCAAAATATATCAGTAATGTAGAACTAGATGAAGCAAGATTAGAATTAAGTATTAATTGGTTTTCTTAGAAGATGGGTTTTTAAATGTTCCTCCGAACAGCTCAATGAATAAACCGGAAACGGGAACAATTTTAACTACATTTGCTTGTACAACTCATAACAGACAGCAATAACTTTAAAGCCTACTGTGATATGATCAAATTAAATAAAAGCAACCTTACACTTCCATTTCGCCTGCTGCATTGGTCCGTTGTTTTAAGTGTCCGATGGGAAACACTGGACCGGCTCAAAGCTTCCGCTGAGTTAGCCAAATGTTTGGTTCCTGCTGCCCTCTTCTGTTCGGAGTTTATACACCGAAACAACACCGCGATGTTTCAAAGAAAGAGATCTAAATGTAATAAATAATAAATACGTGTAAGAAAACAGTAAACAAGGTCTCCTGAAATTCATTCAAGCTGTCGGCTTTAAAGACAGACATTCCGATAATTTCGGTTTGAGTTGATTCAAAGCCTGAGTTCAGAAAAGGACTGCTGTAAGGCTAAACAAATCTTTTTTAAGGTAGAATTTAAGTCAAATGTGACCCCCAAGCTTTTAAAAGTGAAACCTAACAACAGGCTCCAGGCTGTCCAGATCCAAACGAGAAGCATCGGACCAAACATAATTTCGTCGGAAATTAAGGACATTTGAGGCCATCCAGACTTTAACTTCAGACACTGAACCAATAGCTTTAATGAAGCCAGTTAGTCTTCATCTGAAGACAGAAATGGGCGGCCAGCATATGAAGGAAATGTAAACCTATAGCTATATATAAATAGAAATAGGGAAAGAATGCCACAATAGAGAGATTGAAGAAGACAAATTTTAAAGGTTCACCAGAAACTCCTGTCAGATAAAACCTGAACCACTCAAGTGCTATGCTTTTGATGCCCCAATGAATCCACCGGTCAAGAGATGAGGATGCTGTGGTGTCTAAGGGAGCTGTCAGATCTCGAAGCAAACTGGCACAACTGCATGTTTAAATCACCTAAATAGACTCCTGTTAAAAATATTAAAAATGTCAGATTCACCCTAAAAACCTTCTTTTAAAGATCTGTTACAGAATGTTCACACTTGATCAAAACATGCTGGCTCAAACTGATTAAAGATTGCAGAACTAGGGACTATGTTAAAAATGATCATGATCATGTGAAGGCACAGCAACCAGTTGATTTAAGCCATTTTAAGAAAACTGTAAGAATATTTCACAGGTTTTTAAAGCGCTATTAAAACAGGCAGATGAAGAAGTATTCAGAAGCCAATGATTGAAAAAAGTACTGTTCACGATAACATTGGGAAAAACCTTTTTCTGCTTTTACAATGTAATAATACATGTACAAACTGCCATTGTATGTATATATATATATATATATATATATATATATATATATATAAATATATCTTTAGCCTGTCTTCTTTCCACTTTTGCTCAGCCTTCTGAGCACAACAAACTGGCATAATAAAGAGCTTCATTTATCCATGGATCAGCTTCAAAAGGAGCAACATCTTCAAGAAGCGTCATATGTAGAATACAAAGCAGACACTTGCACTTTTAATTTATATTAAAATGTATATATTATTTTAAAGTTTTGAGTCTAAGATGCATTAAAAGCCCAAGGACAGAAAGTTATATAAAAAAATCAAGTTTCTTAGTAAATTATGTCATTGATACTCAAAAATTCTTTGACATACCTAAAAAACAGGCTACACAAGATTTATATAAACCATTTTATTTTTCTTCAGTTAAACAGTTATGTACTGCTTTGTTATATAAGACTGAAACAAAATACATAAAAATACTCTGGTTGCAAAATGTGTAAAAGTTTAATAGTTTTACAAAGAGCCTGGATGTCCACTCTATGTGCAACTGGGAATTTTACAGTTGAGTAATTATCACCTTTATGAAGATAAAAGACACTAGAGGGAAAAGCAACTAAACCCAGATATGTTGTGGGTGATATCCCAATTCTTCTAAACATATACGACAATATTTCATTTAAACATAAAAAATAAATGCCTAATAAACCCTTAAATATTTTGAAGAAAATGAAATATATTAAAGCATTTAATATGTGATAACATGTATATACATTCTCAGACTCACTTTACAAAATGAAGTAAAAAACAAACTGTCATGGTTGAGTTTAGGTTTGGCTTCGTTTTTCTGTTATTTTCATCTCATTTGGGTTTGGTTTGACTTAATTTATTGTTAGTTTTCATTGTCATCAATTATTTTCTGTCATCTTCACTTCGCCTCCTCAGCAGTCAGTCACACCTGATAACAATTTACCAGTTAATTAGCCAGACGCTTGTTCCACCTGTTAAGTGCTCTATTTAAACCTCCCTCTGCCTTCAGTTCAGCACTAGGCCGTCTTCAGTCCTCCACCTCTCCATGCCAGTCCTCGTTTTTTGCCTTGGAAGTTTTGTTTCTGCTCTTTCGTTTAAGGTTAGTCCTGTTTTACTCTCTGATCAACACCACCCATCATCTTCCCTTCAATAAATCTCTCAAACTTTTGTCCTGTGTGTGTGTGTGTGTGTGTTCTGAGTTCATCGGCAAACAAATCCTGACAACAACAGGGAGGCATCATTTGAAAACAATCAAGAGGAACCGTGAATGTAAGCACATCAAAGATTGGCAACTTGTAACGAAGTACAATCATCCCATTACTATGCAATTTTAAAATTTATACATAGTCAAAATTGAAAACAAAAAATGCAACAAGGCCACAAGAAGTCCTGTCTTAAGTTTACCACTAGACATGGCAAAAGATGCTCTGGTCAGATGAGCGCAAAGCTGAACATTTTGATCTATGTGCAAACTGTTATGTTGTGGCACATCATCTCCAGTCAAACCCGGTGGTGGCAGCATCATGCTGTGGCAAAGCTTTTCTCTGACATGGAGAGAGAAAAAAAACAAAAAAAAAAACTAGATTTTTTTTCACAAAACAGACATCCTCCAAGTGAACCCAAAAATCTCATTACCATTTTAAAAATGTATGTTTTTAGTGAAAGGTGACAAAATCTAATTTGGTTTATTTTCACCAGCCATAAGTCACCTAATTTCAAACAGTCTTAAAAGTTATTTTTTTCATACAAAAAGTTTGATTTTAATTTTTTTTTATTTTATATAAAAATCCCTAAATAACACCATATTCCATTACATTTCCATCAGCTCTTCCTGTATCAACCTTACCACAATTTTAAGAAATATCCATTGGGATGGGTTCGTCCTTTTGACGGAAGAACTTCAAGAATTCATTTAAACTCGCGTCTTCCAAATTAGCAACAGTAAGCAAATTGTTGACTGCATTTCTAAAATCAGTGAGATTCTGTTTTTCGACCAGGTTCTTTACGCCGTCCATGACGATTTCGTGCCAATAGTAACTGCAGGCCAGGTATTCTTTCAGAACGTCATACTTTTTTCTCACCACCATGTGGATAATGAGGCGCGCAATGATGGTGAGCAAAGGATGAGCAAACTCTATCACACTCTGAGGTTCTCCACTCAAAGAACGGTATATGTAACCCCCTGAATGCATCGCCACAACGTTGCAGTGCTCATCAAACACAGGAGAACCAGAGGAGGCATGATGAAAACAAGATTCATACGTAAGAACAGCCTTTTGGCGAATAGCTTCTTTCACACTGTGAAAGAAAGAGGAAGTGACAAACTGAACAGGGGCCCGATTTTCCCTGTAGTGTCTATTTATAACCTGATTTTCCCTGCAGTGTGTATTTACAACCTTGCTGCGACCTTGTAAGGGAACAATCAGACACGAATCTATCTTTTTCACACCTCCATCTGGATGCCCAATGATGCAAATCCCACCTTCTTCGGGAAGAAAACCAGAGTGCTTTAACAGAGCAGGAGCGTGTATCTTGTTAATCGCCAGCTTTAACAAAGCCCAGTCACAAGCGGGCACATCAGGGCGGCACTCAAAGCAAACAAGCTCAACCACATCCAGTACTCCGTCACTCTGATCCACACTTTCATAGGAGAAGTGTACAGAAACCCTTTGGGTAAGCTGGTCCCTGGTCTCATTGTAAATATCTTTAATGACATGGCCGTTAGTGAGGACACAGCTGCCAAACAGGAGGAACCCAGTTCCGTGTGGCCGTCCGTTTATTCTAACCTGACAGACCGCCTCACTGAGATCCATCAGCGTCTTCATGGTTTTCACCTCACGGCTCATCTGGGCATTCTGACCAAAGTCCACACGGAGCAGATTCTGGATACGAGACAGTTTAGGGACCTTAGCTTTTTTGTCCTTCACATATTCTTTAAACTGAGAACATAACTGGGCCTGCATCGCTCTTGAATTTGGTATTTCTGGCAGTAAATTTCCCGGCGTTGTAATCTGATTACACTCTGGCTCCTGTTTTAGTGTGTTGTCATTCACTGACTCAGACTGGCCCTGGCTTTCATTTGGCTCCAGATTTGCATCCTCAAGACTGCCATGCAGACTTGGAGGAGGACTGGACTTGTCCAGCAGAATAAGCTGGAACGTCTCATCATTCAGCTCATCAACAATGCTGGAGAGCTCCGTTTTCACAGCGGTGCTTTTGTTCGAGAGCACAAAGTTCTTCTTGAAAATGGTGCTGAGAAGACGGCCATCTCTTTTGAGAGCCTGCTTCACTCTCTCTCCTTTGTAAGCATAAATAGTAATTTCATGTATTATGGCTTTCAGAGCTGGATTTTTCATTATCCTGGCCATATTTTTACCTCCCTTTGTCAACACGTGGAACATCACAAGCTCAGAGGATCGTTTGTTTCTGCAGCGAGAAACATAGGCACCAACCTGGATCTTTGGCCCCTCTAAAGCTTTTACGTACTTCACAGTCAGCTCGTCTCCTGTTTGAATTAAAATGCAAGGAAAGTGTGGACTGATGGCTTTTCCACCCCTCATAATAACAAGCTCTCTGCCTTTGTTCTTCTCTGCCTTTTTATGAAACTGTGCACTCTTCTTCAGAGATTCCTCTACAGTTCCAGGTTTATCGCAGGTCACCTTGGTGATGCCTTCGTTGTTCCACCTCCACAAAAACGAATGAATCGAATGCAGCTCTTGGTCCTATTAGAAGAAAAGTATCAAAAACTGTTACCCTTAATGCAACTTTAACACAATCTAAAGTTAAACCGTGTTAAAGTCATTTCCTATTCAAACCAGCACTGACATCCTTATTCATGTTATTGTTAATGTCACCTTTATTCTTTTAGAAAATAACTGGCATCAAACCTTTAAAGCATTGTGTTGAGTAGCAGGGTGAGAAGTTTCATCATTCTGGTTACCCATGTTTTTTTCTCTGGAAAAAACACAACAGAAAAATAAATGCATAATCAAACTCACATTAGGTTTCATTTTCATCACAATATTCTAAAATGATATGACAACCACACGATTCTCACAAAGCAAACGTTGTTCCCAATTTCTTTAATAAAAGAAGTCTGGAAAATGAATAAATACAAATGAAGGACCTCAGATTAGGGCTGTGTGATTTTGCCAAAAATCAAAATTGCAACTGTGATCCAATTTTTGACTTATTTAAATTAACCACAAGCAACAAAAATGCCCTGTAGATAAAGATGGTTGTAAACAAGGATTACTTAAAACAAGAAATTTAACAGTTTTATATCAGAATATTCTTATTCAAAAGAATAGCTTGTTGAGTTGGACATCAACACTTGAACATAAAGTGCAGCAGACAAACAAGTCTATGTTGGACCGGTACTTAATGCTGTGGTGACATTCCTGAAAGTTTCTGGTAAAAAAAAAAAAAAAGTGATTTTATAAACTCTAAAACAAGGGGGAAAATGACATTATCTCACTGCTGCAACTCTCTTGCCCTCCATGTGGAGGCAAACCCACTTTAAACATTATACCTTTCAGCTTAAGAGCCTCAGCGTTATCCCTTCCCTCCTTGTCCCCCAGAAAACCTCCATAAACTGTAACTAGTACAAAAGACAGCAGCAGATCATTACATCATCTACTTCACACCTGCACATTAACTCCACTGGCTCCCTGTCACATTCAATATAAATTAATCCTATGAACAAACAAGGCCAACCACAGCATTGCCCTTTTGTAAGTGCAAGTTCAAATTATTTGCTATATTTTTTTTATTATTTTACCATGTTCATCATAGAGGGATCTTAACGTGGTTATAAATAAAATATTATATTACAATAAAAAGGTGAACACATACAAACTACTCTACTGTAATACTGAAAACAGGAAAGTGATTTAAAACCAATTTTGCCTTTAACATGTTCAAATAGATTTTTTTTTTCTAGCTATTTGGTAGTTTGACAGAGTTTATAATTTTATCAGTCTGTGCAGGTTTCTATTCATTTTTATTCAACAGTTACTGCCTCTGCAATATTGACCGTCCCGGAGGCCAGACGGTGAATCAACACTTTACCCAAGCCATAATCACAGTATCACAGCGGTAGATTAACAATTCTGTTCGCAATTGCATTTGTTGGCCCATCTGTATTTAAACAAAACACATTTTTCTGCAGTTAGGCCGGCAATTCTATTTTACACTGAGCAGCAATAAGAGGCATGCGCATTTGATGCTGACAGTCTTGAAAGTGCTCTCTGATCTTCAGCAACCGACTTGATCAGGTCAACGAGACACTGAGACACTGGTGAGGCACAGGTCATGTGGAGTGGACATGTGCAAACTTTCTGATTACACACACGGTCGCCACGTATACAGGTGACTCGGTTTGGCAGAAGTTTCACAGGTATAGGAGAGACGTGCTGCAGAAAACGTGCAGTATTTGGTAGCATATCACACACATATACACGCCTGGCAGGTTAAGCTTTTTGCGTCACGACCGACAATCTTCCCATTCTCGTCCGTTTCTCTCAGCCAAGCCTGTCTCTATTTATTCTTAACACCACCGTCCAAAGTCAGTACCCGACTTTTTCTTTAAGAAAAAGCTTGTCATGTTAAAATTAGCCTGAGCTAGCACGTTACTCTTCTTAGTGTTTTAAATAAAAACGTAATAGCAGATAACAAGATCCCTGGTGTCAGTGCAGAGTAGAACCGACCCAGAAAACACTGAGAAGCAGCATTTAGTTCTTATGCTCCATTTATCTGGAACAAACTCCCTCTGTTTCGCCTTACCCTCCAGGCAACGCACAGCATAACACAGTCTGAGTTATGTTGACTGTAATAAACAGGAGGAACCAGTTGCTAACCAGCACAGACTACAGATAAGTGATGGAGCGGCACTTTAATGAATGTGCTGGTTTCTAAAAAAAAAAATTCACGGATGAGAAATGCTCGCGTCTCTTCGTCGGTCCAAACGTACCGGTTGTTGCTTCCAGATCTGTTTACGAGCATTATTGGAATATCTGGGAAGACATCGCATAAGTCACGTGAGGTAAACGTTCACCAAGTCAGAACAGATTCGACAAATGTGTTTCCATCTCCTCTTTGGTGCATTTACGGTGTTCGAAAAATTAAAAAAAAAAAACTCCTCGAGCAAGCGTAAAACTTTTAGTTTGAATTTAGTGAGTTAATTTGAATTTTGCCATTTCCATCGAACCTTTTCTAATGCGATATTTCAAAAAGGTTGATGGAAACGGGACTAGCGTGTGTCTCTGCGCTGCTGTGACAGCCTGGGCTGTTTATTTGGTTTCGCCCTCCCTGCAATCTCTTAGCCATGGCCAGGTCTCTGGGAGCACTGTCTGGGATACACCGATAAACGTCAGTGACAGCAGGCCTTGCTGGGAAATGTTCCGATGGCCAGTCCACCGTCTTTTATTAGAAATGTCAGCTTGAACGCCACCAAACCAATAAACTGTGTAACAATAATGCAGCTTGAGCTAAGAAGATAAATTGACTGCATGGCAATCTTTATAGCACAGTAGATATACCTATACGACTGTTTTTCCTACTTACTTTGTGTTGTTTATTTTAAAAGGATGGGCAGATGTTTACCAGTTGAACAGGGGTTCAATTTCCTGCGTACACAAACAATAAGTCAATACAGCTCACCGATTCCCACAATCACAGTCTATAACGTCTCCTCAGCTCCGCTTCCCGCATCTAAGAAATTACATAAAACGTTACACAAAATATAAATAGTTTGCTTTCTGACCACAACGCTTTAAATGCCTCAAAATAACAGCTGTGTCGAGCTTATTTTGCAGCAGCTAGTAGTGGCACCACTACCAGCCGCCGCTACTCCAAATTGTACCAGCTGTCTCTCTAAAATAAATGAAAACCTTTCCCCACCTGCCAGAGGCAAACTTTCAAGTCCAAAATACACGAACATATGTGTATAATAGACATACCTAACATAATAAAACACCATAAAGCAAAATAACAAAACAAAAAGCATTACATACCTGCGTACACAAACGCAGTCAGTACCAGCTGACTCCCAAAGGCACAGCCTACAAGAGACAAAATGTCGGAACTGTGAGAACACCTTGTGTGCTTCAGCAAAAACAAAGCACCAAACTACTGGCCTTCATTGAATAAAGTTGAACTGATTTTTTAACTTTTCATAAACGTTGTTTTTATGCCGGTTTAACGAGGAACGCTCCACACTTCCCGCGAACGTGAGGAGACGGCGCCGAGCATGCAATGAAGTTTTCTTCCTGAAGTCCGCGAGTTTTAAATCTTTTCTTGTTCTTCTATATAGAAGTTTAGTAGTCGTGAACTACTGTGAACTACTGCCCCCAGCTGGTATGGAGCAAAGACTCCTGACAGGTGTCGAAGCCTTTTCAGAAAGAACAAGTCCGGTTAAGCAAATTTCTGTTTTATTATAACTTCAACAGTGGTTTACTATAAAGGGCATGAAATAAAATAAAAAAAAAACTTGGGCATATAAAAAGCAAACTACACTAAGCACGAATTAAAAATACAATAAAGAAAAGGATAGATAAAAGAAAATAAGAATAGAATGGCCATACCACTGTCTGGCCGTCTTCACCAAACAATTACAATTTATCTACAGTACAACGGCAAAATGTTGCAGCTATTTATCCCTTATATTGTTACCATTTTGAATAATTTTAAATCTGTGTTTGCACAACTTTAATTCAATTCAATCTTTTATTTATGTGGTTCTAATTCATAAAAATGTTATTGGATGGGGGTGTTGGTCTCAGTTTGCGGTTGGCTCTCGGATCGTGCTGCTTACTCTGTGGACTATGGTGGTGCGGCTAGCAGAGCCTCCATCTGCAGAGACAACAGCCTGATCCTGAACGTGGAGAAGACGAAGGAGATCATCGTCGACTTCAGGAAAAACCGGCCTCACCATGCTCCACTGCTCATCAACAACTCAGCGGTGGAGGTGGTCAGCAGCACCAAGTTCCTGGGGGTGCACATCACGGACAACCTCACCTGGACTGTGAACACCACGTCACTGGTGAAGAGGGCACAGAAGCGACTGTACTTTCTGCGGAGGATGAAGAGAGCCCGCCTGCCCCCGCCCATCCTCACGACCTTCTACAGAAGCACCATAGAGAGTATTCTGACCAGCTGTCTCTCTGTGTGGTGTGGAGGCTGCAGTGCCTCCGACTGGAAGAACGTGAGGAGAGTGGTGAGGACAGCAGAAGGGATCATCGGGGCTCCTCTTCCCTCCATTAAAGACATTTCATCGCAGCGCTGTGTGTCTCGAGCCCGTAACATCATCAGGGACCCCTCACACCCCCACCATAGACTATTCTCCCTGCTGCCCTCTGGAAAGAGGTTCCGCAGCATCCGCTGCAGGTCCACTAGGTTCTGCAAAAGCTTTTTCCCTGCTGCCATCAGACTGTTGAACTGCTGAAGTATAAAAAACGGACTGTGTACCACACTAGATTCGCTGATTTGCACATCTGCACATTTGCACATTGTATCGTATCCTGCAAAATTGCTGCTGCACCTTAACCGGAAACGTACTGCAAAACTGTGTACAATGCAACTGTCTACATTTAAATCACTGATGCACCTTACTGCATATTTGTTTACATTTGGTTTACATTGTTTACATTTCAACTGCCTACTGTTCACTGCTGCACTTTATCCGGAAGTCAATTGAAATTTATCCTGTAAGTGACTGCGATTGATCACTGCACTTTATCCTGTACTGTAATTCACTGCAAGGTATCCTGTAGAGTTACTGCAATATTTCTGAGCTGTGTGAAAACGAAATTTCGTTCTGTATGCACTCTGTGTATACAAAATGACAATAAAGAAAGTCTAAGTCTAAGTCTAATCTCTGGGTGGGTTTTCATTGAAGGGGGGTGCCTATTGGAGTCAGTGGGGGAGCTGACTTCCTGAAAGGGCATGTTGTTCCTCAGTCATTCCTCCACATCCCTGGACACCTCCCTCTGCCTGCTCCATCACACTGCCACACATTTAGGACCTTGGGGGTAGGGTTATCACTGAAGAGAAGGGAGGATTTCCCAGCCCTACTGTCTGGTCTTTGACCCCAATTTTATTGCACACCTTTCATTTATAACATTGTTACAACACACATCTATGTAGGGCATTATTTGGGGGGAGGGGGGTAAGACATCTGGGGGGGAGGGGGGTGTAGGCCTCACCCCTGGTAGCTTCCTCTGCCCCCATCCGTTCTGGTCAGGGTGGATAAGGGGCACCTGGCTGCTACCTTCCGGAGGAGGGGGGGGGGATTCTGGGCCAGGGCAAGACAAAGGACAGCAGGTCTAGTGGTGGTTCCTAGAGTTTATAAAAGTAGAATGGGAGGCAGATCCAGTAGTGATCAGGCTCCTCTCCTGTGGAACCAACTCCCAGTTTGCAACGTGCAAGCATTTCCACTGTTTCAAGTACAAATGGAGGCCATTTCCAGCCAGTCCACTCTAAATATATAATTTAAGATAAAGGAAAATATCCAACAACTTCTTATTAAGGTCAAATAAAATGTTTATTACAAACAATATGTACAAATAGTAGAAATGTAACATTTGCAAGCAAATACATAATGTCTACCTTCGTATGGTCTAGCCTAACAAACCACTGCTCTGTGCATTCTTACTCAAACATATCCATATGGGTGACCAGTCAGCTCTGTCCTAAACCAATTTCTACATCATGCAATCTAACACTACAGGGTGTCTGCTACTTCAAAGTAATCAGAAATTGTAGTTATCCCCTCCCTAGACAGGCCGTCCACTACAGCGCACAGCACGTTGTGATGTTTTTCTGGCAGCTTCTCAAGGTTCATGTCGCGTTTGCGTTTTGTCATGATTCGTCTGGTCTCAATGAACAGGAAGTCAGGAAAAGTTGTTTATGAAATTCACCCGCGAAAATGGCTCTTTAAAGGTTTGCGTGCTGTCAGTTTTCCACCAACAACAGCGACTAATTTGAACGCGTCACAGAACAACCGACCAATAAGAAGCAAGTCTCGCAGTAAAATATCGCGAGTAGACAGCACTCCGAGGTTTTGCTGGAAAGCAATGGCGCCCATAGACTTCATCATAAAAGTAGACGCCTCGTTGGGCGGGTTCTGCCTATGCTGCGGATGCGTCAGAACATCCCCCATGTTAAATGTGGCAAATCTGCAGTTACTCAGTCACCCAGTTCTCAGTCACTGAAACAGTATCAGAGGGACTTTAATCCCAGAATATACTTTATATTCGTAATATTTTTATTTTTGTAATATTACGAGTTTATTTTCGTATCCCTTTGGCTTCATTCTCCTGACTTTATTCTCGCAAAGACTAAAAATAATTATAAGAATCTAACCTGGCCCTATTATTCCAGGAGTAAGATAGTTCTGCAAACTGTGACTATTCTGGAAATTCCCATAATTTTCCCATAATATTACCACTTTTGTCTTTTTTTTTTTACTTTATTCTCCTATGACTAAATCTATATATGCACATCGATCAAAACATTGATCAAAACATCGATCCATCTATATCTTTCTATCTGAATACTTAAAACATATACACAGGGAACATAGACGTTCACTGCTTTCTGCCACATACAATATGGCGGTGACGTCGACGTGCAAACCTGCACCCAATGAGGCGTCTACGTTTATGATGTCTATGGACATAATATAAATCTTATATAATGTCTATGATGGCGCCCGTGGAAATTGACGTGCGGGCCGAGGAATTTCAATAAATTGGAGGAAAATAGGAAAGAAACACCCCAGATTTGAAAATCAGTATAGCGGCGCTGAGCCCTTATCCATCCTCTGGGGAGAACCCTGCTTTACATTGAAGCAATATTAGAGCTATAGCAGTGTTTTGGACAACTTGTCCTCATAAGTAATTTCTCTTCTCATTTATTTAATCTCATAATGCTAATTAATAGGGAATTGTCAATATATTTGCTCAAGATTGTTAAAAATCTGACGATCCAACAAAACAAATCTGTCAAATGTATATCAATGAGGTTTTAAACGCTCTTTTCCTGTCTCTGTCCCGGGATCTCAGTTTTGCCACAAGACAAAACTTAATGTCAGAGACAGATAAAAAGACAGATAAAGCATCTTTTGCATAACATTCTTCAGATTTTTTAGTTGCACAAAACATAAAATAACATATAACAATAACTGTAAACTTCCATATGTGTAGAGGGAAAAGGGCAAATTTAAATATTCTGTTTGCTTAAGTGGATTGGCATTTTGAAACTTATTTACTGTTTTTAATCATAAAAACAAAACAAATCAAAAATTGCCTTACAGATGTTGATTATTATTATTATTATTATTATTATTACTATTATTGGGTAACTTTATATAAATTCAACACAACAGAAAAAAACCCGGACTGCAACAAAAAAACAACAACACCCTTTTAAGCATGTCTTTCCTTCTTTCTGATAAGCAAACACTATTACTTGGTCTCCTTATATAATATATATGTAATATATATTTAAAAAATTAAAGTAGGAATCAGAACAAAACATGGCATTTGTTAAATCACACTGTTTAAGAAGTTCTGATTTCAGCATTTAAATGCTGACAACAGGGTTACTATTCGATCATGTCATATGCACGAGAGACATGTTTTAAACTTTAGGTTGTTTACTTAGGAGGCCGAACAATGTGGTTTTAGATCTTTAACACAAAATCCAGACGCCTTGTGTGAAATATTGTGCCAATTTAAACGATACTGGTCGCTGATACCAATTGACTGATGCGCTACCACATTGCCACCTATAGAGGGCGCCACATGACAACTGCGACCAGTTGAAATACCAACTAACTAAAACCAACACGAACATTGTCCAGTGTGCAACAATCGATACATTTGTGGCAAATGCGAAAGAAATGCAGAAACACTCCCTTCCTGGTTTATCCAGACCAGCATCGTATAGATTTATATCCTTTACTCTGATTCAGGCCTGTTACGTGCAATACAAGACGCCTTGACGTCGCCGCTGACGCTCTTTAAAGCGACACCAACACGTCGTTTATGGGGTTTTCACCGCTGCCTTGCGCACAGACAGTTGCCTTAAAACCTCCCTGCAGACAACAACTGCCCCCAGACGCAACCCCACAAATATCCGCCCAGGACTACCATGGCCAACACAGAGGTACTAATCCGCAGAAGATCGGGTGTTGTTGTCCCAGCAGTCAGCTGGAACTTATCAAAACAGGCCGTCAAGCAGGGACGTCTTGTTTCCACCGAAAGCGACCCTCGAAGCTGACGACTGAAGCCATTTCCCCCCCTCGCTTCTGCTCACTTGTTGCTCCTCTGTTTGTTCTACAGGGAAGTAAACTTTGGGGAGGCCGTTTCGTCGGAGATACAGACCCTATCATGGAGAAGTTCAACGCGTCCATCACCTATGACCAGAGGATGTGGGATGCTGATATCCGAGGGAGCAAGGCGTACGTGAAGGCTCTGGAAAGGGCCAAGCTGGTCAGCACGGAGGAAATGGAGCACATCCTGCAGGGGATGGATCAGGTGAGGGGAGACACTGTGCCTCACAAAAGATTTTATGGAGAGAGCGTAACGTTGCAAAAATAGGTCAAGCTTGGATGGACTCTGTGAATATAAACCATTCCCATGTAGCTGTGACTGTAAAAGTTGCAAACTTTCATCTCAGTATCAACACTTTTGCATCCTGAATGAGATTTCCTTCTATGACTGTATTGTTCGCTTCATCCGTTTTTTTAAAATCAACTGATCAGGTTTCTGTCTCAGCTGAAGCGAAGCATTCCCAGAGCATGATGCTGCCTCCACCATGTTTCAGCATGTTGTGCTCAGGGTGACCTACAGTGTTATTTCTTTTCAAAACCTAGCTTTTTGCATGCTGGTTAGAAAGTATAATTTTGGTCTAATCTGACCAGAACACCTTATTCTGTGGTTGTTGTACCCCATAAATGGCTTGTGGCAAGCTTTGAACCGCTCCGTCAGATGTTTAAAGATGGGTTTATTGTTTTATAAGCTAAACCAACTTTAAAGGTCATAGCTACAACTTTTTTTTTATCAAAACGATTAATATTTCAAAAATAATACACCCACAGAACCTCTAGAGTGGTTTAGAATAAAGTTATTAATTTTACTAAAAATTAAATATATAATGTATAAATAATTATTTTATAAATTTTGACAGGTCCAAAATATATAAATTTACTTCTGGTTACCATGCCAATGTCGAGGCGTAAGGATTCTGCACCAATAGGAATAGTAGGTTGAATTCAGGTGAGACACTCAGGTGTTGCCAGATCGTAGCAGCTCCGTCATAGCGCTGAGAAATGTGTTCTTCTCGGCGTAACATTTCTGAGATTAGAGCGGGCCAATAAAGAAGCAAAACGAGTGTGAACATTGCTCAAGCTTTTGACTGTTGGTGCCGAGTTAAGGAAGCAAAGGGGCTCAGAAGCCACGCAGAGGTCGCCGCTTTCCTTCTGGACATGTAAGTTAAATGTTTGCTCGTGCTAACCAAAGGACCTGGCAACCGGCTGGCAAACGGCACAACTGAAGGTTGAAAGGAGAGCGCGAGTGAAACCACCTACTGGCCGGGACTTAAACTCGTATCTCCTTTAAACTTCTCCACAACTTTATCCATGACCTGTTTCTGGTGTTCCTTTGTCTTAATGATGACTTTTGTTCACTTGTTTTTTCGAACAAACCTTTGAGGCTTTTACAGAACCGAGAAAATGTTTAATATTGGATCTATTTACTAATGCCGTGACCTCTGCTGGCAGTGTGCTGCACTGGATTTTAAGGTGGGGTGTTAGTGTGAAGGAGGCCGAATACAAGGCAGGCCACACTTTTCACATTTTCGTTTATAAAATCTGAAAACTCTGTATGCGTTTCCCCCTCCCCCACTTCACTAACATGCACTGCTTTTTGTCGGTCTGTCACAAAAAAGTCCAATAAATCACATTTCAATTAATGGTTGTACTGTAACAAAACCGGGGAAAGTTTAAAGGGTTTTAATTGTTTTGCAGGGCACAGTAAATCAGAGTTTTCAACAAAAAACCCCACATAAATTCTCTTGTTACGTTAAAACTTGCAGAGACGATTGGTTCTGTGCGTGGCTGCCCGGTGGACTCTGGTTAATAGATGACAGCTGAAAATGTGCCATGGTGCAGGATTCCTGCTTTCTGCTGAGTGCGTTGCATACAATGGTGTCCTCATGTGACAGGTGTCAGCTGGCAGGAAGCGTCAGTTACTCTTTCATTCAGACCATGCCTTCTCTCACACTCATGGATGCTTTGTCAGTGCAAGAAACGCTGGGTAAACAATGCAATACAGGCAAACAAACTCTGCTTGGGTCTGTTTAGCAAAATTGGAAAATAAACATAGTTACTTTAGCTAATTTTGGTTCAATAACGTGTAATTTCACGATAAATGTCACCTCAAGGTAATTTACAAGACAAATGGGTCAAATAACCAGTCACATAGAATCCAATTTGTCCCAAGTTTAAGTTGAATCAAGTCCAATTCATTCTAATATAACTTGGAGACATGGCTTATTTAGTCATATAACCCCCATTTTGTTTCCTCAGATTTCTGAAGAATGGTCTAAAGGTGTGTTTTTGATCAAACCTGAAGATGAAGACATTCACACAGCCAACGAACGCAGGCTCAAGGTGACGTACAGATTGTCTTTGTAATTATATGACATCATTTCATTTCATTTCATTGGCCCCATGCAAATCATTTCTAGAACACTTTGTTTAAAATTGGTCCAAACCACTGTCGATGCTAAAGTTACAGCACTGGTAACCTACCCATGACGGTGGAAGTGGGTAGGTATAAGGGTCCCCCTGTAGAGGAGAGAGTCCGTGTTTGTTTTCTGTGACCATAATGTGGTGGAACATGAATATTGTTTTGTCCTTTACTGTCCCCCTGTATTCTCATTTGAGATTTTCCTTATTTGAATGTATACATAGAGGTAATTCAGATGTATTTTGGCTATCTGAGGATCAAATTCTTAGTTGGATGTATGGCAGGTATATTTTTGCATTTGCTACTTTTATTTATACAGCTTGAGACAGAAGACAACGACTGTTGTATCCTCGTTGAGTATGACCATTTAAAGATGCATTAAAATTTTTGTAGCGCCTGTGACTTGTATGTGGCCATGTTATTGTGTCTGTAGCGTTTTATAAGCTCATGGGGACTGGGAACCTGTGGTGCATGACACTAAAATAAAATCAAGTCAATCAATCAATCAATCAATCAATAAATTAATCAATATAGTAATTAAGTTTGTAAAAAAAAAAACAGAAATTTTAAAAGCATTGATTGTTGGTTTGCTGGCTGTTTTTGCAGGAGCTGATTGGTGCTCCTGCTGGAAAATTGCACACCGGCAGGAGCAGAAATGATCAGGTTTGTATTTCCAACACTGAATTTGCAGTATAAGTCATCTGGGGCAAAATTTGGAGATGCTGAGTTTTGCCTTTTTGTTGAACAGGTGGTGACAGACATGAGGCTGTGGCTCCGAGATGCCATCGCCATCCTGACAGACAATTCCCTGCAGCTGATCTCCACCATGGTGGAGCGGGCAGCAATGTAAGACCATTCTGAATGTAAATAAGTCCGCGCCTGTTATTCCGCGTTGCTAAACCGTTTCTGTTCTGGCTGTTTAAATGACAGAGAAATTGACGTCCTTTTTCCTGGTTACACCCACATGCAGAGGGCTCAGCCAATCAGATGGAGCCACTGGATTCTAAGGTGTCCATCTGAAGACAAAATCTACTGACTTTATCGCTCATTTTTAATGCAAAGAGATGATTTTTGCTATTTCTCTTTCTTTTTCCTCAGCTATGCTGTTGCTTTAAGCAGAGATGTGGAACGGCTTCTGGAGATCAAGAAAAGAGCAAATATTTTACCTCTTGGCAGGTGCAGTGCAAACACTCCCCTCTGGTCTGTGATTTTCATTCACAGAAGCGTTTAAGTAACAAGAACTATTCCTTCTGTTTTCAGCGGCGCCATCGCCGGCACACCTTTTGACATCGATAGAGAGCTACTGCGCAGAGGTCAAATCAGTCTGAGTTTTGTTGTCTTCATATTTCACCTGTGACAAAAGTCCGATGTTAATATGAGAACATTTCTTCGTTGGATGCGTAGAGTTGGGTTTTGATGGCGTCAGTCTGAACAGCATGGACGCCACGGGCCAGAGAGACTTTGTTGGTATGTGAACTGTATGTGTCAGGCTGCCAGTGAACATAAGCAATTCATTTCTGTGAAGCCTTCTCATGTTTGTGTTTTTAAAGTACTTGTCTTTTTTAAGCGGAGTTCTTGTTCTGGACTTCACTTTGTTTGACCCACCTTAGTAAGATGGCGGAGGATCTCATGCTGTACAGCACAAAGGAGTACTCCTTCGTCACACTCTCTGATGCCTACAGGTAAACGCTGGTTTTATCTGTGAACTGCACAGTCAACGGATTCAAATCTGTGAAGTGAATTTGAACACGTTTGTTATAAAAGGGATTACTACGCTAATAAATACAAATGATTAGAAATGCACCACTTAAACTTTCCTTGGCCAATACCAGTTTTCAGTTTTCTTTAAGGTTCTGACCCACTAATTCTGATTTTCAATTTCAATTCAATTCAATTTTATTTATATAGCGCCAATTCATGAAACATGTCATCTCGAAACCTGCATTGCCCATGGCTTTGCAGCAATACCTCATACTGAGCAAGCATGAAGCGACAGTGGAAAGAAAAAACACCCGTTAGCGGGAAGGAAAAACCTCCAGCAGAACCGGGCTCAGTATGAACGGTCATCTGCCTCGACCGACTGGGGGTTACAGAAGACAGAGCAGAGACACAACAAGACAGACAAAAAGCACAGAAGCACACATTGATCTAGTAATCTGTTCTACATTAGATGGTAATAGTCGGTGATCTGTCCTCCCTGGATGATTTCACAGTCAACAGAACGTCAGACCAGGTGTACCTACTATGAAGAAAAAAGAGAGAGAACAAAAAGTTAAAAGCTGAAATGACAACAGTCATTTCAATGTAATGCAATGCAAATCTGGAGAACAGTAGACTGGAGAACAGTAGAAATCAGTAGAGTGAGGAAAAATAGGCCCTGATGTCCTCCAGTAGCCTAAGCCTATAGCAGCATAACTATAGAGGTAGCTCAGGGTAACATGAGCCACTCTAACTATAAGCTTTGTCAAAAAGCAAAGTTTTAAGATTAGTCTTAAAAGTAGACAGGGTGTCTGTCTCACGGACCAAAACTGGGAGTTGGTTCCACAGGAGAGGAGCCTGATAGCTAAAGGCTCTGCCTCCCATTCTACTTTTAGACCAAGTCAAGTGTATTTTTACATGAGGACTGTAAAAATTAAGAGCAAAAAAAAAAAAAGAAACAAAACATTGTTGCTATAAAAAACCCTGCATCATAATCCATCAGAAAATTAAAGTCTCTTGGATTGTCCCTAACCTTCATGTGAATTTTCTTTAAAGTGAAATAAATAGTGCATCAAGGTACACGCTGTTGCTTGGTGTGTTTCTGTACCGGGTTTGAATTCTTAGTTTTGAGGCATTTAACAGATAAGGGGAGAAAATAAAAATCAGATTTTATAGTATTTGGCCTGCCGACTACTGCTTAGCACCAGTGAAGAAAAATTGTCCAATTTCAATCTCTGATTATTATAACAAAGAGATTTAGCAAATAAAACTGAATATCCTGTTATAACCAGGCTAGCCTTATTGCCACATCTCCTGCAACTCACTTGTTTGAAATTGAGATAGAAAGTTGGAATAATTATTAGGAATGGAGCTTCTATGAAATACTGAGGTTTTCTGGTGAACTGTTGAGGACAGATACTGACAATTATCTGATTAGGCACAAACTATAATTTGCTCGCAGCTTTGATTAATGTCAGGTGGTTATTTTGCCTCTTCCCCAGTTTATACTCCTGTAGCATTTATTTCCTCCCATATTAGGTATGAAAGTAGTGGTTCACCAATTAATGTTTTGTACTAACTATTCATCATCTGGTACCCTCTTTGGAGACGTTTCGTTTTGACTCTGCCTCCGATGGTCCCCGCCTTGAGGATGTTTAACGCTGACTATGCATCAACTGGTACCCTCCTTGAGGATATGTTTTTACTGGCTGTGCATCAGCTTGTTCCTACCTAAGGGATATTTTCTACTGAATGTCCATGAGCTAGTACCCACTCTGAGCACCTCCATGTCTGCTAAACTTCAGTTCGTACCCATCATATGGGTCTTTTGACAAACCATACATCACCATGTATCCACCTATGTACCTGTTTTTGACACTCGAATAATTTCAAACAATTTTCTATAATCTACTCCGTCAACTTGAAGACAACTGAGTTCTGTGACTCAGATAAATAATGACTACCAGTAGGAGGTTATTCATAGTCATTTTTGTTTGATCAAGGGTCATGACCTCTGATATTGCATAGGCGTATTCCGGTTCGAATAGCAATTAATGGAAATGCGGTGCCAAATAAGACATTTGTAAAATAGTATACAATTAAAGTGTATGCGAGTTAGGAGCATTATTTTCTGATTTCTTATGTATTGTATTTTGGATTTCCATAAAGTGGATAGGAAAATGTTTTTTACAGGTACCTAAAGAGCAAAAGGGATCCTAATCCAGGGATGTCCTTGTTAGTTGACTTTAAAAGGTTTTGCTGGGGTACTATGAATCTATCTACTGTTTTTTTTTTTTTTTTTTTTTTGGGTGCTCAACATTTTGGATCACTAGTGCTAAATGCTAACCTGACAAAAGCCAGCTGTATGTTGCTCCGCCTAGCTCCACTCACATACATCTGGGACACCGCCGGTAGAGAGTGATTTCTCCAACCAAATTTATGGTCTGGCCAATCAGGACGCAGGGCTGGAGTTTCATAGATGTGACGTAGTGGAGACGCGACCATGACGTGAGACTGTTTTGATAGCAATGGCGGCTCGTCGAGGAAGCAAGCGTTAACATTGATGCTGCTATTTCTTCCGTGTTGTCCAATCTACCTAATATTGTTTCATTAAAAGAACATCAGAGAACGCCTCTGAAGGCTTTTGTTGGTGCAAACCATGTTTTCGCCCTTCTCCCGACCGGATTTGGCAAGTTTTGTTTTCCGGGGCCAGCGGACGTGCAGACGCGGACGCGCCCCGGAGCGGTTAGCGCGAACCATGTTAGGAGGCCTTTAGTCCTCAACGCGGTCGGTCCGGAATCGACTCCGACCCGCGGCGCTTTGCCGCCTGTCTTCCCCCCTCTTCCTGTCAGCTCACTGTCAATAAAACGCATGCCACTAGAGCCGCAAACACATTATTATTATTATTATTATTTTTTTTTTTCCTGCGTCGCTATCATTAGCGTCACGGGTTAGCTTCGGTGTGAGTGGTTGAAATAGCACGTCGATAAAGATGACAGGCAAGTGGCTTATCCAATCATATGCAAGAATTTTTGATAAGGCCCAGCCTTCTGTAAAGGCAATTCCTATGGCGGAGTCCCAGATGTATGTGAGTGGAGCTAGGCGGAGCGACATACAGCTGGCTTTTGTCAGGTTAGCTAAATGCAGCATATATGCACATATACAATGTGCATGTACAATATAATTAAATATAATTGTTTTCTTTCTGATAGACGAAAACTACAGCAACCACACCATGTTTTAATGGGATGGTTCTAGTTTCTTATGTCACATTCCATTCAGACGTTGCTCTAATAAACCGCTGCCCTTTTTCTGTAACACTCCTCCTCTCATGTCTTTGTGTGCGTAGCACAGGCAGCAGTTTGATGCCCCAGAAGAAGAATGCTGACAGTCTGGAGCTGATCAGGAGCAAAGCGGGCCGTGTCTTTGGCAGAGTAAGACAAATGATTTGTCAGAAATGGGCTTTGTATTGGTTTATCATTGAAGGGCCTGGTTTATACTGATGGTTAACTATTAACTGTTTTCTCACAGGCCATACTACCATCACAAGTGTAAATATAGAAATCTAAAGAAAGACCTGTGTATAAAGATCAGTGTGAATAATGTTACAATGAAAATGCAGAATTTTTAATGCTAACTTGGTTCATTCATTTGAAGCTACTACACTCACTTTGAGCTTTTGATAGATTTTTATTAGGGGTTTAAAACTTTTTTTTAAACTTTTTCAGACTGGTTGGGCTTCAGTATATGTAGACCTAAGGTGTTTTGTCAGACTTACAATTTTTCTTCTGCAATCTGTGTTCTTGTATTATAGTGTGCAGGATTCATGATGACCCTGAAAGGCCTGCCCAGCACGTATAACAAGGACCTGCAGGTTTCAAATGGCACCTTTCTCTATTGTATAACTTCATAAGTAGGGCCGGGGATTTTTTTTAAATTTCTAACCTGTTCTGTTTGTGGTTTCCATATTTGTGCAGGAGGACAAAGAAGCCATGTTTGACTGTTACGATACTGTGCACGCTGTGCTGCAGGTGACAACTGGAGTCATGTCGACTTTGAAGGTGAGAGAGCTGATCCATGGCCATTTCTGACAATTAAAAGAGAACAAAGATGTAGATAATCCAATACAACACAGAGAGAAAATGCTGTGTAGTGAACAAGCACACCTTAGATTTGATGTTTCACCTATAAGTGCTAAAAATGTCGTCATCAGACTTTAGTTCAAGCCAAAACACACTTCACTCACACACAGGTGGCCTCTTGAGCACTTAAAATATTAATTAGTATATAAGCTTTTTGGTTATTATGCTCAGAAGAGCTTAATCTCAATCCTTGTCAATAGATGGTTTTCCTTTTTTGAATTAACCATGGCTTTAAATATTGATGAATGAGTCAAAACATGAATATTAATGCTGCCTTTTGTTCAATGGAATGATTTTCTGCAAAAAATAGTAAGGTGAAAACAACCTGATGATAGATTATCTGCCTACAGTCATACATTGTTGACAATTTTGTAACTTAGAAAGGTCTCAATAAGTTGTCTTAAAAAAAGAGTAGAATTCATTTTTATTCAGATAAAATTCTGAATTTATTCAGATTTGATGGACCTGTCATGTTACCCAAAGTCCACTTTAGATTGGTCGATCAGTCCCTGGTGACGTCTCTTCCCCTGAAAGTGAAGGCTCCTGGAGACCAGAGCAGTGGCCCAACAAATAACCTCACACTCTATCAATAAGGTTTTGGCAGCTGAATTAAAGAGGACTGATCAACCTTTCAACTGGTTGCGATAAATATTTTTGTTTCCACCATAGAATGTTATTTTCATCTGTTCTTATAAAATATACACAAAGTGGAGGCGTTATCATCTTAATCCAGTAAACCTAGTAAATGTATTTAGGAAATGTTCAACTTTAATACTAGTAATGCAGGTAGTTATGAGGCACTGAAGACATCTCAAGGCTAGTGCAAGCCAAGTGCCAAGAGAGGTGGGGGAACCACCATTTTCACAACCTAAATAGTTTAGTAATGGGGTCGTTCACTGGAAATGTAAAGAATTCATTAATTTAACTGATTTTGACAGATTGTTATATAAAGATTATTAGAATTTAAGTTTGGTCTAATGTCACAACACATATAAACAATAAAGTTATTTTGATTGAAATTTACAGTTTAAAAAACTAAAAATCCCGTAAATTCTTTGACAAGAGGACCTTTTAGAGTAAATCTGGATCCTGTAAAAATCTTCCCGAAAACATTATTTATTTTCTTTAGACGGGTACTGATACACTTTGTTGATCGGTTTGAATCCTGTCTTTACCTTTATTAATAATACTTTTAGCCAAACTGGGGAAACTAAGCTGGCAGTTGGCATTAAGAAAAAGCATAAACAAATGTTTTTGATGAGGGTTGAATAAATACCAGACGCTCTGTTTTTTCTCTTGTGTTTCAGATCAACCAGAGTGTGATGGAAGCTGCCCTCAGTCCCGACATGCTGGCTACAGATCTGGCCTACTACCTTGTGAGGAAGGGGGTGAGTTGTGCCAACAGGCCATGTCTTAACAAAGACAACTAGTTTACAGTTTAGTTTGTTGTAATTTAGAGGGATTTATACATATTGAACAATATTGTGTAGCATCAGGTAAAAGTTAAATGACTTTTGATAGTTTTACAGTTTTTAACCCCATAACTCCAAATGTATCATTTTTGATACAAATCTTTCCGAGACCTCAACCCCTTCAACAAAGTTAATATTTTTCTGATCATATAATTTACAACACACAAATGAATATATTTTATACACCTATATAAAACCTCAGTAAACATGAAAATGTTTTATTTTTTTGGTCTAATGTACCATTTACAATAAAAAAAACACATCTGGCTTTCAAATTTTCTTTGTAAAGAAACCAAAGACTTTCTTCTTTAGAAATGAGAAGTTTCCTCACCATTACCTGTATCAGGCTTTAAAGGGTTTTAGTTTAGTTTGACTCTGTTCTGATGCAGGTACCATTCAGAGAAGCTCACGGTCTCTCTGGGAAAGCCGTATTCACTGCTGAATCTAAAAACGTCTCGCTGAATCAACTTACTGAGGCAGATCTTGCAGCTGTCAGGTAATTGGATATATATGTTTTCAGCCAGATGAAACATGTCGGTAAAATGAAAAGCTACCCAAATCTGGCTGGGGAATAAATCATTTTGGGCTTAACGTCATTTTCTATATTTTTTTCTCATAATTTTAAATTCCATCTCCTTGTTTCCTCCCTGTATGTATGTGTGAACTTTAGCCCGCTGTTTGAAAGTGATGTGTCTTCAGTGTGGGACTACAGGAGCAGCGTGGAGCAGTATAGCGCTCCTGGAGGAACAGCCAAGAGCAGCGTCACTGCCCAGGTGGAACACCTGAGGAACTGGCTGAAGACGCAGTCATTGTGACTTTTTCTCAAAGTCACCTCCAGCTGTCAGCCTTAGGTCAAAGTGAATTACTCACACATTGAAACCATTAAAAGCTTTTAATCTCTTAGCTTTAAGTGAATGTCATCTCAGGATACTTTTATTGGTCATGTAGTCCTACCGTACCAGTGATCAATAGCTAACGAAACAAAAAGTGATGTTACAGATTTCCTGCTAAGAATGATTCATTTCCCCCAAATAAACCATCACTGTGGATTTATTTCTTGTTCAGTTATTCATATCATTCAGTGATTAACCTTAGATGGCTCTACAACAATTCACCGTTTTGCCTGTTATCACTATTTTGTACCTATTTTACTGCCATTTCCTACCCAGGGTACTTAAACTCATGTACCCATGTGTACACCGTGAACAGGTCGCCAGTGCATCACAGGGATTTTATTTTATTTTATTTTCTAAAACTATCGTTTTCGGTTCTATTTCCCGTTTCTTGGGTTCTGATTCTCATTTGGGCCAATTGACTAATAGACTTATTAGGATAGATTAGGGTCTATGATTCAATCAAAATAACTTTTAAGCAACTTCCTGTCGATATATATTATTTGCAAAGCATATTATTTAAAGCAAAACCTTTTTTGTAGCCTATGAGAAGAATATATAAAACTACTTGAAACTGTTGACTCTAACTGTACGAATTGTCCTGTCTCATACGACTAAAACTACAAAGGTATGAAATGGCAAAAGGACTACCCACTACCTTAAATGATATACCTTTAGTACATGAGTATTTTTAACATATCTAAGGCAATATTCTCAGAAATAGTAGAGTAGTGTTAGAAGAAAGACACTCATTTTAGATGTTATATTTCACCTTACATGAAATTGTGATCATTAGAAAACTAAAATAGGTTAATTTCTCGTTACTTGTATTTAAATATGTATATTTGTTTCACTTTATTCTTTATTATAAATCTGTTTCCAGGTTTCTTCAGATTTTTTATTCATACATGTTCACGTCGTATGAAGCAGTCTGCTAGGGTTTGTGCGTCAAATAAAAAAAGCTGCAAGTCAGGCACAGATTCTCAGCAAATCACATACATCTACATTTCATTATTCTCCAACCATTATAAACAAAAGTACAGCACATTTAAGAATTGCCTCAAATATTTGATACTTTGTTCATTTTTTAGACTAATACAGATAAAAATTATATGACATGAGATTTACACAGGCAGTTAATATAGAAAAAAATCACCATAAATCTATTAATCTATATTTTTCCTCATCAAAACGTCAACAAAAAATGTCAGAAAAGCAAGAAACTAAGAATATTAGAACAGAAATAGTGTATGCTGAGGTAAAATTATGTTATTCATATGCTATATATGCTGCATATACATTTGAAGCCAGATGTATGCATACACAACATAAAAAAGGTCACATCATTTTTAAGTCTGACATTAAATATTTTAGTACAGTTAGGATTATAAATTAATGTTTTCTAATTGCCAGAAGAAAGGGAACAATATTTTTTTTTGAGAATTTTCTAATACTTTCTTCAGATATATGTTTGCATTCACTAAGATGCCTTTACAATTTAGTAAAACTCAGGTGATGATGTCAATGCTTGGAAAGCTTCTCATAGGGTAGTTCATAACATTTGAGGGGCAACTGGAGGCACTACTGCAGATATATTTTAAGTTAGCACAGCTTCCTTGAGAGACATCATGGAAATCAGCCAAGATTTCAGGAAGAGAACTGTAGACCTCGGCCAGCTTGGTTCAGTTCAGATGCCAGAAGGTGATACTCTGTTCAAGCAGTTAAATCAGACCATCATGCTGTCCATGATGGAGACATGTTGCTACTGTTATTTTAGTGCAACATTTTTGTATCATTTTTGTATCTCAAAGAGGGTGTCCCTATCCACAGTGAAGCAAACAACTTGTGTACCAGCATGGGCTGGAAGGCCAGTCAGAGTGAAAGGTGCAAAAGCAGCATAAAAAGATATAGTTTGCAGAAGCACTCATGGATAAAGCTAAAATATAAGTGTTTGGCAATAATTACTATTGTTATATTTGGAAGAAAAAATGGAGGAGCTTGCATGCCTGAAAACACAATCCCAAATGTGAAGCACGGGAGCAGCAGCAGCATCATGTTGAGAGGGTCTTTTGCTGCGGGAGGTATTAGTGCACTTCACAATGTGGATGAGATAATGAGAAAATAAAAGTATGTGTTGGCTAAGTATAAAAGAAACATGTCAAGATGTTAGAAAGTTAAGGCTTGTGCAAAAACTGGATCTTTCAAATGAACAGTAACTACAGGCCTATGATCACATTTGTTACAAAGTGGTTTAAGGATTAAAAAGTCAATTTTGGCAAACAATTGTGAGAAGCTTGTGGATTGGAGGGGACACTCAAAATCCTAGTTAAGAGGCATATACTTAGTAAATGTATATATACTTCTTGATTTGGAGAAAGTAAAAAACGTTAGTGTTTAGCATAACTGACCTAAAATGGATACACCAAAAAGTCTGATTTGATGTCAGACAGCGAGAACAAAGGCTTTGTGTCTTTTTATATAGTGTATGTAACTATCAGGTTTCAACTGTATGTCCTAAGATTTTTTTTATATAATCTAAGTTTACAAAACTCAAATTTAAGGCAGTAGCAGCTGTGGAAGCACTTTTAGCTAAACGCTAAAGCAACCATGCTAGCAATACGTAATATTAGCTGCTAGCAAGCTAACACTAAGCATTTAGATGTACACACAGGATACAGGTGAGGTTAAAGACTAAGTTAAAAGGCAAACACGTGACTAGGTAAAAGCATGTCATACAAAAAGAGGGAGTTGAATACATTTTAGGTCAAAACCTAGCATTATGTGTTGATGTAGCTAAACCACAAAAGTAATTGTAAGAGAAAACTGGGACGCTCAACTGCTTGAGATCCTCAGCCACAGATGGGTTTTTACAACAGGAGACATTCAGTTGTGGCTAGGTAGAGGACACACAATAGGTTACAGATTGTACACTTTAAAATTGCAGTTTAGTTACAGCATGCCAATATTGGCAACAGCAGCCTTGAGTTGATCCCAAAAATCATGCAGAAATATTAAAACATGGTCTGTTGTATAAGCAACCAAAGTAGCTTTTATTGAGTCATTCTTTCTTCCTACACATCCTGCACTTTGTCATATTAAACCTCCGTCTGATCAAAAAAAAAAAAAAAAACAGTTGCAATATGGTAATATTTGGTACTCTGTTCTTGTTGTACACCTGCACCATTGGCCTTGATAAGATAGCCAGCTACATTGCTGGTTAGTTGACCTTGAAATGATAAATCCAAGATTATAAACGTGATGTGACTCAGGATTTTGAGTTGCATGTTTGAAATATGTTCCCATCTTCTCAGTTTAAAACCCTAACTACACTTTAAAATATTTGTTGACAAACACAAAGTAGTCCCCACTTGTGAAGTTAAAAAAGGATGATACAGGTTTTATATTTACTATAACCATTTACTTAGTAAAAAGACATTTCGCTTTCTCAATTCAAAATGTCTCGCCGGCAGGTCTATAAAGCTTGGAACTCCACACTACTCCAGACATTTTAAATTGAGAAAGCCTCCTGGATGGGAAGCGAAACATCTTCAGCTTCAGAATAGATGTGCAGTTGTTTTATTTTTTAACCTTTTTTTGCATATGGCACAACACCCACCAAAAACATGGACTGTCACCTAAACCTGCAGCCTGTGGCTCTGGAGACACAAGTGGCTCATTGGATCCTCCTGAAGGGCTTAGAATAACTTTAACTATAAATGACTTAAGTATTTTTTTAAATATAAAGGTAATACAAATGCAAGCACAGCAAGGATTTCCTTTGTGTTTTTATGCCATATTTGCATAGAATTTCCATAAAAGAACAACAGTATATAGTGAAAGAAATTTTGTGTTTGAAATAATGACGTTTTTGGTAAAAGGTCACGCAGAATGTTATATGTTGATGCCATTTTGCATAAATACGGATTGTTCTATAAAAGGAAATTTGCATATTCTTTTTTTTTGTAAAAACTTCTTGTTCTGCTTTATTTAAATATCTAAAAATCAAAATAAAATGTGGTCCTTTTATTTGAAGAAAGTAAAATGCACCATCCCTTTGCTCAAAGGTAGTGGCACAGTCAGGACACAGAAAAACTCATCATAGCAATCTTTGCATAAAACCTATTAGGCTGTAAAAACTTGAGACTATTGTAGGGCACTGTATACTTTAGAATAATTTTATTTTTCTCTCTGACTGGGGACTCCAGGTAACCATGGTCCTAGTGAACCACAGCTCCTTTTGTTTCTGAAGCCATGGCAACATATGCTCTAAATAATATGTATCAGGATCGTTTGCATGATCAGAACTGAGAAAATGCTGAACCATGTATGGATCACACTCTTCTGAGCTGTACCCGACTTGGAGCTGAATACTACTCTGCCATCCAGAGGCTGCGTGGGTCGGAAGATGTTTGTCATGGGCTGTCCTGTCCAAAATCGGCACTGTTTAACTATGGCATCCAGCTGTAGAGGAGAGGTGACAAAAGAGCAGACTGACAAGAGGTGACGAGACAATGACTGTAGAACAATGAGTGCAAAAACCTTTTCCAACCCCCACAGGAGGGTGAAAAAAAATTCAAATGTATTTCCACTTTGCAACTGATCAATTTTGAAATGAAAGCCATTAAAAGAGAATTTGCCAGTGGGCAATATTTCTGATCAAACAGTGGTCTAATATAATATATAAATATATATACAAACAATCAAAATTCAAATATTAGATTTTATCTCAGATGAAAAATCTGAATAAAACGTTGAACGATCCCTCACCTGTTGACTGCTGATTGGCAGCATCCTATGAAACACTGTCCATGCTACCGCCTGCTCACATCCTGGAGTTGTCATGGAACCCACGTAGCGGTAGTAACTGTGAAGCTCATTGGCTGCCGGGATGATGTTACTCAATCTAAAGTTTGGGATCACTGTGCTGCTGCCTTCACACAGTGAGAAACAAAGAGGTAGCAAGAGAAACTATGTTTTCCCTACACAGTTTGACCAATTAACAAGTGTTTGTTTGCTCCTCCTTTAAACTTCTTTCTATCAAATGTGAGTTTTGTGTATCCCTTTGCTGCTGTTTGTCTCTTTCCAATCATTTCACGTCCCATAACGTCAGATGTTCATGTGATTCCTATAGCTGATTTGTATGTTTCTTTCCTCTGATAGACCAGATGCCGTGGATTCGCCCTGTGCCATAATGATCTGTGCTATTATATGTGCGTGCATTGAAGTTTCAAGTTTAGGGAGACTAACGATGCTTATGATTTTGTGTTTTTTTTCCTTAAAAATTAATATTTACCATTATTTTGTACTCGACCCAAAGCAGCAATTATTGTGTCTAGATGAGGATGATCCTCCGTTGTTTCCTGTAAAGAGCGTGAATACGATTATAAGATCTTTGAAGACCGGCTACAGCACCTTGCAGAAGTATTCATGTTCCGAGAACTTTTCACATTTTGTCCGGTTACAACCAACCTTCAGCGTGTTTTATTAAGAATTTATGTTATAGACTCACACAAATGTATGCATACTTGTAAAGGACATGAAAAATAACACTGGGTTTTCAATTAATTAGAATAAAAATATGAAACGTGTGGCAGGAATTTGTATTCAGTACCCTTTACTCTGATACCAATAAATATAATCTGCTGCAACCATCAGCCTTCACCTAAATGGATTATTGTGGCTAATTTTCTTAAACCACCACACAGCTCAGATATTGTGTATACCACTGGTGCCTTTTTATGCATATTACACACATACAAAGGATCATATTGGAAGCATGAGTTATTCCCAATTAGATCTAATTTCCCTGTTTTGCATACTTAACACCTATATTTATCTATTTTGTGCTACATCATATAGAGCAGGGATCAACAACATGGTGCCCTCGAGCCCTTTCTAAAAATAGCACAATCCTCCAGTGAGCTACATCTAAAAATGTATTTTATTCCAGTGATCCTCCTTTGGAAACATTCTGGCATTTATATAGATTTAAAAATGACAATATCTAAAAAAGCATTACAAATATGTTTATTTTACATAAAGTTAAAGCGAGCGCTGATTCTTCTAGTTCAAAGGTCAGTACTAGTAGCCCTTCGTGTGACACAGTACCAATGAACTAGCTCTCAGTTTTAAAAAGGTCGGTGACCCCTGATATAAAGTATGTCTACTTTCCTCTAATGGATGATTCTCAATAAATCCAGTTTATGGCTTTTGAGGTTTGTTAGAAAATAATAATGATCAACTTTATTGCACGTATTTCCCTTCTTTCTCTCTCTTTCATGTGAAATTACTGTTGAATAAAAGCCAAAGTGCCAAAATAACCTTTTACAGGCCTTTTGCAAATAACTAAATTGTAGTTTGTCTCAAGCAATGTAGGGAACACAGCAAAACTGCAGAAGAAGCTGCTCTGGTCAGATGAGATCAGATGAGGTCAGATGAGTACCACATGCAAAATGCTATAGTTTTTAACACTGCACCTCATTCTAAATATACTTTTCCCACACTGAAAGATGTTAAAGTCGGCATCAGGCTGTGATGATGCTTAACATTAGCAGGAAGAAGGAAAGTGGTTAGGGTTGATGGGAAGATGGGTATAGCTAAACCTGGGGAAAAAACCTGTTACAAGCCAGAAATACCGCATTAAGGTTCATCTTCCAGCAGGACACCACCCCGAAACACACACCTGGAGTTATAGTGGAATGGTTTATATCCAAACATATTCATCGGTCAGACTGGCCCTGTCAAAGAATGGCTGAACATAAACTCCTCATATCACATCACATCAGAAAAAAAACACACTGGTGTTTGTGGTTGTAATGTGACAATATGTGAAGAATTTCAATGGGTAGAGATGCGCTGGATTTTTTACTAAACCAGCAGAGTGACGAGGAAAAGAACATGGCACTAAATTACCTCAAAGAGGAAGGCGAGCAGAGCTATGCCGGCCATATCGTGTTCGGCCTCTTCCAGAGAACTGTACGGCTCTTTAATGTGGACTATGTGCAACTATGCAGGGAGAGAGGGAAGAAGTTATAATAAGGATAAATCATGCTTACAGTATTCTATTGCACACAATCCTTCAACAAAACCTTAAAAGACCAGTTTTTATTATTATTGTAATCACCTTCAATTTAAATTGGATATTTGCAGAGGTGGGGAATCTGGCTTCAGGACAATAAAAACCTTGCCTGCTTTTCCTTCATCCGGTTCACTTAAGCAGGTGATTTTAGTCCTTGGCTCTGTCCGAATACCTCTAATTATAGCTCCTAGCTCCTGTCCCTTGATCTTTCATGAGGTCAACAGTAAGTGCTGTCTTCTCTCTGGACATTTTCATTAATTTCTGTCAGGTGAGCTGACTGTGTTTATACATCATGTCACGCAAAGGATTGTTGGATTTCTTATAGCTCCTTACACTGCAAAAAGGCAACTAAAAGTAAGTCAAATTTTCTTGAAATGAGTGTTTTTGTCCTTGATTTGAGCAAACATGATTATCTACCAATTGAATTAGTATTTTTACTCCTAAAATAAGATAATTAGATATATTCACTTGAAATAAGATGATGGAGGTGAGTTGTTCCTATTTTAAGTCCAAAAATCTTATTCCATTGGCAGATCATCTTATTTACCTGCTCAGATCAAGCGCAAATACACAAATTTCAATAAAATCTGACTTACTTTTAGTTCTCTTTTTGCAGTGTAGCGCTGAAAAGGAACATTGCGAGGTTCACATGCCAAAGTAGCTGTGAGAGGAAGCATACAGGCTCCTTTTCCTACCTGCCTATCAACTACTAAGATTCTTGTCTTTACTGTTTGAAACCGATAATCGATTGTTGGCGTTTCAACCATCTTAAGCATCAAAATCTGCATTTAGGTGTTCAGGAATCTGCTGACTGTGTCGGTGTTTATGCTAAACTGAATGAGCTGAATGCAGACAGTGGTCACTCAGTCTAACGCTGTGGGTTCAGTGGGGGATGTTGCATTTTAAAGCACTCGTTCTGCAACCCTCCCAAACTAGCAATAAAATTCTGGGCTGGATTTCAGTGCAGTGGGCGGCACAAACTCCCAGTTAACTGCAGACGCACTTGTCCACAGCGCCACTAACAAATAAATGCCAGACAGCCATATTGAAGACTGCCACAACCCGTGTGATGTAAACTCTTATAAGACGCAAAATTCAGTGTCATTAACTTTTCAAATAAATAAGAGATATAATTCAAACTGTCCACGATAATAGTTTTATTTATTCAGCTTTTAGCCCAAATCTTGCTCCATACCTCCACCGGAAATCTTTCTCCATCAATGGTGTGCTCGGATCCCGGTCTCCCACTCGCTCCCCAGTGGAAGTGAAACTGGGCAGCTCTGTAGTGACCCGGCAGAGCTCCTCCTGTCAGCCGCACTGACTGTGGTAAAGCAAAGTGAGCTGCAGGGGTGAAAAAGAAACCCTGTTAACCTAAGAGCTCGAAAGTTAAAGAGCTGCTCTGAAAAGGAAGAGAAGAGCTCTTCTCCCAGTTTACATCTGGGACTTTAGTGGATTTCATTACCAGAGTGGCCCTTATTCTCTACTGTAATGTTGATGAAGTCGGTGTGGCCGATGAAGCTGAAGGGAGGCAGGGCGCTGTTGAAATGTACTCTATTGGTCACAATGTTAATTGGCGACTGGCGTAATCCTCCACATCTGGGAAACAGAGCTGCCCAGCGGCTTGGGTCTGAAAAAAATGGAGTTACAGCACCACTGTCACTGCTGCTCCTGCTAAGAATTAATTTATAATCTGCTCTTCTGGCTAAAAAATTAATCCTGCATGTTTATAATGAGGAATATCTATTGAGTCTAAGGGGAATTAAAAAAAGACTATTTGAAAACACAGGGAGTAAAGTAAATGATGGTTCAGCAGGACGAATTTATTGCAAAAAAGTAGGAAGGGTTTGAAAAATGTGTCATTAAGCTTGGAGAGGAACAGCTGATGAGGTCTAATTATTTTCTCCCATTACTGTATGTTAAAGTCTTTGGGCAGTCTGTTATAACGCATAGATCTTTTTGAGGATATATTTATATATAATCTGACAAGACTAACTTTTTTTTTTCCTTTTCAGGGTTCAAAATAAACACTGCAACAATTAGGGGCGTTGCTTTTTCTCCACAATCCAACATCAGAATTATTCAGTGCAGTGAACTAAACTCTCCTAACCTGCCAGAGGTTGTCTTGTTTTGATTCTGTGTCTGCCGTGGTACCATTTACTATATAGTTTTAGAGCCTTCAACCTGTTATTTTTACTTCTTTTAAGGATCCAAACCTAAATTAGGGAGGTCAACCCCACATACCCCACTTTAATTTGCAGCATTTGTTTCTTTTATAGAAAAGGCAACCCAGCTACTATTACCATTAACTCTCTGTACTTAACATGGAGAATACTCCTGGTCCACAGCTTCTATGTTTGCTATGAGCTATGAGCTCTGTGCTATGCTGATTTTTGTCACATGACTGTTCTGCCGGAGTTGTTTCTTTCCACTGTCGCCTCATGTTTTCTCACAACTCAAGGTTGCTGCAAAGTCAACGCAATCAGCAGGGCCTGTTTATAATATAAATTAGCACTGTGTCATAACTAGGACTGAATGAAAATGTTTCTAACTTAATTTATTCATAGACTTGAATTAGAACTGTTCAGAAAACTGGATTGAATTTAACTGGTTTGAATTTACCTCAATTACCCAAGCTTTGGGTAATTGAGTTTGATGTTGTTTAAGCTTTTGTTTATGAATGTCTACCTTTAACTTACCTTTGCATGTGTCATCACAGCTCTGGCTCTGGTAACACCACTCAGCTGAAAAAAGGAAATAAATCAACAACCTTAGGTTGGCACTCTGAAACAGGGCTTTTGTTGCAGTTTATTCTTGTCCAGGAGAGGCATCCTTCGGGTAATAAAATATCCAGGTTAGCGTTGATGTGCTATTAGCGCTGTAAAATATTCTCGTTCGTAATAACTTGAAAAGTGATAAAGAATCAGCTAATATTTTAAATCTAGAAACAAATGGAAGTTATTTCATGGAATAATTGCATTGAAAATCTAATGACACTAAAAGTACCAGTAGTATTTTTAGATCGACCTCTCCTATTATTAAATAAAATGTGCTTTTTTTTTTTTTTTTTTTTTTTTACAAAATTAACCACAAATATCAACATCCCATAAAAGAAATCGTCTATTCCTCTTTTGCAAAAGTTTCAAGTTTTCCCTCATTTTAAAACTTAAAAATAGAAATAAAATGGTCGTTCTTAAAAAATAACAAATATCCCACCATAGATACCTATCAAAAATCAAAAGCTGCCTTTTTTTTCAAAAGGTCATGCAAAATTTTGTGTCTCCAGAGTTAGCAGTATGGAAGTCAAAAGTGACTCCTTGGATTTAAAAGGTTTTAGACTCCTGCTCCAGACTGAAGGTTCATGTAATTTGTTTTTGGCACATTTTTCTTGTGGTTTTTTTTGTCATGGAGTTGAAAAGCTGTTATTATATTTGAACAGAAGTCTGTTTCCTGTGTGATCGCCATTGTTGATTTAAAGGTGTCCTTTTGAGAGGGAGTTGTAGACTTTATTTGTGTCACAAAGGAGTGGTTGTCAATCCACTGATTGCATTCAGAGTAAAGTGAATGCGTCCCTCCATCGGGTACTGATGAAGTCATTTAATGTTGTCCTGCTGTTGTGTATTATGTTGCTGATGAGAAAAAAAAAAACTCCAGCGTGTGACTTCGTGGTGGGAATGAATGCTGCTGTACAGAACCATTTAGCTAATACAGGAACACAGATTAACCCGGCTGCTTCCCATAATGGCGCTCTTTGAAAGGGGTCAACAGTTCTCACTAGGCGAGAACAATGCACAGGTGGAGGCTGGCTCCAGCCCACCTGGCTCACACACCTGTTTATGAGTGAGCAGCAAAGAGAAGCCGAAGACGGGAATCAAACATCTAACCTAAAATCAGTTTCCATTCGTCATTTTCATTTTCTTTTGTCTGAAACAACCGTGCGACGTGGGAAATTCAGACCAAGATTTTCTCGAAAATTAGTAGCTAAAGTATAGGAAAGATAAATTTGTAAAATACAGTAGTTCACTGTATTTTCTTCCTGCAGGAAAACACAGAAGTTTTCAGGAATTAGATCAGTCAACGTGCAATAGTGTCTGATTCTTCCTTGACAATAAAACAAAAAAATAGTACAATAACCCTCTGGAAGTAATGTATTTGTATCTCAATTTATTTTCTATTCAGGATTTTTTTTTTTATTTTTATTATTATTATTAGTGAAGACACTGTTCAATTGATTTAAGGGGAAAACCTCAGGTGCTCCAACTTAAATATGATTTTAACAGTCCTGCAGAGATTTTTTATCCCTAACAAAATTCTTTCCTAGTTAAATAAAGGGTTAAATGAAAAGATAAAGATATTAATAATGATAAAAAAAAATCCTGTTAAAGTAACATAAATAACTAACTAATATTTATGTACATTAAACATTTTTGTGTCATTGCCTTGATCAATTGTATGGTTGACCCAATAAATGAAAAGCTGTGCTTCCTTATTATTTTATGGACTCTACATTCAACTTCCAACAAATCTTTCATATTATCTTCTAGATGGTAGATCTGTTTTTCATCTGCCGGATTATTTCTCATTTGATAAATTTTAGTCAGCAAACTCAAGGGGCTCGAAGGGTTGCTGTTTTTACTTGTTCATGGGAATAACTTGTTGCATTTGAATTAAAATTCTGGCCCTAAAGAGGAATAAAGTAATCATTATTAGAAAAAAAGGTATACATATTTTCTGTCAGAGTCACTAACTTACCTTTGGTCTGTTTTATAATACGTTTCAAGCACCAGATGTCACTTTTTGGAGTTACAGAACAATGCTATCATAATGAAAATGTAAAAAAAAAGGCATTATTCATGAAAAGAAGGTCAAACACACATATGGCTTCATAATAAACATCCTGGTTTGTATGTGAGGATGAGTCTTACCTGTCGCCCTGGAGAGCAGGTAGAAGAAAATCAGGAGGTAGAGAGAAGAGCGCATCATTGGTGGCAGTGCAGGCAGGAACTGAGGCTCTTCATGGACTTAATGCCACCGGATGACTCGGAGCGGTGTTTGTCAGTGGGAGGGACACAATCATGGGTGGCAAACAATGTGTGTGTGTGTGTGTGTGTGTGTGTGTGTGTGTTGCTAAAGGAAAGACAGTGGGAAAGAAATGACCTCGTGGACTTCTCAGGTGTAAGAGAGAGAGAGAGAGAAAGACCTTGAGGGAAAAATCCACATTTTCCTTCATCCCCAAGCTGTATTTGTTTATATTGCATCATTATGTCACTGCAACCGCATTGATTGATGGTTTCTTTTCTCTACAGTAGTGAACAGAAAGACATGTGCTTCCATAAAGTTTACATCTGGGACTTGACTTGTGCAGCATGTCGTCCCACCCACTGCTTGCAGTTTGACTCCTGAGCTCAGAGGTATTCGGTAACTCTCCAGCCTCACTGAAGGCTCGTTAAAGCAGCTTACCAAGTCACTTAATGGAATCAAATGCTGTCATGAATGCTCCCATGCACTGATGCTTTTCTTACACAGGTTCACAATGGGTCCTTTGAAACTGGAAACCGTGCTTCATCTGAGGGGACAAATTTCCGAGGAACCCGCTGTGGGTCTAAAATGTGTACACAACCATTGTTAAAATTTCAGGTTTGGGGGAGAAAAACAATAAAATGAGACCTTGAGTATTGATCTTAAAAGCTTTCCCACCTTTAATCAGGATGAGGATGAGAAATAATGGAGGTACAGCTTCTATTCTTCCAGGAAGTCCTGGTCAGGATAAATGTTATCCAACAAAGGTTCAAGTAAAAAATGTAATCAACAAGCAAAAGAAGGAAAGACAGAAACAAAACATTTCAAGTAATTAAGACAAATAAAAAATATCTTTTATTATTGAATACAAAATAAAGAAATAGCAGGTTGAATGTTTTAAAAGCTGCAATAACTTAGGTGGCACACCCTAAAACTCTTAAATTTCTCTTAAATGTCCACATTCACTCCTTGAATTCACTCCCAACATTGATTAATCTGAAACAAAGCCGTTCTTGTATGATTTTCCTGGCAGTGACTCATTTCCTTGCTTTAGCTAAAGCCATAGGTCAATTATCATTTAAATGATCTCATTGTTCAAAGGCAAAGGATAAAAAAGCATTTTATAAATACACAGTGGCACAGCAAAGACCTTCGTCAAAATTGGATATAAATTGAAACAACAGGAAAGTATGAAGAAAGTAATGAAAACACAAGAGGAAAACTGGTCAGGGAGTCTGTCTACAGGCCAACAGCAATACTGAAGGAGCTGCAGGACACTACTCGTTGTGTCCTACATGTGAAAACAATCCCCTGTCTTCTCCACAGGTCTGGACCGAGGAGTAAGGTTAATTTCGTCCAAAGAAAGCATCCATTCATCCATTTTCCAACACGCTTATCCTTATTGGGGTCGCAAGGGGTGCTGGTGCCTATCTCCAGCTGTCAATGGGCGAGAGGCGGGGTAAGAAAGAATCCAGAGCTCACTAAAATATCCCCAAAAAGTTAGATGGAAAGTGTGTTCTGCTCTGAAAAACCTAAACTTTTAGGTCCTAATAACAAAAGGCAGGATGGGCACAAAACCAAGACGGCACAGAACACAATGCTGACGGTGAAACAGCAGCGGCATCATGCTGTGGGCTCTTTTTTCTTCAGGTAAAACTGGAATTTTTGTCAAGGTGGATGAAATTGATACCAGTTCTAACTATCACCCTAAATCAAATCCATCCTGAGGATGTCAAAAGCAGTTTTGTTCTGCATCCCAACAAGACCAAGCGTTGATCTGATTCATGGACAGAAGTTGTTTCGCCAGAAGAAAAAAAAAGTTTTGGATAGGCCAAGGCTGAATCCAGAATTAAATCTAAAAAAATGAGTACCGGATGTGTGGGAGGAAGTAGAGCGATAAAATAAGTGGAACAGATTCAGTTCATAACCCAAGCGTATGGTTGGAGCCATTGCAGCTTGTCATCACAAGAGGGGGTAGAAACGCTTCTAGCCACAGTCTCTTCACTCATTTAATCCAGGTGAATGGAGCTCAGGTGTGATGAGGACCATGAGTCATCATGGATCATCACGCAGCATTAAATGATGACATATTATTGATATTAATACTAGCTTTAAACTAGAGACAAAGGTTGCGTAGACATTCTGGAAATCGAAAGAATAAATAACATATCCACTTTATTCTGTGGAAATGGTCAAGGGACCAGCATCGTAACAGATGTCATCCCATCCTCAGCCGACTGCAGATGTTTTAAAAAGGAAAAAGCTAAACAGAGATGATAAACAGATTAAAGGAAATCTGTCATGTAAAGGTAGATGATCGCCAGCAGAATAATCCACTTATTTGGGATCTTATTTAAGGATCACTTTGACTTTTGTATTTATAAGGGATTCAATTTGATTTCTTTCTTTAAATGCAGTAGGTACAACACTTCCAGAATCAGGCCTTACCCATTCAATATTTTTTTGGTAATGACTAAAGCACAAAGTGACTTAATAACCATTAGATAATTATTGTATTCCTTCCTTTAATTGTTTTACAATGAACCTTCCTGCGACTGTAGATGTATCTAAGCTCTTTGGTTAAATATGACACATTTAGAGCATCTTTCTTTTCTATAAATATAACTGAATTTTCTCTTTTCAGCGAACATGAAACAAAAACAGTTAACAGAAAATTTTTTGAACTTTTAGAAAATACACAAGTCAAAACACAAACAAGTGGAAATATATTTAATATTAATTAAAACAGACTTATTTATATTTTCATTAATAATTACAAGTTCTTGAAATGTTAATGGTGCAATAAAAGAAATGTTTGTTCATGCTTCCTGTATCTAAGGACCATCTTTCAGCACAAACTGAATAAAAATATCCTTCATGTGATTCTATTTGGTTCAGAAACCAAACTCGGAGACGAACGCTAGACGGAAGAACGAGTTTCACGCAGCAGATGTTGTCAGAAAAACGTCAAAATGGCAGAACGGAACCGAAACCCGGTCACAGCGGCATCATAAGAACCAAACCATTGATAAAATCGACAAACTTCATGTTTCCAACTTTTTATGGAAACATTAATTCTTCTTTAAAGCTCATTTCCTACTGTGTGTCCCACAGTACATGAGCCTATTCCGTTACTTCATTAGAGCTGATTTCTTCATTTTTGATACCAAGTGTGCAAACTTCCAACAGGTGAATAACAACGTAGCATCAATCCATGACGATAAACAAAAGTTCCCCCAACACAGTTAAATAACACTTCTATTATTGTTAATGAAATGGTAAACGGATTTAAGGCAACAGCCGTAAAATGGCTTACATATTACTGAAGATGCTGATTTGACTTAGTATGATTTGTTTTATATTTACTCTGATTTTTCCCCCCCGTTCTCTGACAGGAAAGGAAGACAGCAATACCCTCGACGTGAGTCTTTGTTGGGGGGAAAGGATGTTCTCAGCGGAGATACTTCTGAAAGGAAAAGAGGAAAAAAAATCCAAATTCATGTCTTCATTTGATCGTTCCCTTGATCTGCCTGGAAAAGAACTATTTATAAGGATGTTGTATGAGCTTTTAAGGTTTCCTATCTACCAGCTGTGTTTCAATGGCATTACATGTGATGCATAACTAATTTATCTTCAGTAAAGTCACTGTTTACTGACATGTTATCAAGTGACTTGTTAAAAGTAGCTCCACATGAAGCCTAAGCCTTAGCTGCTGCTATGTGTTGGTACACAAAGCTAGCGATGCATTGCCTGCGTTCTTTTGTGTAAACAAATAAGATTTATGCGCAGCATTTTGTCTTTAACGGCAACAAACGCATTTCTGGATGCAGGCTATTTCACCAACTTACACCTTTGGTGCATTGAAATTAAAATTACACTCTGAATTTGAAATTGGAGCATTCGGAGAAGCTTTATTTAACTTCTTATTAAACGTGGTGGATAAAACCTTCCTAATGTGATTTTAAGGGTGCATACAGAAAGTTTTCTAACTTTGTTTCCAGCCAGCTAAGCAAAAACCCGTTTGCTGCTATTGTTACACGCCGTTTTGAAAAAAAAGACAACTTATCATAGTAACCTCTGCTACAGGAACTGTATTATCATATTCAAAGAACCATTATCTTTATTATTTAAACCAAAGAAAAACATAAAACTTTTGGAGAACAGGAAGAATACATGTTCTCCTATGGGATATAAATATCTGTGGAAAATTGCCTAAAATTAAAAAAAGCACTAAAATGATACTGGTACTTTTTAGTGTGGAAAAAATGTGGGAATTCAAAACAATTATTCAATGAAAAACCAAAAAACTGCTAAAAACTGCATTTATTATTTTATCTTTAATAAAAAGCATTAGTTGGTTCTTTATCCTTTTTAGCCAAAGTAATAAAGAACCATTGTTGGTTGCAGACCCCACCTCCAGCGCTATCATGGGGGTCTTGGCTGCTTCTCTGATTAATGCCTAGCCTTTCAATTTTGGTAATTTAGCAATTACAACAACTTGCTGAACCAAACTTTAGGATAACATTTTCAAACCTCGTTAAACTTTATTCTTTGACTGTCTGCTGCGTTCCTTGGTCTTCATGATGCCGTTCGTCACAGAACTGATAGATTTATACTGAGATGCAGTAAAACACAGCCGGACTCCAATTTTACTAAATAGATGACTTGAAGGGAACCTGAAGGGAAATATTTGCTTGATTTTTAAAGTAAAGAGGCCTAAATACATGTGCTCGACACATCTTTTCAGTTTTGCAGCTTTACAACTTTTAAAACCCAAGTACAAGTTTGATGCCACTTTATAATCATGGACTGTTTTATGTTGGTCTCTCACATAAAATCCCAATAAAATACACCAGAGGAGTTTTTTTCTTCTTCTGAGAAACCATTGAATTAATGAAATGAAAGAAAAATATATTTGAGGAGAACCAAAAGAAACAAAAATGTAGGCATTATTTTTACTGATCAGTATTTCTCACCTGGAGCACAACGGCCGCCACCACAGCCAGCAAGCCCAGGAGCAGCATCCTGCCCAGCCAGCCGAGGTCGAGGGTCTTCAGGATGAAGAAGCGGGCCCAGCCCAGTTTCTTGGGTGTGTGCGGCGGGTAGCGCATGTCGTTCACGCCCTCCATCTTCAGCTTTTTGATGAGACACCCGCGCAGGTGGCTCAGCTGGTCGAAGCTGAACTTGCCGTGGTAGCAGCCCATGCCGCTGTTTCCTGACCAAAAGGCACACGCAGAAGGAGAAAACGAGAGAAGTCAGACGCAACTTAAAGTGTGACGCTGTCAATGAGGTTTGTGCCCCACACAGGCCAACATGTTCGGTTGTGTTTCCTCCCTAATGTCGCTGTTACTTTGCTCTAAAGGATTTGGGTGTTGGATCCAGAGCAGACTTCTCAAAGGAAGCAAAAACTGTTTGGATAAAAACTGCATGTGCGGTTTGTTTTGTCAGCGCTTTAAACTACAGATATTTTAAAGCATAAAGTATTTTTAAAGTCATCTCTATATGTGCCCATGATGAGATACTGTTTTGACCTATTTATTTAACATTATAGGTTTGTAGCCGTTAAATATTTTGTTTTATCCAGGCCCTGACACTAGAGGACACCCTCACAACCTTGCACATATAACCCATCTGCTCCTGTTCAGAGTTTATATTTGGGTTTATTACAGTCCAGTGGACTCACCCACTCCGCCAAATGGCAGCGAGCTGACCGAAAAATGAACCAGACAGTCGTTGGCCAGGAATCCTCCACTGGACGTCTCGTCTCTCATTCTGTTGATCACCTTCAGAGAGAAAAATCCCATGTGTGAATCTAAGTATTGGACTTCAGTGTCACGAAAAAGGTTTTAACTCCCCTACAGTCTTCTTTTTTTTTTTTTTTTTTTGGTCACACCTGTTTGAAATAATCAAAATAATTTTAATGTCAAAAGGAAAAACAAGAAAACAGTGGGGAACCCTCCAAAGAGGGACTCACAAACCAAATCCACAACGTATTCAGGAGGTAAAAAAAATAACCCAGAGCAACATCCAAAGCAGTGAAGACCACACTTGGCTCAGATGATACATGTCAGCTAATTTTGAAGCTTAATTTTGTTTTGCATTGTTTTATGATGTTTACAATTAAGATAAAAACAGGATATGCTTGTTACTGATGTGTGGATATCAATATGACATTATGTTGGTTTTCACTGGTTGCATTTATTTCATTTAATCAATAAGATGCCATTTGCTGCTCCTAAAGTTCAGGAAAGCGTTTAAGTATATGTGGACTCCTAGGAATGTATAAGAAACTGCTTCTCTTCTCTCTTTTCTGGATTTCTAAACTGAATCAGGAAAGGCTAAGATATTGTCGTGTGTCTTGCTTTATCTTTAAGCTTTCTGTGAATACCTTTTCATCTGCGGAGAAGACATACAGAGCCAGGGGTTTTTCCCCCTTGTTGATGAACTTTATGGCCTCATCCAGGCCATTGATAGGAAGTATGGGGAGCAGAGGACCAAATATCTCCTCCTGCATCACCTTGGCCTCGGGCTTCACGTCCCGCAGCACTGTGGGAGCTAAAGGCAACATAAAAACAATGTTTTCCACATACCTGGGAAAACCCTAAATGTAAACTCCTATAAGAACTATTTCATAGCAGACTCATTTGTACGCCGGCACTTGTCCTGATATTTTAGGCCAAACAGCCTGAGAAATTAGCCTTAGAAATGATTTGGAACTAGCAAATGAAACCTATGTGGTCGGCCGGGTGTTTTACCGATGAAGCAGTGCGACTCGTCGTTGTCTCCCCCTGCAGCCACTGTGCTGTCCTCCAACAAGGCCATGATCCTCTTAAAGTGCCGCTGGTTGATGATGCGCCCATAGTCAGGGCATGTCTTTGGGCTGTCTGTGTAAAAATCCTACCAAAAAAATAAATAAAAATCAAATATTAAATAAAGCTCCTTTTGGTGATTCAGATTTGATCATCTCATCTCAACAAATCGTTTTCCATAGCATTAATGTAATGTGACGTTTTAAATCCTCTAACCCACCCTAACCCCACTAGAGTGGACTTTCCCGTACCTTAATGGACTTCTTGACCTCCTCGATGACCCGGTCTTGAATGCCGGGCTCACAGAGGATGTAGTCTGGGGCGATGCAGGTCTGACCGCAGTTTGTGTACTTTCCCCAGGTGATCCGTCTGAAAGGGAAGCGTTAACAGGAGGGTTGGAGCACGGAGTATTGAAAGCACAGCAGAGATTCTGTTCAGTTGTACTATTTACAGAAAATATGGCACAAAGGCAAACATTTTATGCGAGGAGTGGAGACACTGGCGGACCTGCAGGCTATGCTGATGTCACAGTTCTTGTCGATGTAGCAGGGGCTCTTGCCGCCCAGCTCCAGGGTGACGGGGGTCAAGTGTTTGGCCGCAGCCTCCATGATCACTTTGCCCACCATGCTGTTGCCGGTGTAGAAGATGTGATCGAACCTCTGCCGCAGCAGCTCCTGGGTCTCTGGAACGCCTCCCGTCACCACAGGGTAAAGCTCCTTCAAACCAAACCAAGAGCTTAAACTTCATGAGGTTGAATGCCGAACTTATTCTGAGACTTTTGCTTTTATTTAATTTCTGCTGTTCCAAAACACAAAGCATTAAGATGATGCAAAAACGAGTCTCCCTGCATGTCTGACTTTAATTTTGGATTTCTAATTTTGGGACTCAAACTAGCAGACATCTCAGACTGGGCTATAAGTATGTTTTAATTTATGCACTGAGAAAATTTAAACCCAGGTCAGGCTTTGAATATGAAAAGTGCACAAAAAAAAAAAGGCTGCAGCCACAGACTGTAAATGTGGATTGATTGATGAGCAAATGTACAGATGAATGAAAGGACATGCAAACAGATGGATAGATGGATTAAGAAACAGATAAACGGATAAATAAATTGAAGGTTAGACAGGAATTTAAGTTTGGAAATCAAAATATTTTTTTCCATACTCTAGTCATTTTCAATCAATTCCAGACTTTTTAACACTGTTAAAACATTGCTCCTTAAATACAAACCATGTGTTACTTGGCTTTTCAGCCCTTAGAACCACATTTACAATGACTATAAGATAATTGTTACGCATTGTTCAAATTGAGTTGCACCACTAAATCAAACTTCATTTGTAGAGCAGATTTGATTCAGCCAAGTATGAGACAAAGTGTTTTTACAAAGGGGGCACTCTAAGTTACTCTAAGAATATTTTCCAGGAAAAGTAATGACTGAATGACTGAGTTTCAGTTTTTTATCACTAATGTCACTTAATGTCGTTTTTGGCTTTATTGTTATGTAATTTCAAAAATGTTTGCAATAAAATGATTGTGTTACAATTTACTACTGAACTGGCTCAGTTTTGGTTATAGGCTATAATTCAAGCTTTTATTTAAATAACATGAGGTCAAACGTAACCATAAAATGACTTTTCACTGGCGTTTTTCTCTTTACTGAAGTTTTACTTTGTCTGAATCTCATCAAAATGTGTTGCTTCGTTCTAGAAAATTATTATTTTTCTATTCAGAACATCACAAAAACAAAAGTTCTTATCTCTGTTTTCCTTCTTTGTCCGACTGTAACCCATCCTCAGGATCTGCATCAGTGTTTGCTACAAAATGCTATCTTCATTGTTGCTGTTCTATGTGTTGTTCCTGGCATGGCTCTTTTCTGCAGATGCTCCATTTTTTTTATGCTGTATTTGAGAAAATCCTGTCGTTGCTTTTCTCATATTTGCACGATGGGGCCATATCAGAACATTCCTTTGGTAAAGCAAACTGAGTTCCTCGGTCTTATGAGGGCCATCCCTTACCATGTCGATGTAAAGCGGCAAGAGGTCCTCCATGACTTTCGCAGTGTGAACGCAGACTTCTGAGGGCTTCACCACAGCTGCGTTACCTGGACAGGTGAATGAGTAAAGCAGCAGGTGTTACATGACAGAAAGATCCTGCTTTAGAAAGGACTAAATGCTGCATCCTTTCATACCAGCCTCAGGCAGATTGAATGGAACATACATTTTCAAGTTTTGTCTTAGATGTTCAATTAGATTTTGGTCGAGACCAGTAGGTCTCAAATTTTTTCCACCATCATGTTTACCCCCACCATCCCAACAAAATCGGTCATAAATGTAACTTTTGTTGTTTTCTGTTTTAATGTGTTAAAGCCGTCGCTCTGAAGATTACCCAGAATCCATTTTTAAAATGTACACCGGTTCAAGACATTATACGACAATGGTTTCTAACAACTAAAGTTTTCCACATTGCCACGCGTGTTTTTAACTGTATATTACCCACATTATAAAAGGTTTTTGGCCTGACTCGTACCTGCGTACAGTCAAAACAGAGGATGTTCACTGCCTGTGGACACAGCACATGAACCTCGTCATCAATAATACAATTCAGAGATTCAAAATAGACAAGCTGAAAATAAAAAAATCAACCTATTGATAATAAAAACAAACATCAGTTACATTAAATTTTATACTTTTTTTAGGAGTTTATTAATATTATTCATCTACAGACATCTTCCTGGTTATACCATTAACTGCATAAACAGACCAAACAGCAGGGGGTGCTGTTGTCACAGTTAGCGGTAATTAGAAGGCCTGTATTTTCTGCTCCGAAACACCTTCACACCTTCACCTAGACTTTAACTGGGCCACTCTGATAGATGAATATGCTGGAATATGGGTCTCAATTCTTTTCCAGTCATTAATGGCTTTTCTTCCAGGATCATCCTGCATGTATTTAGCTCCATCCATCTTCTCATTCTTTGACCAGCTTCCCAGCTCCGGCTGAAGGAAAGCTTTCACCACTTTGGAAATATCATATTCATTGGGATGATACGCAGCATTGTTTTCTACAAACAGGGCATCTTGTGCCTTTCAACACTATCTTTTCTCGCCCCACTTTTCCATAAAGGACAGATGTGTATTTTCTACAGATTCTGCCACCTGAGCAACAGATTTCAACAGCTCCTCTAAAGTTACCACAGGCCTCTTGGCTTCTTGTCTGTATAGGTGGACAGCCGTGTGTTGGTAAGCGTGTAGTTGTGCCATACTAGTTCCAGCTTCAGATGTTGGATTGAACAGTGTTCAATGATATGCTGAAAACTTGGGCTGTATTTCAACCTTTATCGCTGACCTGTCTGCTGTGTCCTTGGCCTTCAAGATGACGTTTGTTCACTAATGTTCTCTAACAAACCTCCAGCGCCCTCACAGGACAACTGCATCCATATGGAGATTAAACAACCTGCAGGTGGAGTCCGTTTATGAATGAGGTGACTTGATTTTATTTAATAGTGTCAGAGTAAAGGTGGCTTGATAAAGGGGCATGAGACACCTTTCAGAACTTTATTTGTGATTAATTTTGAAAATCATAATTTACCTTACAATTCCCATTAATATACTGATGTGTGCTGATCTATCACATAAAAATTACATTTTGCGGCTGTTACTTGATAAAGAGTGAAGCGTATGAATGCTTCTACAGCCGTAGTATCCCTATTGAACAAGTGTTGCACTTAGTCAGGACCTCCCTCGCTGACACGAGGGCGGCTCCGATAATTCATCTGAATTTCCTGAAGACATTAAAGGATCAGATAGATCAGCATCGTCTCTGTCGACAGCCTCCCATTCTTGCACAACAGACTAACTGCAGTATCCTTTGGACTTTATTGCAGGTGTGTGCAAAGATTACATCTCATGCAAATAGACGAGGTTAAAGCTAAGTTAAGCTTCGCGTTCATGTGATGGATTTAAAGTTTGCGTTGTGTTTAAGACGATTTACACATTATTTTTTTCCCACGCTTACCATAATCAGCTTATCGGGATGTTTTTTGGCAGTCAACCTTCCAGTCAACCTTGAGCCAGACAAACAGATACACACATGTGGCACAACCTTATCAAAACATGCTGATAAATTTCAGCACTGATAGCAGAATACTAACCCACAAATTTGGTGATTTCAAGTCGCCTGAAGATGGTGCGGTCAGCGACTTTTGGCCTAAAGAGTTATTTTATTATGAAGGTTTATCATAGACTTCTGACCCACCAGGCTGACACAGGCTTTTGTGTCAAGGTCTGATACGGCCAGAGCAAAGTCCATCATGTACAAACAAGCAGGCCCGTGCTGCAGGGCACATTCCTCTCATATTGAATATTTGAATCTAAGTAGCAATTATCCAGCAGAGTTACAGATAAGTTGCTGCACCGGAACTCAGAGCACTAGTACGGTTAGAGCAACGACTGGGGATATACTTAGATTATTGCATTGTCATGGTAAAACAGCAGCGGTACCACTCACAATGCGGACGTCTGCATCACAAAGAAATCAGAGCAGAGGCCAAACATTGGTTAAAGAGCCTCAGCGTGAGTGCAGAGCAGCTTTAGAAAGACAGCATGTTACTTGAGTTTAGGCTTGTAAGCCCTCACTTCCAGAAACACATCCACGGTGTCATTTATAAACAGCTGAATTACTGAGAGCAGTTATTTCTCAGTGACTGGGCTGCTAATCTCTAAAACTCTGCACTCATGATTGTGGTGTAACGTTCACAGGATGAGCTTTGACCCACTTATCTACATGGAAATATGAAGCATTTGGCAAAGCTCTGGAGAAAAAAGGGGAAGCGGTGGCGATCATAAGACAGGCCTGAAAAGTTACAGCGAATCCCAGAAAAAAACCTCATGCACACACACTTTCACACAGTGTTCTCGTGTTTTATATTTTGGAAAAACAAATCTATTCAAACGTTATATCAATTTACGCAGCTTTGAGCAAACTTTAGTGACTGCTTGGTGCATCAGAACGACTGTGGGTCGTCAATTCATACTTGAAAGCAAACCATTTCTTATGTACCTAAAACCGTTGCATGTCAATTTATTTATGTCGATAGTGAAGCACACATAGGCATTGAAATGATCAGATGTTATGTATGATTTAATTAAACTGTATAATAATTTAAAAAAATGTATGATTACATCCTGTTTCCACTCATTTTGGATCTCAATCCAGCCTTGTTATGATTTATTGGTTTTTGTGCTTCTGTTCACTTCTAGGATTTGGTTTTCCTTGCTTTAAGTCATGTCATGCTCAGTTATTGTTCTCCCTGTTTTTCTTCCGTGTTTGCTTTTTTTGTAGTCTCTAACGTTTAATTGCACATTAAAAGAGACCTTGTTGTATTGTGTTCTGTTAATTTCTCTGTTTATTTATGTTGTAAGATTTCCCTGCTAGACTTTTCCGTTCCCTTTGGATCCCTCCTTTTCCCCCACATCTCCTCCCTGTCGCTACTCAACCATCTCCTCCTTGTTCTGTAATCATCGCGTCAGTTTAATTACCTCTCAGTTTAGCCAGCTTTTTGCCAGATCCACCTGTTTTCCTGTCTGCCAAGTTCAGGGACCTCTATTTCCTGCGGTTCCCGTTATTTCCTCCTGTCCTAAGCTAACTATTGAATACATTAGTTTTTTTTTTAATCTGCCCAAATCCTGAATGTGTTCAGGTCCTCCACAACCACAACAAATGCCACTCCGGGTCCACCTGTCTACCTTCAAATGAGATATATCCCCTGATTAAACCAAAAGACTCCAAGTGATCTCCCCACCCTACCAATTGATTCGCCTCTGAAACAAAACGAGTCATAGTACCTGCGGCGATAGCTCCGATGAGCGGCTGGATGGTGACCGCCCATGGGTAATTCCAGGCCCCGATGATCAGCACCACCCCCAGCGGCTCAGGTTGGATGTACACCGTGTCAGAGAGGGTGAGCAGGTTCTTCTCCACGGGGCGGGGGGCTGCCCATTCCTTCAGCTTCCGGATGGCCAGGCCGATCTCCCCCTCCAGACCTAGAGTTTCGTACAGCTGCGTCCCCACTTCGCTCTGACGATGGAGACAGTCATATTAGACCTGAAGTTAGCTAGTGTAGAAACACTCGGAGTGAGAAATACAGCTTGGACTTTAGTGTAAGAGTCATAAATATAAAAGACATTCTGCAGCTGCAAAAAAAAAAAAAATCTATATTAATATAATCTGTTTACCTGAGCTTAATAAAAATCTGAATAGTGTAATTTGCAGTGGAGGTCTAGGGGCTAGAGCAGTGGACTTGCACCATTTGAAGGCTGCAAGTTCCCCGGTTTGAATCCCACAGACTGCCACCTGATCAAGATGGGTCCCTGATCAAGACCCTTAGCCCCAGAATGCTCCCTGGGCTCCACAGAGTGTTTCAGGGGACGCAGCTCACTGCTCCCTGAGGGATGGGTTAAATGCAGGGGACATGTTTCATAGGAATGTATGTTGCAATAACAAATAAAGATGATGATTTGTATTCAGCCCCCCCATACTCTGATATCACTTAAGTAAGTCCAGCTCAACCAGCTTCTAATTAATAAATGGAGTCTACATGTGTGCAGTTTATTCTCAGTATAAACTCAGCTATTCTGTGAGGAGTACAGATGTTTGTTAGGCGACAGATAAGAAGCAACATCATGAAGACCAAGGAACGCAGCAGACATGTCAGATAAAGTTAACAAAGATGTTTAAAGCAGACTTTGGTCACAGAACAATCCCCATGAACACATCATCCCAAAGGAACATGGAAAACAGGCAACATTAAATTAGAATGCTTTAGACGAAAGCATGTTCTTGTATTATAACGGCCTAGTCAAAGTACTGACCAAAATCCAATGGGGAATCTGTGGGGAGACTTGGAAATTGGTGTTCACAGACCATTTCTATCCAATCTGAGCAATTATGAGCTGTTCTGCTAAGACAGATCAAAAAGATTCAGTCTTTAGATATCAAAAATTCTTGAAAACTTGCAGCTGTTGTCGGAGTGAAAGGTGATTCTGATAAGTAGCCACACTTAATCATCTTTTTAATCATTAAGGTTTTTAATTGTAATTATAACAACGGATTAGCAAAACTTAAAACAGGCAGGTCGGCGATTATCAAACCAAAAAATAAAAACAGTAATATAAATGTTTCAAAGAGCAAATACAACAAAAAACAGTCATACCAAACATACAAAAGAAGGTCAGTCATCAGTGTTGCTCAGAATAGCAGTTCTTTTATGGTTTCTGATTGTCCCAGTCTCGTGAGACAGAAAACAGTCCCAGGATTTCTTGAAATCCTCTGTTATTATTTAGCTTGGCCGCATGTTTCCATGTCACACTATTTATTAAATGAACTATTAACAGAATGCCCTCTGCTATCTGTAGGTATTTCCAAAGGTTATCTTTTTTTGAAGAAGATATAAAAACCTCATCCGTTTGTATGTCCCCATCCATTTGTATGTCCCCAATATTATGCAATCCCTTTGTAAAACACTGATATAAGGTAGGGGTGTAAATCAGCAGCTGTATCATGATACAATGTTATATCGATTTGCTTGGATAACGATTCAATATTAGTCTCATGCCTTGTAATTTTCAAAATAAAGGTGCATCTTAAAATTGCCAATATGGATTGATATTTTCATTTTGCATCGATGTAATTGGATCGTTAATCACTTAATCGATATATAGCGTTGTGGATCGATGTATTGTTACACCCCTGGTATAAGGGTGGAACCATAATGAAGAGTACAGTTATTTAAAATGGGAAATGCAATGTCACTTACTTTATTAAGATCTTTCTTAACGGCGTCCGAAATCTCTTTCTGCCTTTCTACAAATAACCGCTGCAGGTTCTTCAGTTGGAGGATCCGGTACTCCAGAGGTCTAGACCGCCCTGTTTCAAAGGCTTTCCTGGCCCGAGCCACCGCCTGCTGCTCTCGAGACATCCTGCAACCAAAACACAAAGGCTAAATGGTTCAGAGCAGCGGATTATTGACCTGTAGCTGGAGTCAAACTAAAAAGGTATGAAAAATATGGTAAAGGCCTTAAAACTCAGTCCACCTTTGCTGCTTTCATGGGATTTAAAAGGTTTAGCAGCAGCCAGGTAGTTTCTGTAAAAGTGCAAGTCTTGAACCTGATCTGAAACATAATACAATGCCAAGAAGGAAAGATGTAAGCAATGGCTTTAGAGAATCGACTGAGTTTTGATTATTATTGCAAAGCTAAAAACTTAGGCTCGCAATTTGCACCTTAATGAGTTGAAAGACGTCTGGAACACGGTGTTTTGGGAACGGATGAGACCAAAGCTGAGATGTTTAGTCATAACGATGCACAATGTAATATCTGCATTATTATGGGGGGAAGGGATCACAACTATTATGACTGTCAACAGTGGTGGAGGGGGGATGATTTGAGCTTGCTTTGCAGCCACAGGATGTCGCCCTCATTCTGTCTTTAAGCCAAAGAGGCAAATAATCTTAAATACAGCAGCCAGTCTGTTACAGCACAACTGAGACAGAGAAGGATGGAGGCGTTGCAATGGCCCAGTCAAAGGCCAGACCTCAACCTAATTCAAATGTGGTGGTGGGAGCTTTGAGGAGCTGTTCTTATATAGCAAGGTGTACAAATTTCAATGAAGTAAAAGTTTTAAGGAGGAAAGGGCCAACTATAATACAAGAGACTTAAAGGTATACAAATAAAATTGCAACTTCAACTTTGTGCCGCTAAAGTGTGTCATGAATCTTTACAAATGTGTGCATGATTCTGTAATAGATATAGAATAGATGAATAGATGTAATAATATAATCTCTATACCATTAAACACGAGAATACATTCTTCTTTAATGATAAATATGCAGCTCTTATGCATTTGCTCTTGAATATTTTGAAAACATTTCTGTTCCTGTAAACTAAATCTACACGCTCCTTCTTCTTTTATCCTCCTGCTGTGGTGCAGTTTCAGCCGCCCTTTGCTTACAGGCACAAAGAAAAGTGCGGTAACATGAGTGCAGCGAATCCTCCATAACAACAACATGGTGGGCCGGCCGGTTCCCAGTTAAAGGGACAGTACGCGCAGACTGCGCACATCCGGTTCACGGCTTATGCACATAGCGGATCTGCGTCGTTTTACGCAACTTGTAGGTGAGACTTTTTACGGATCTGCCGATCCTGCAGCGCGGATCCCCTTATCATTCTTTTCGGCAAATATTGACCCATTTCCTTTACATCAAGGATCTGCCGCCTAGTTAGGAGTGCACTAGGCTGGCTGATTGCCTGACGCGCCACACGGAGAGAAAACTCCTCACAGCTCCGGTTGTTCAGCTCCTACCTTTATAATTTCAGAGGCCTGTTTAAGGTCCTTCACCGTCTGGATGGTGCGATGACCCGCGGAGCTGAACAGTGACAGCGGGCCGACAGAAGCTGGCCCTCCTCTCCCCGTTAGATCCCACCCACCCGTGGGCTGGACCGAGCCTCTGCAGCCGGCCTCAGTTTGTTTGCATATTTCCCCGCAGCTCCACCATGGACTTCAGCACCAAAGGCTTTATGTGCGGTTTCCAAACTGTGACACATTGGATTTGAGAGGTGGTCCAAAAGCATTTTCTCTAGCGCCACCAACCGGTCAGCTCGTAGCACAGTGGCGCCTCCAGAAATGTTTCATAGGGGTGGCCCTAACAACTACTGTTGTAGAACACTATCATAAAGGCTTAAGTAAAGGCCTACTAATACCTTTTTTTTAATGGTAATGATCTAATGTCCATAGACCGACAACAGTACAGTTAACACTTTAAGTTGAACAACAATTTCTTTTTATTGCTTAATTATATTAGGTATAAGGTGTACATTTATTTATTTATTGAAAAACAAAAACAATTACTAGGGGAAAGTAGATAATGGCAGATACAAATAAAAGGGCAATAGAAGGTCAAGAAGAACGGCTGCCTTGCTGGCTGTGCATAATGGGATGAAATGCTAAACTGATGCTACACTTTACACTGGCCAGTGGGGTGGCCAGGACATGGCAGGGTGTGGCAAAATTGGCATGAACACTTAACGCCACCATCAATGTTTTGCTTTCTGGCGAAATATAGGAGCATACTTAGTAGGTTATTACTAATAATGGCCTACTTTTTGGAGCTATAAACCCACCAATGAATACACAACCATAACATTATAAGGCACTTTACGGTTTTCCTTGGGTGTTAAAGGTTAATTGTATCATCGCGTAAGGATATCACCCATTAATTACTTTATAATTAGTTATTTATCTCATACTTTAGTTTGGAAAAAAATGCTTAAACAATTTTTGGATTTAATATAGAGACAATAAATAGAAGTCGTTTTACAGAGCTCTCAGTGCTTTGCAGAGGTAATCGTACCGCTTGATATTTTTCACATTATGTCCCATGCTGTTGCTGTTACAACCACAATTTATCCTCCAAGAATATGTTCTTTTATTGGATGCAGCAACATTAACTACTACATATGTTTGAAGGGGAAGGAATAGAGATGTAGATACACACAAAAATGTTTTTAACCCCAAAAAAACACCTTATTTATGTGTTAACTGGAAAAGAAATGTTAACATAAAGTGGACGATTGCCCTGGTTCACTTTGTTGTGAGTGTAGCTCTCATTTTTTTCTAAAATGAAAATATAAAAAGTCTGCCCTGCATTTATATTCCTGCCCCTTCGAGTCAATGCAAAGGAACATGGTGGTCGTTGTATCATGCAGTTACAAAAGCAAGTTTCTATGCTAACTTTTCACATCTAAGGACTCAGCACTCTGAGAACAGCCACTTTTTGATTGACATGAATGGATTATTCCCATTAAAGACGTCACCATTGACCGTCTTACAGACAACTGTCTTGTTCCCCATTATTATATAGTCCAAACATGGTGATGATACAACATTTCTGTACGAAAATAACTTTTTCACAATACTATATCAAGTACATTTTTAAGAGCAACATATATTGTTTTCATTTGTCATAATTACAAACTTATTAGAAATAAACACTTGGAACTTGGACTATCCAACATGTAATGAGTCTGTGTAATAGGGCGGAGCTTTGGGGCGGAGCGTTCCTGGGTCTGCGTTTGTGATTGGTTGGGAGAGTGTAATATTAACCTACATGATAGGCTAGAATGCAAAAGGAAGGAAAGCTGTTCTATTGAACTCTTTATTGACCCTTTTTTTCTATCATCAATATACATCTATCGATATATATATATATATATATATATATATATATATATATATATATATATATATATATATATATATATATATATATATATAGTTATTGAATTATCGTCCAGCCATATGAATTTCTAAATTAGAATGATATTACTGAAACAATTTAACAATTGTCGCTATTCAGCAGTTTCTCTTCCTTCTAAGATGTAATATTTGTAATCTAGAGAGATTCACAAAGGCATTTAAAGCAGAGGAGAGAACCCTGGAGGATAAATCTCCCAGGCTGACAGGAAATATGAATAAAGTCGCAACATCAAACAGAAAGCCGGGGAGAGCTGTTTGTGTATTGCAAAGGAAGCAGCAAGGATGTCGGTCAGAGAGGCGAATGCAGAGGGTCATTCACGCTTCAGTGTTGAAGCCGAGTCCTGAGAGGTGTGTGTGGACCTGGAGGAGCAGAGTGTGTCAGCGTGCACACCTGAGGCCGCGAAGAATAGTATTCACATGCGGGGGGAAGGAACATGTGTGTATTGTGGCATTTTCATGGTCATGAACAGGTTGGGACCCAGAGAAAGATAAAAACGATAAAAAATGATTGCTTTGTCTCTGTCAGCACAAATCAGAAATTTTCTATCTGAATTTAAAAAATGGCAATTAACCTGAATGAATTAAAAAGTATTGTCTGCAGTTGGTGGAAATTGTGTAAAGAGTCTGTTTTAAATTACTGCTCTGGGGTTTATCGAATTTGAAGGGAGTCCATATGTCTGTGCATCTGCATATTACACAGCTTTCTTTTTAAAAGAAGACTAAGCCGAATTAGATACGGTTAAAATTAAATATGCACCTAATTTGTCCACTCACCTCTGCTGGATTCTTGTGGGCAGTAGTCGTTCAGCTCCTGGGCTGTGAAAGGCCAGTAGTCTTCTGAGTGTAATGAGATCATATCAGGAACATGACCGCCAGTAAAATCCATTATTCACCTGGGGGACCTCAATGTGCGTCTTCTTGGAACTGTGACAAATCAAGAGACCCCTGGAAGGTTTTATACTACTACGCTCACAGAAGGACCTTTTGTGGAAATTAAAGCAGAATTAACATAGAGAAAAAAACATACATATCATACTTATACCACTCATGTTTTGCATCAATAGAATGATGTTAAAAGACAAAACAAAAGATGGAAAGCATGCGTTAGCAGAAAAACGAAATAGTAATACAGACAAGAAGCAAAGACAGGAAGACAAATAAAGTCTATAGACGCACAGTTTAACAATTAGTATGGCATGTTTGAGAACTACAAATAATGTGGGGATTTCCATGTTCCACAAAAGGATGTCTGAAAATCTGTATCCTGGATTTAAAATTCAAAGCCCTAAATGTGTCTCAAAACACTCCAATAATAAATATGTTAATGCAGATGAGTCTCTTTCACACTGAAACACACACAGGAATCATGTTTTGTTATGTTGCAAGGTAAAGGTAACACAATAACTCAATCAGGCTTGTTTACAAATTTTTTTGCTTCAGAAAGAAGCAATGTGTGGGTTCTCTCCGGGTACTCCGGCTTCCTCCCACAGTCCAAAAACATGACTGTTAGGTTAATAGGCTTCTCTAAATTGTCCATAGGTGTGAGTGTGCGCGTGAATGGTTGTTTGTCTCTCTGTGTTGTCCTGCGACAGACTGGCGACCTGTTCAGGGTGTACCCCGCCTCTCGCCCAGTGAACGCTGGAGATGGGCACCAGTAAACCTCGCGACCCCATGAGGGATTAAGCGGGTTAGAAAATGAATGGATGGATATTTTCTAATGGCATCCAGATTATTAATAATTCATACCTTTCTAAATGATGGAAACTCTTTACCGGCATCACTGCATCTTAACCCTTTATTTTCATTGTTGAGACACTGCTTTAAAAACAGGGAAATGCTAAAAACAAATAAATACTGCCATCTAGTGGAGCCATCTCGCACTTACAGTTGTGTCACTAGAAAAACAGAAAACACGCACACAGATTTGAAAATGTACCCGCATTTTATGCTGAAACAGCCTCTGTGTGATTTAATGCGGAAGAGTCGTGTGAAGGAGCATCAAATGATCATGTGACAAATTCTGATATTGCTCCCTTCATGTTTGAGGGTTTTGGGGCACAGAGGTCATGCAGAGTTGGCTGACATCATGTGACCTGGTTTCGACAGCCCCTTTATAGCCAGTCTTATTGTATCGATAGAAAGTATTAATCCAAGTCATGTGATAGCCGTCATGGCGCTAAAGTGGGAACATTGATGCCCTATTGTTGATGTGAGCGGGAGGAAAAGTGGAAAAACCTAATGGCGAATTTGGGATAAAGATTAAGTTCCTTATTTCCTCGTGTGACATTTGACAGAATAACCTTTATCATGGCAAAAAAGAGAAAAAATAATGTATATTTTATGTTTAGTTATCTTTCTGATTATGTTTTTTTTGTGGTTTGGAGATGAAATTCAGACTACCTTGCACTATTTGGGAATCGGCTGCGCGCCGCGTCATCCGATGTTGCGTCTTGAATCGGTAAAAAAAAAAAAAAAAAAAAAAAACGAGCAGGAAGAAAGGGGGAAAGTTGTCTTTTTTGTCGCCTTTGCACTTTACAGAAGAGCGGAGAGCTCCCGCGGCTTCTACAATACACTTCCAACATCCGAGCACATTTGTTTTCATGCGCAACGGGACGCCCGCCAGAGGATACGGTGCAGACTGAAGTGTCAGAAAATAGTGTTTTATAGTCATTTTTTTCTTCAAATTATTAAACAAAACCAAAATAACTCAATATTATATTAAAAACGTAGTTTGCATGCTTCATTCGTCTTGCAGCCTTATCCGGCGCGATTTATGCCAAATAACCATTGTCAGACCCAATATTCTTGTTCGGTCAGATGATCTCGATGTTCTCAGGTCTGGACAAGCTCCGTCTTGTCCCAATGTGCTTATTGATGGCCCATCGGGGATCAAACAGACGCCTATTAGTCGGACAACCATAAACAGCAGTGGACCACATCAAAGCCACGCGTTGTTAGTCAGTATCCAGCGGGGATGTGAAGGAAGGTGGGGCGCAAAAGGTCCTTCTGTGAGCGTAGTAGTATAAAACCTTCCAGGGGTCTCTTGATTTGTCACAGTTCCAAGAAGACGCACATTGAGGTCCCCCAGGTGAATAATGGATTTTACTGGCGGTCATGTTCCTGATATGATCTCATTACACTCAGAAGACTACTGGCCTTTCACAGCCCAGGAGCTGAACGACTACTGCCCACAAGAATCCAGCAGAGGTGAGTGGACAAATTAGGTGCATATTTAATTTTAACCGTATCTAATTCGGCTTAGTCTTCTTTTATTTGTTTGTTTTGATTGCTGTTATTTTACCGAGGATGTCCTTAAGTGTCTGCAATGGACATTACTCGGTTTTAACGCGCACCAACCTGTGTTTAGAAGCAGCAAGCTTAATTGTGCGTTATGTCTCTGCAGCGCATCTTGGTGCTGCCTTCAGGAACCGCTCGGAGAACCAGCGCCGGAGGAAGCGCATCACGTTCAGCAAGGCGCAGCTGGGCCAGCTGGAGAGGGCCTTCTCCATCACTCAGTACCCCAACATCAAGATGAAGGAGTCTCTCGCTTCCGCGACTGGCTTACCGGAATCCAAGATTCAGGTCTGTCACATGTTCCATATGAATAAGGTGGCACACGTTTATATATGTATTTTCTTTCTTTTCTTTTTTTGCTGCCAATACTCAATGCCTATTTAATATTCAACAGGTGTGGTTTCAAAACCGTCGTGCCCGTTACTTCAAGAGCAAGAAACAAATGAGAGGAGCCTCCAACCCCCACGCTGACAACGCCCGACCGGGGTTCACCAACACTGCACCCTGCAGACCTTCAATGCCTCGCATGGATCTATTCCCAGCTATTCGCAGTCTACCGTCCTCGCCTGGCTACCCTGCTCCAAGTCTTCCTCAGGCCTCCAGCCTCTCAGCGATCCTCGCTCCTCCATCCCCTGATCTGTTTGCATGCTGTTTCTCGCATGCCTCCACCGATTACTGCCAGAGTTTAAGTCCTCACTCTGAACTTCATGACTGGGATTATAGGGAACTGGAAGCAGCATTATTCGGGTGCGCACCGGGAACCCAGCCAGAGGGCAGCCACTGCGCTGATGCTTCCCACGTTGAACCCACGGAGGGTCACCACGGTCAGCTCGAACTCAACTGCAACGATGACGACCTGGTTGATCTGTGCCTCAAAGAATTGGTGGGCGACCTCAGCCTGCCTGATCTGGACATTTCTGCTGCTATGTTGGACTATATTCTGTCTTGAGATATTTGATCTGTGATGTTATCCTTCACAGGATAACTATTTATACTACTTATTTATACGTTGAAGCACCTATTGAAAAAAATAAAATAAAATAAGAAAAAATATATACATTAACTCTGGTGGGTCTTAACTTCATAAAGCCATTTCTCCATCCAGCCGTCATCCGGCGCCGTGGCTTAGTTGGTTAAAGCGCCTGTCTAGTAAACAGGAGATCCTGGGTTCGAATCCCAGCGGTGCCTTTTGTTCGCTTTCGTTTTACATTTCTCTTTTACTTTTTTGTTTAGTTTGTCCCTTCATTTTCCAAACCTGCTCATCTTTGCGTAACAGGAATAGGCACAAAGAGCAATATTTAATCAGTCGGCATTGTAGTAAAGACGCGACAAAAGCGTCACGATCGTACGCATAGACATCATATATGTAGACGCCTCGTCGGGCGGGTTCTGCCCATGCTGCGGATGCGTCAGAGCGTCCGCCATGTTGAATGTGGCAAATCTGCAGTTAGTCTGAGTCAATTAAACAATATCAAAGGGAGTTTAATCTCAGAACATACTTTATATTCATAATATTTTTATTTTTGTAATATTACGAGTTTATTTTCGTATCCCTTTGGCTTCATTCTCCTGACTTTATACTCGTAAAGAATAAAAATAATTAAAAGAATCTAACCTGGCCCTATTACTCCAGGACTGAAATAGTTCTGCAAACTGTGACTATTCTGGAAATATTCCCCCTTAATTGTCATAATATGAGGTTTTTCTCTTAATATTACCACTTTTGTCTTTTTTTTTTACTTTATTGTCCTAGGACTTTTTTTTTCTCATATTAGTAACTTTCTCTTTAATACTCCCCTAAAACGTCTGTTCCTAATCTGTGACTATACCAGAACTTAAAAGGTTCACGTGCGACACGGTTTAATGAAATAATGAAGACCGCAATGTTTAGATTTAACCAGTTGACTTTTATATTCATAACACACACACACACACACACACACACATATATATATATACACATATATACACAGATATATGTCTATATATATATATATATATATATATATATATATATATATATATATATATATATATATATATATATATATATATATATATATATATATATATATATATATATATACACATATATACACAGATATATGTCTATATATATACACACACATATAAAACTGTTTGTACATTTCCATGCAGCACAGGAATGAGGCATCTTCTCTGATCGACGTTCACTACAACGGAACTTAACTTCTTTCTGCCACATACAATATGGCGGTGACGTTGACGTACGAACCCGCGCCCAACGAGGCGTCTACGTGTCTACGTATATATATATATATATATATATATATATATATATATATATATATATATATATATATATATATATATATATATACACGACACGAGTACAGCTAGTTTTGTAGTTTAGCAAAAAAGCCAAAAGATGAATAAATATTTAAAATCCAATGTTACAGTTTTTCTTATTACAATGATGAAAACAAAGACTTAAAACTATAGCAATTTAAGTCAGAAAAAAACAATAACAAATGGAGACAGTGCTCAGTAGTTACAGTTTTTATTTCATGGAAAGTATTTTCTGAATATCTTTTGTCCACCAGAGGGCATTAGTACAGCATGACAACGTTTATTCTAGCAGAACGTAAAATAAAGTAAATCTCCGCAGGGATCATATATAGTTGCGTGACAGAGGTGATGTAAAAGCGTAACACTAATTGTAAAAATGCATCTGAGGATTTAAACTTTAAAAGGTATGCAGATTTGGTGAGAACATGCATCAAGGATGCAACTTCTATGGGTAAAGACAAAACTGAGTTAGGTATGTGCATAGAATCAACCAGAAAACTAAAATTTAAAGGGATGACTCATGATTTTTTTCTCTTTTTTGCGGTGGGGTTATCTGGTTGTATCTGGAAAAGAAAAAATTTCACAACATTAAAATTTGGTAAAACTCCAGATCAGTTGGGCCTAGATCCTCAACCGGACCTCTTTCTGTCTTTAAACAACTCCAGTCTCAAAAATGTCATAGCAACTCATGTTAAGGGCTTTTAGGAACCTATGACTAAAATCGCATCTATATCATACGAGCTACTAAGTATTTACAGGGGAAATGGAATTTAAAGTTGTTGCACCACAAATTATCTTCCTGCGTGGAACATGTACAAGAAATGCAAAGCATTTCCAGTCAGAGGAACAGTCTGAACAGTATAAAGTGGTGTAAAAGGAAAAATATTAAAATTGCACAAGTAAACACTTTTTTTTCCATACCCTAACACACAATCTTTATTTATAAAGTACTTTAAAACAACCACAGCTGAAAGAAAAAGTTGCACATAACTGCATCGCCGACTAAATTCGTACAATAAAAGAGAACTTTTTTTTTAAATGACATTGGACCACAAAAAAAGAAATTATTGCAATAAAACAAATGGGATCAAACCGAGTCTGAGGTTGAAAGCCAAAGAATAAAAACTGGTTTTAAAGATAGGCAATGAAGTACAGGAGCCTCTTTTTCTGTACAGTGGTAGGTTACGTTACAGTTGAGGAGCAACACTAGATTTAGACCTTGCTACCTGCAGATGGTGCTGTTCAGCTGACCTGACTGACCGAGAAGATAGGGTTAAAGAAGCTTGGAGGGTTATGAAGGGGCAAGATCTTTAAAACATTTAGAAACAAAGATATAAAATTTAAAATAGACTCTAAAACAACGAGGCTGCCATGGAGTGAGGCCACACCGGTTGGCCTCACTCCATGGCAGTGGAGGAACACATTGGAGAAAAACCACATCCTGCCTCCACTTCCTGAGCGGAAATGCAAATATGACAGCGATTGACTGCTTTTGCATAAAACTCTCTGATTGTTTTGGAACTGGAGCTTTTTTTTTTCAGGATGATAGAAGACATGTTTCGATCTTGCCCACCTCCAGGTCTAGCCGTCAGCCTCAGGATACAGGTCCAGCTGATCTGCATTTGTACTAAATGAAAACGATGTGAGAGATATCTAGAGTAGATCTTCACTTGTTATCACCTTGAACCTTGCTTCAAAAAACCTGAAGTATCCCTTTAAAGCGGGGGCATCAAGCTACAGTCCTCGAGGGCCGCTGTCCTGCAACTTTGAGATGTGACCCTGGTCCAACACACCCAAATTAAATGGCTACATTGCGTCCTCAGCATGTAGTCACGTAATTATCTAATTATTTTTTTGATTCAGATGTTTTGGAGCAGACAGACACCAACCTTTGAGTACTGGAGATTGACACCTTTGCTTCAAAGTGTAATTCATCATGGTAAGCCTCAGCACATGGACATGAGGAGTGTAAAGTATAAATGCAGTAACATCAAATACGTTCTGGATTATTACTGGGCTCATGTTCGTTGTTACATAGAGATGTAACAAAAACACGTTGTGGACATGTCTTCAGCTGGCCTATTTTTTCTCTGCCCTGGACGGATCAGTTGGGACCTCATGTTCGCAGCCCAGCCAGTAGTTTGCAATGGATCTTGGGTAAGGAGGGCTGACGCGGTCCAGGCGTTTCGTCCGCAGAGACACTCTGTAGTACTTATCTGTCAACGTGAACAGGATGGAAACAGACAAGCCAAGAAAGAGTTTAAGGGAGGAGGTGCAAAAAAAATTAACAGATCTACTGAAGTAGGGTAAGTTGGAAAACGACTCCCTGCCTTCCTTACCTTTCTTGAAAAAGTAGACATTTTGAACAGGGATGCTTTGGTAGTCCTGCACTGTAGCTACTTCAGCCGTGTCGCTGTAGTCTTGGCCAAAGTCGAACAAATCGTCAAACAACCACGTGTCGTCAAACACGTAGCGGCTTTGCCTTCTGCGTTGGGGGCCCCGTCTCCTGCTGGGCCTCTTCCTCCGCCCTCTGCTCCGTTGCCTCACTGGTGGAGAAGGTAACGTGGGATTGGGACTGAGAGAAACCTTCCCTACCAAGGCAGCATCCACAGGGGGGCTGAAGCCCTGCCAGTCCCTCATGGTGAGTTTGGGGCTGGTGTCATGATTGTCTGAAGGAAGAGGAAGGGATATTAAAAGGCAGGAAGGTTATTTTGGTCCATAGACATCATAAACGTAGACGCCTCGTTGGGCGGGTTCTGCCTATACTGCGGATGCGTCAGAGCGTCCGCCATGTTGAATGTGGCAAATCTGCAGTTAGATTTAGTCGCATAAACAGTATGAGAGAGAGTTTAATCTCAGAACATACTTTATATTCGTAATATTTTTATTTTTGTAATATTACAAGTTTATTTTCGTATCCCTTTGGCTTCATTCTCCTGACTTTATACTCGTAAAGAATAAAAATAATTACAAGAATCTAACCTGGCCCTATTACTCCAGGATATAAGATAGTTCTGCAAACTGTGACTATTCTGGAAATGTCCCCCCTTATTTGACATAATATGACGTTTTTCCCATAATATTACCACTTTTGTCTTTTTTTTTTACTTTATTCTCCCATGACTTTTTTCTCATATTAGTAATTTTTACCTCTTTAATACTCCCCCAAAAAGTCTGTTGCTAATCTGTGTCTATACTATTCTCTCTCTCTCTCTCTCTCTCTCTCTCATATATATATATATATATATATATATATATATATATATATATATATATACATATATATATATATATATATATATATATATATAAAAATATATATATATAAATATATATGAGAGAGACTTCAAAATGTGTATATGCACATCGATCAAAAACCAATTTAGCTGCCAATGTCTATCAGTTAATCTCTCTATATATTTTTTACAAGTATATGTAAGCTCCATCTATATCTTTCTATCTCAATACTTAAAACATATATACACAGGGAACATAGACGTTCACTACTTTCTGCCACATACAATATGGCGGTGACGTTGACGTAAAAACCTACGCCCAATGAGGCGTCTAAGTTTATGATGTCTATGATTTTGGTCCATATTAACACGATAGCATCTTGCAGTTGCTGCAGAATTTAGTCCTATCCACTGTATCACAAAGATGTACTACTGGATTGATATCCGTTGACTTTAGAGGCCACTGTTGTACAATAACATCGCAGATGAAATTGGGACTAATTGTACTAGCCCAATCTATCATTGTCCAACTTTAATGAGCCTGTGTGTATTGCATCCACAGTTTTCTATTGTTGCCAACCCAGTGTGGTATAATTTAGGTTTCCACATGGTTTATCATCTCAAACCAGTCTGTGCGTCCTTCACGGCTCCCTGACATCAACAGTTTTCTTTTTTTTCCGTACAACAGCGGCTCACTCGGTGCTTTTCCCCCCCTAAAACAATTCTCTGCAAACTCAAGAGATAGTTGTAAGTGAAAGTTCAACAAATCAGCAGAAATACTACGCTGTGACAGACTGGTGAGCTGTCTAGGGCGTAACCCCCGCCTGGGGATCCTGCAAGGACAAGAGGGCACAGACCTGTTTGAAACCAGCAATCATGCAACATTCAAAGTCCTTTCTACCTCGGTTTCCTGAAGTTCAAACCGGTGATGCTCGGTTTGAACTTCAGGAAATAGTCTTCACCCCGTCTAGATGTGTAATGCACTGAATACCTGCAATGTGATTGACTGCTCCACCATTTGTCTGAGCAAGCAGTTAAAAAAGCTGTACCTAATAAATTGGCCGGTGAGTGTAAACCTCCAGACATTTTAAATAAATTAGAATATGTGTTCTAATGAAGCTCTTCTGTCAGATTAAAAGCATCCTTTGAAATAACAACCTTTAAGCAGGAATTAAACATACTTTTCCTTAAGTCCAAATTTCTTCATTAGAAAGGTGGAGTTTTTTTTATTATTGGTCTGATGTAATAATGTAATATTAAATGTGCTTTTATTAGCTGTAGACAGAAAATCATCCTAATTGACAGAAACAGTGGCTGGAAAGCATTGGTTTATATATAACGGATTTACTTAGTGAATAGAGTTACTAAAATAAATGTATTCTCATGTGCTGAATATGACTATAAGGGAGCACAGCTCTATCTGGGTCTTACAAAAGCTTCCAAAGAGATCCGTGAAGAGGTTCTCCAATGGCTGATCGCAGAACAGGTCTGTGTATCGCGTGAACAGAACGGATGGAGCGGTTCTGCTCAAGAAGACGCACTCTTCATGGGACGGCTGGTGCTTGAACTCATACTGGTAATATTTATCGCCTGGAAAATCAAACAGAGTACTCTTAAAACAACTGTTTCAAATCTAAAGAGACGTTAGTGATTGCTTATTTTATTTGCTATTTAAGGCATGAAATGAACAACACAAACATCTTATTTTCTAAATCAAATTTTTTTCTCTGTCTTTGCAGTCTTTTTGTAGTTGAGAAGAGGAAAATCTTTTGCTACTCAGGCGCCCCCTGGTGTCCAATTGAAATACTGTAAATAACCATTTACACCACATTCAAATTTTGGGATCAAAATTTACGCCTGCCCTCCCTCTTCTTCCAAAGGTTATCCTAATCAAGCAAGTCTGAGCGTCTGCTTGAGATACCAACATGTTTAGTGGCGCACTAAGGAGCGGGATAAACCTGTGGCCCTGTTGATATTTTAAATGCTGCCAAACACCTCTCATCCTACTGCAGATACCTTTAAAAAAGTAGGCCTTTTCTTTTCCTCTGTGATTTGGTGCAGGTACAGCAAATGCTGCATCCAGATTATCTGGGATGCCTTCAAAGCCGACGGAAATCTCCCTCGGATAGTCCTCATCTAAGACGTCCCCGTCAAATCTCCAGTACTGGTTGCCCTTGGACACAAAATATGCAGAGCAAAATGATGTGAGCTTTGAGGACACTGATTTCCTCACGGTGGTTGTATGAGGAGTTTTTATAGAGTAAAAAGTCTACAAACTATGCCTATTATTTTTTGTCTGTATAACACAAAGAAAAAAACCCTGAAAATATCCATGAATCAAAATGCTAGTTCCTGTCTCTCACTGCTAAACTGTTTCTAATGCATTTCATGTGTATTAGTAGGTATCTCTACATGTATCCACACCATTTCATAATTAATTTTTGTTAAAAAAGATTATTATTATTATTATTATTTTTATTTTTTTTTACATTTCATCACTTCACAAACAGACACTTCAGTGATTTTCTTGGAGTTTTTGTTTGGCAGACAAGCACAAAAAAGTGTGTGATTATTAAGTGGAAGTAAAATCATGAAAGTCCTTAAGGTTTACATCAAATAAAAATCAGAAAAACGTAGTGAGCATTTACAATTAACCCTTTAAAGTACGCCGGTGCAGTGGTAAATTGATTCCTGTCTGTAATCCAACTTTCTGTGAGTCAGAGGTGAATATTAGTGAACAAACAGCATCACGAAGATCAAGGAGCTCAGCCGACGGGGAGAAGTTTAAATCAGGTTTAGGTTACAACACAAAAATTACTCACGGGACGCAGAGATTTACGGCTCAGTGAGACACAACAGGATAGCTATTAGTCACACGCTCCACAAATCGAGCTGACTTTTATACGAAAGTGGCAACAAGAAACCAGTTGTTGAAAGAAAGCGCTCAGAAGTGAGGTGAAAATTTGCCCCAACCCTTACTCTATAAGGGACCTGGCAAACATGTGGAAGAAGTTGGTCTGCTCAGATGACCAGACCATCGTAGGGCTATTGATGGCCTAAAGGCTAGAAGAGTGTGTTTGCATTCTGAGAACCTGGTCTGAACCCTGCAGACTGCCACTATATGGGTCCCTGAGCAAAACTCTTAGGCACAGATAATTCCCCAGGTGCTGTAAAAGCTCCACACTGCTACCTAAGGGATGGATTAAATGCAGAAGACACATTTCGATGGAACTTATGATTGCAATCACGAATAAATATTTCTTCTTCTTTGAGCTTTAAATTTTACTTGTATAGCAGAAAGCTATCACTGCTCATCAACCTGAAGATATGTGAGGCATGTTGGTGGCAGAATAATGCTGTGGGGATGCTTTTTTTTAGGGATTCGCAATTTTGTGTTAGCCTATCCAATAAAATCCTGTATAAAACACAACTTTGTGGTTGTAACATGACAGATACTATAGGACATTATTTGCGTTATGCTTGAAAAAATTCCAGACTTAAAAAAAGTGAAACTGAAACTATTTTGATTAGCTAACTTTTTTAAAATTCATGCATTTATTCAAAGTTATACTGGACAGAAAGATCTCAATAACCTTTAGATACAAATTTTTAAGAAAACCACATTTAGATTCCCAGGTCAATAATGAGAAAGTAGGTTACCTTCTGGGAAAAATCTGAATATATCATCTGGATATATTAACAAATCCTACTTTATAAGGGGGATCTTTTCTCACACCGTTCTGTAAATTGACTGCTGTCTTTTACTCCAACTTGAATATTGTAATTTTATCTGAATATGCCATATTATCAATGAATATAGGTGCAATTTTTTTTCTCTTTCTGATAAATTGTTTCTCTTGCTTTAGAACTTCACTTTAAATTAGCTTTTTTACTCATATTACATAATAGACAGTGTAACTCTGTGTTTTTGCCACCGTCACGTCCAAATTTCCTCATTGTGAAAAAATACCGGCATTACTGTTCTATTCTATTCTATTCTATTCTATTGTATTGTATTCTATTGTATTGTATTCTATTCTATTCTATTCTATTCTTTCTAACAAGTAATATTTTTATTGACTTAATTGACTAAAATGGTTTGAAAGTCCAACATGAGAAACTGCATGCAGCCATACCTCATAAAACTGATGTTGAATTTTCTTTCCAGTAATCCACTCTTTGGCAGAAAAAATGCTCTTAATTTTGCAATTACATTGTATTAATAACAGATTCATAAAGATTACATTGTGATCAAGCTATGGCTGAATGATTGGTTGTTCAAAACTGTTTTCCTAGCTCTTCTTAAAGTTCGAAGCAAACTGCCCAGAGAACCGACACGGACTGCAGCAGTTCCCACCTTAAAGATGTACGACTTTCCCTGGCAGTTGATGCGGGTGAACGCAGCGCTGATGGGTCCCGGGATCCCCCACACCTGCTCGATGAGTTTAGGGTAGCCAGGAAGAATCGACTTGTCATCCAGCTCAAAGAAATGTTCACCTGGGGGAGATGAGACCAACTATAAGGCTTAAAAAATCATATTTTAATAGTCCCAATCTGTTGCTTATCTCCTGGAAAAACGCTTTATGATCCTTAGAGATGAAGTGCTATTAAAATCATATATAAATATATATATATATAATGTTTTCATTATGTTGGCATGGGTGTGCAGTCTATCAATGCTATTTTGCTACAATTTATTTTCATACATTTTATTTGCCTTAAATGAACAAGAAATTGTCTCAATTTATACCCCTACATGAGTTAATGTAAGTTCATGAAACAAACAAATAAACAAACAAACAAACAACAAAGACTAAGTTAATTATCAAGGTAGTCAGAGTTAACAATTTCTGTTGCAGCCGTAATAAAATGCATCCTATTTACAGTGTTTGATTGGCTTTCGACGGGGATCCATTTGGGGACGGAGGGTTCTGTGTTCTGTACATGCCGTGTACATTTTAAGTCAGGTGGTCATTTTTTAACTTTGACCTGTCCCATTACACTTTGGAAAATCACACAGAGAAAAACATGTTGACTATTAATAATGGAAAACTGGCTATAAGGATCAAATTGGCTCCCAGAGTCTCTGGAGTGTAAATTAGAATAAACAAAGAGTAAAGTTTACATGTGATTAAAGACAAAACTGAAACATCAGGGCTATCTCACAAATGTAATAATTTAGACCAATAAAGCTTCCAATTATAGGTGCTGAGATGTATTTAAAATACAACGTCTAAGAGGGCGTATAAAGGGGATTGTAATGACGTCTGACTTTGCAGTAAAGTCCCAAACTATTCATACCCACGGCAAATTTATGTTTAAGATAATCTTTCAGTATCTTTCTTCTGACTGGTTGTAATATTATTGTTCTGAGTAGCCCAGTCAGAGTCCTGACTTTAACCTGAGTTGTAAGTTAGGCGTGATGGACCATCCCAAGTCTCAACATCCCAGACTTGGATCTCATCATCAGAGATAAACCATGAAAATACCAGTGGGAACATGGAAATAGCTACTCAGCAATTAGAAGTAGCTTTTTTCACATTGATAACTGAGACTGGCTTAAATAATTTTGCATTGTTTGTAAGTGCAAATAAAAACACATTATTTTTTTAATTGATACTACTTTTACGTTATTATCTCTTGAGAGATGCTTATTTTCCATCCAGATGAAACATCTTGTGCTTCTGAAATGTTTTTGAAACAAAATCTGCCAGGGGTATGAATAATTTTGGGCTTAACTGTATGACAGTTTATTTTGAAATCAGGCCCACTCAGCTTCCGAAAACTGACGTTCTCCATTCTCGCTGTGAACCCTCATAGAAACGAAGTGTTGAAGACAGCTGAACTCTTTTCATGTGTAGGGTTTACCTCTAAATGCATAGATGGAGCCGTTCTTCAGCTGCAAGAAGGCATCAAAAGGTCGGCCGCTGCAGGGCGCTGCGTTGGGGTCAGCGGTTGGCGAGGACCCATGCGTGGTGTTGGGCGGGGGGGTCAGAGAGGAGGGGACTGTCGGTGCGACTGTGTTCCCGTTTGGATCCGTCTCCATGTCGGTCATCTCCTCTGCTTGGTCAAACGTGTCCCCTCGAGAAACTTGGGGCAGAATACGTGGTCAGAATACGTGGTCAGGCATGACACCGTTTGATTTGAATAATGACCTTTTCCACTCAAATAGAATGAAGATGGTGTCATTGGCACTAACCCTTTTTGGGGCAGATGGTGTTAAAATCCTCACAGCAGCTCCCATAATACACACACATGGAGTCACACTGGCATTTTTTCTGTGGGCTGAAGGAGCCACAGCGACCCACACAGGACTCTGTAGAGGTGCAGTTTATTTGTTTCAGTCACAGAGTGCAGATTTGCATCAGTGGTCAACAGCAAACATGAAATGCTCAGAGTGTTTACTGAGGGGAAAGCACCAGTCCAACAATGTCAGGCCCTCCTCTACCATCAAAGAGGTGCTTTTTAAATATTAATCAGTATGACAGCTAACAAACATCAGTATTTAAACTATTTTTATATACTTTTATTTATCGCATGATTCATTGATTACTTGAGTGAAGTCAATTAATACAGACTGTTGGTAACATTTGACTTTAAATAACAGATTTAACAGCTATATTACCAAATCATTTATTGCAATGGATCTGCATGAGTCAATGATTATCACCAAATTATCATTTGGACAAAACAATCCCAGATTTTGGGGCTGCTTTTGCTGGAATATAAAGAATTTGTTGCATATTTTTTTTTAGCCAAAAATAAAAAACAACCCCAAAAAATGCGTTTTTACAATTTTTTTCTTGGTTTCCTCTTTTGTCTTTTCCTTTTTCGCTTTTTTATTTTCTGTTTTAGGTTTGTTGTACCTTTAGTTTTACCATAAAGCAAACAAGCAAAGATTATTATTAATAATGAGGATTTTACAAGCACCCACTGCTGGATGAAGAGATATAAACAAGGTAACGGTACAACAAACGTTAAACAAACAGAGCTTTAAGACATTTTTTTCAAATAATCCCTTTTGGTCAAATTATAACAACCCAGTGGGAAAAGGTCATTATTAAAATAGTCTGTGCAATGGATCTGCATGAGGCAATGATTCGTCATTTGGACAAATAAAATCCCAGATTTTATTAAATATAAAGAATTTGTTACATATGTGGAGTGCAGAGTAATTTAGAAGGCAACATCTGAAAACTTGATTTTCTTTGTAGCATTTTTTAACCAAGATTAAAAAAACAACCCCCCCAAAAATGCTAGTTGTACATGCGTTTTTACAATCTTTTTTCTTGGTTTCCTCTTTTGTCCTTTCCTTTTTCGCTTTTTCATTTTCTGTTTAAGGTTTGTTGTACCTTTATTTTTACCGTAACACAAACAGGCAACGATAATTATTAATAATGATGATTTTAGAAGCACCCACTGCTGGATGAAGGGTTATAAACAAGGTAAAGGTACAACAAACATTTAACAAACAATATATATTTTTTTTTCAAATAATCCCTTTTGGTAAAACTATGACAACACAATTATTTTAGTCATAAACCAAACATCCCCTGTCAGTCTTACCTTCTGCTCCAAAAGTGGTGTCCAGTAGGAGCACCAGGCCCAGCAGAACCACTGCTGGCTTCATGGTAACTCACAGCAATCAAACTTTCAACTTATAACCAAATAACTGCAAATAAAATGCTTTAATTTAATCAAATAACAGCCGACGGATGAGTTTGAGCTGGGTGCCCCACTCTCTGAAGAGAGTCGATAGATATTTGGTCAGAAGCTGCGGACCCCGAGGCGTCTGCTCTCCTGATTGGTCAACACCCGGCTGCGACAATCATTAAGCTGAAATAAATGACCTCGGCCCCGTCCATCACAGATGCATCCTCCGAGCATAGCACGAACATTAATGTCCGTGTAGCCCAACGCAAAACTGTAAATAGCGTACATACTGTGTGTGGGGTTTGTGTGTGCGGTGCACTTGTAGTTTGGAAAGAGAGCAACACGGATTTTACTTTAAATGTTGTGTAACCGCCGCAGACTTTCCATCCTATTGATCACTGGGATAAATAAACAACCAAAAAACAAACACAGGGGGTTTCTTCTACCACCTTTAGCCCCAATATTACTTGCTTAGTCTCTGAAAACATAAAAACAATTTGATATATATCAATATATATCTAGCTATATCTGTCTATATAGATATAGATAAGTATATATTAATTGAGTAGCAGCTTAAAATCTTCTGGCAGATGTTTTTGATGGAGCACCATAGCGTGTGTACAGAAAGACGGCCGCCGCTCTGACGGCTCTTCATCATTCATTGATAGACATTTGTTACTCATTGCAAGATTTACCTACCTCTTATTTAACAGCATTGAAACTTGGCAGTCAGTGTGAGTTGCTGTTTTAAATTTAAATTATATCAAAGACATCGCTGAGCAGGATATTCTAATCCCAATCCCATCCTTCCTGCTCCTTAAAAAAAAAGGAAAGTCAGAAAGATTTCATGCTTTTAAATCACGTTCGGCAAAAAAACGCTAAAACTTTGTGAGGCTAGATTAGGATTGCATGTGGACTTTGCTTGTCAGTAAAGTCTGTATCATGAAGTTATCCTTGGGCTTCTGCCATTTCACTAATATCGCAAAAGGAACAAAGCTTAGAAAGCACAGAAGTGCTGAGCCTCACATAATACACAAACATTCATTTTGAAATTGAAAGATAATGTCCCGGCCCATGCGATAAACTTTATTTAAATGCATTTTTCTAATGTACGTAGCTGTTGAGTTTCATGTTGCGTTTTGTTAACACATTGCTAGTTTGGCTATTTATTGTACAAATTGTGCTCATGCACTTTCATCGCAGCACTTTCATGGTATTTGGCGACACTTTTATGTCATCCACTGATCTGATTTACCCAATTAATAATTTTTTTTACCATATCGGAAGTTAACTGCAGCCTAACAGATCTGATATGCAAGGAGTCAGTTATGTGAGCAATAAAGAGGTGCACTCACTTTAATTCATTGATTTTTAGAAAAAGACATGAATGAACTGTTGGTTCAACCATTATATGACAATTTAGTTATACATGTATTTACAGCTGTTCCTTTTTTTAATAATAGCTATTAATCAATAAGCAAGTCAGCTGCAGACTGGATGGCCAGCTTTGGACAATGATCCAACCTTTGACCTTTTTATTGTAAAAAGGAATGCTGTGGAACATTCAATCATAAAGAAATGTGTTTTAATTGGTTTTAAAATATTTTCTACAATAAGATAAGAAATACCTTTTTCGGCCCACAATGGGGAAGTTAAGAGCGAGACAGTGGCAAAAAAAGAAAGCTATAATGTCATATTAAAACAATCATTATTTCCCTTTGAGACGTTTAAAAATCTCAACTATTTTCTTTCTGTCCAGACCATCACACAGTAAGCAAAAGATGTATTAATTCGACCGAGACGGTATTAAAAAGAGAACTTTGGGGGAAAAAACGAATTAAAATTAATGAATTTCCAGATAAAGGTTTTTTTATCCCAACATGGTAACTTTGAGGAATGGTTCTACATAAGTGTTTCTTTTTGTTTTTCTATTTGATGAGGTGGTTTATTTATTTTTTTATACTGCAAGCTGCAGGTTTGATGCAAAAATCTGACAACAAATTTAAGTGAATAGCTCTAACAAGAAAGTACTTTCTCTTTCTTTTGTCCTATTTTGGCCTACTGGTTCTATTTTGAGTTGTACCGCTTAACCTTGCTCTTTCAGCAGCAGAAATCAGTGTTTTGGTTTACGGCTGTGCATTTTATGATCTCTTATCTCACATATGAAGTGTTGGAATAAGTAATTTATAAAACACACAAGAGCTTGTATAAGGGAAAGCTTTGCACTGTTTTACGGCTGTTAAAATTTGCAGTCATATTCAGAATTCGACTCTTTAAATGTTTTATTTGAGACAGTATAATCATATTTTAAGATGTTAGCCAACATAAAAGAACATTTTAAGGTGGAGTAATTCGTAGAACATCAATTCAAATGAAAAAAAAAACTTTTAAAGATACCACAAAACTTGCAGCAAAGCTGTCATACTACATGCACCCTAAAAGTATGATTTCTAAGTGTTAAATCATACTGCACTCACAGAATATAGTTTGAAAACATTATTTAATTTTTTTTTAACTTCTATATAATATATAATATTGTGAACTGTGTAAATTTTTTGTTGCTTAAAACAAATGGAAGATACCGAATTTACAACCTCAAGCAAACGTCAAATCTCTTAAAATACTACCAAATTTAGCTCTTCTCTTATATTATTTTGAGAAAAATTCTTGTTTAGACCTTCAGTTCAGATCCCAGCATTCATTTTTACTTATTACATCTCTTGTTAATAATTCAGAAAATAGGAGACTGGGGATTTTGAAATAAAATACAACTAATTGTCTGAACCAAAGCTAGCTGGTTAACAAGCTTTTTTAAGCTTTTAATGAAAAGTGTCCAGTTTGAACTCGTCACAGTTTGGCTTCTACACTGATAAGATAAAACAAAAAAAAAGAACACCTACACAGCGAAGTAATGGCTGTTCATTTAAGTGAGAACTGAGCTATGCTTCCCTCTCTGGTAAATTGTGGACCAAAATATCAAACCTGTTCACAGTTTTAGGTTTCTCGGTACAAAAATCTTCAAATCTGTATTTTTCAAAATTGCAAACCAGTATGAAACAAAAAAAATTGTGAAAAAGTTGTAAAACCTCTATTTATAAACCATTTTAGAATCCAACCTCCAACATTGCACCAAAAGTTCCTGTTGCTTTATCTTCCCTGTGTACTAAAAGTACAGTAAGCTTTAATATCCGCTACAATAGTGCATAGTACATCTAATTGAGCTTTCAACTCGAATTTAAGAATTTATTTTCAATCTTTGCATCTTTTGGTTTCCTTTTTATTCTACATGCTAAAGTTGTCTTTGCAGTCCCAATATCACAGGGTTCTGAATAGGTTCATCATTTCATGTCCACTCACTGTTAACTACTGTAAATGATGACATATAAGGGATTATATAGGCTTTGTGTTGCATACGTGTCTCAGCTTACAAGCCATACAAGCATACAAGGGACTTAAATGATTAACACTTTAAGGCTGGATAAGAGTAAAGTTGATGTTTCTGCGCTGAGTGGGGCAGATAGCTGGCTAAAGTAGTTTGATTAAATTAAAACAGTAACTACAGGAGATGTTGCACATGTGATCAGGGAGGACTAGAATGATAAAACTAGCAGCCAAACGTTAGTTATAGCTTATAATGCCGGTCAGGAAGTAATAGTGTTTAGGTTCAAGTCTATTTTTCCTCCATTTTGCACAATGCTGGGTTTGGTGAAAAAAGATCAAAGTTCAAGAACTCATTTTATTGCTAAAAATATTTTACCAGTAGTAAGACAAGAATTAAAGAAGCACAAACAAACAAAGGCTTTAAAACAACACATTAAAATTGATGAAGATAATAAGGATCAAATTTGACCATGGAGTTGTGAGGGATCTATAAACCAGGTCACATACAAAGTTATTGAAAGGGTTGTTAGGTATTTAATTTGTGTATCCTTGTTTAAGTCTCGAGTAACACGTTCCTGATCTACGGAGCTGCGTCGTTGTGCTTTTCGACAGAAGTAAAACTTGGCCCGTATTTTCTTCCGTTTGTCGACTTTAAGTTGTGAAACCTGAACTCTTGTAGACCTCGTATTGGAGACTGCCAGCGGGCTCCATATCCACTGTCAAATGCACAACCCCCTGAACTTTGGTTACACATGGTTGAGCTGGACTCCTTCACGTGATAAACCTGATCATTGTTTGGCAATCATTGGCTCCATCTGTCCAGCCCTCCCCCCGTTCTCTAGAGCTGCCTCCCTCTCTTTACCAGCCGCTTCATCTCCCTCTCTGTCAAGGATTGTGAACACTTTGGTGTTGAGTTAATGTTTGATGTGCAGACATAGAGAGTAAATAGCATTCATTTAAGTCTTCCTACCAAAGCAGCTCTGCACCGTGCAGATCTCCACTTTAAGATCATCTGCGGCTGTGAAGTCTTTCTAGTACCTGTTTGTCCTTGGCCTCCTCCTCCTCCTCTTCCTCCTCCTCCGTGCACAGGACCAGTGTGTGCCTGCCTCAACTTCCTGGGCCTGCTGGACTGCCAGGCATTTAAGAGAGTTTTCTAACTCTGGTCTGTTCGTTATTCTTTCTAAGATCATCATGGATGGCTTTTTGAACGTACTGAAGTGGTTGTGGTACCACAGAAACTTCCTCATCATCGTCATCACTCCGCTCGCCTTTCTTCCTCTACCACTGGTCATTCCCACCTCGGTGAGTGAATGAGCTAAACTGTTGACATCAGAATAACATTTTTGTTCCGTCTCACACTTGTGGCTCACATTTATCTAACCGTGTTCTTACTCACGGTTAGATAGATGTGTTAACAGCTCAAGTCAGACACCCAGGTGATAAAAATCTCAAACAAGTTGTGGTTCAGCTACTGTTACTGTTGAAAATTAGACCAGTTTGGTGAACCTATGAACCTGTCATCCGAAAAGATATTTTGGATGACAAAATGTGGCTAATTAAAAGTTAAGTTGGGGGATCTATTTTATTTTAACAATAAAAAGTCAAGACTAAAGACGTACAAAAGTAAATAGAACATATGGTAAATTGCACAGCCAAAGCCTTTGGATACATTATTAATGTTGTTTTAAACAACTTCACAAACTGAGATAGATTGTTCATGGGATTTCCTGTCAGTTGTAGAATTTCCATGGTTTTATGTGGACTCGAAACCTTTACAAACAAAATGCAGAGCGATTACAGCAAGAACAAAGAAAGACAAGTCTGGATGTTCAACAATATTAAAACATTTCCTGACAAACTGTAAGACTCATTACTCAAATAACTTCAAAAGGAAAGGTTTTGCAAATAATAACCAAAGACCAGGGAAAAGTATAATTTTAAATAAATCCAAACCAGCTCATTTAGTTGGAACTCTTTTAACAAACAAAATATCTCCTACACAATTTAACTGGTTAACAGTTAATTCGATGCAATCCTAATGGTTTGAGTGTCAACTTGGCTCTCCTGTGAACCATGTTGTCTGTGAAGTTTCTAAATAACTTACATGAAGTTTTTTTTTTAATTTTAGAACTAACGAAGTTCAAAGGTCCCCAAATGTAATAAAGAAAAATTAACATAAAACCATTTGTTTGACTGATACACCCAACTACACTTAAAACAGTTTATTTTACCTCCCTTAAAACTGTGAAAAAAAAGTACATAGATATATTATCTCCTAATATGAGATTTAAAATTAATACTCATATTAGTGTCAAACAGTCATCTTTAATGTCTTTCCCTTTCAAAAGAAACATTCAATATAAGATCAAAGAAATTGCAACGTAAAATTCAATTTTAGCAGTGGAAATTTTTGTGTCGGATAGTTTAAACCGTGTTTTATATTTTTACTGTAGAACTATAAAAGTTATCTTGTGAGACAAGAGCACAACAAACTGTTTTATGATCAAGGGTTGCTACTATCTGCTTGTGTAAAGTCTTATTGCATTTTAAAGACAGGCAGCGATAAGACGAAGGACATGAAAGCTTGATAACTTTACAGTAACTTTGTGTCTGCCTCGGCTTCTGTGTGTCTCTGCTAAAGCAGAGTTTAATCACATGTGCATCATTTTTTAATATACAGTCATGGTCAAACGTTTTGTGCACTCTAAACGATATTGACTCACACTTCTCTAACTGGTGTAGGAAGTTGATCACAACTTGTATGGTTTGGTTTCCCCGCCTGCTTTTTGAGAAATTATCCCAGGTTCTTTATGGGGTCGAGATCTGGGAAGTATCAATGTTATGGTCCTTGAGCCACTTTATCACTTTGCCCTGTGAAACTGTGCGTCCTTATGTTGGGAAAAGCATTGATCACTGCCAAACTGTACCTGGACTATTGGATGTTCTTGGTAAATCATTTGAGCCAATCTTGTGTTCTTGGGTACAGCTGTGCTGATTTCCATTCCCTTGGATGAGAAGCAAGGTGACATGACTGCTTCACTGTCTCCATGCAACAAGACTCATAATATTCTCTTTTTTCCCCTTTATAAACAAGTTATTTTCCAGATTTATTCTCCTATAACAAGAATGATTCCCCAGTGAAAATACTTGGGCGACAGTCGTCTACTATCCATCCTTCAACTTTCTGCAGAATTTAAGTCAGTCCTTAATAACTTCCTGAACAATATTCGTGGCTGTTCATTTTGCCAGGTAATTGTCAAAAAGCCCTTGATCTCTTGATGCCAGTGTTAAGCAAGCTCTGCACAGCTGGAAAGACAATGTAACCCATTCCTCTGCAGTTTCCTTTTTTGCACCGCAACAGAACCTCTCAACTTTATTGTTCTTATCAGGAAAATTGTTTTGTTTTGCGCAACGTTCTTTACAGCAGTATTCTGAGTTTGAGTTAATTCATCTGAATGTTTGTTTTGGGGTGGTAACCATTCTGGGTTTAGAAAGATGAGCTGTTTCACTGCTCAGACTTTTACCACGTTGTGTTTCTACTTCACCTCAAAAACTTTCATACATGGGTGACCTCACATCTCTGTTTATTCTAAACTATTACTTCAAACACTCAGACAGTTTGCAAATAACTTACATTTATTACAAGCATGCAACATGAACTAATACAACATTGGAATAATATGTAGCATTGTGTCAAATATTACAGGATTATGTTCTTTTTCTCACATGTTCATTTATTCATGTAGCTACTTCAGCAATTCGGCTGTCAACATTCACCCTGTTGGTCCACACTTTTTTGCCTCTGCAGTCTTAGTTCAGTTTCAAAGATTCAAACATTATAATGTTAAGCTCTTTCAGGAGATGACACCTTGGGCTTCTGCTAATTATAATTTAGACTACTTTTGAAAAGGTTTAATTTTGTCGAAGCAGGTTTTTCCCAACTGTAATTCATAGCGCTGAAATATGCTCATAAAGGACAACTACTACTCCTTTCAGCAAGAAAAACGTCTGTCTTTCCCATTTTTACAAAATCAGAGTTATAGCTAGTATAAACTGTATTGGGATAATGTTATGCTATACGCTAATGCTGTCATAAGCCATATCATTGGCACACTAACTAAGTTTTGCTGTTGCTAGCAAGTCAGCTTGAGTTAGCATTTTGGCAAATGCCAGCACATGCCATAGATGTGAACACGAACATGAAGGCGAACACGTGAACATATCTCATGTATGTAGGTTGAAATTGAAATAGCAGCTAATGTTAATTTATTTAAGTTCATATGATAATGATCATGGAACAATAATTATGAGAAGTGTATTTAATATCATGTCTTTAGTACAGGGGCCATAACAGGTGCCAGGACCATTTCTACAGGGGCATGGGCCCCTGTTGGCCCCTGTCTAGGACCGCCCCTGATAATGATAACTCATTAATTCAATTAAATTTTGTTTGTATAGTGCCAATTCACAACACATATCATATCAAGGAACTTTACAAAGTCTGATTCAATCAAATAACACAGACAGATTGGTCAAAAGGTTTCCTATCTGAGGAAACCTAGCAGATTGCATCAAGTCTTGACAAGCAGCATTCAGTCCTGAAAGAGCGTAGAGCCACAGTGGACAGTCATCTGCATTGCTGATGGCTTTGCAGCAATCCCTCATACTGAGCATGCATGTAGCAACAGTGGAGAGGAAAACTCCCCTTTAACAGGGAGGAAAACCTCCAGCAGAACATGGCTCAGTGTGAACGGTCATCTGGGGGTTAGAGAAGACAGAGCAGAGACACAAAAAAGCACAGAAGCACACATTGATCCAGGAATCCTTTCTATGTTATAGGGTAGTGACAGATGATCTGCCTCCCTGGATGATGTCACAGCTCACATAATGCCAGACCAGATGTACCTACTATAAAGAGAAAAAAAGACAGAGAGAACATAAAATTTAAATTTAAAATAACCACAAACAATGCAAATTGGAGAAAAGTAGGAAAACTCAGCAGAGTGAGAGAAATCTGCTGGTGAAGATTCTCAGTCATCCAGGTCATGGTCATTCCAAAAAAAAAAGTAAAAAACAAAGCAACTGGACTTGTTATCCGTAGTAGAAGACGTTTCGCTTCCTCTCCAGGAAGCTTTCTCAATTCAAAAAGTCTGGAGTAATGTGGAGTAACAAGCTTTATACTACTGCCCAACAAAGGCCCTGTAATGGCTTAGATAACATGCAAATTCAACAGAAACAAGTCCACCCCTTAGTAATGGGCGGTCGTTAAAGCCATTAAGCCAGCAGATTGCACCGAAACTGGTCCACTCCTCTGTAACAAGGAGTTGTTAGGGTTGTTATTGGCCTGGCTTAAAGGAACAATGTTTTGATCACCCATATGAGGGTGAGAATTGAGGTGATGATTGGCTGGAATTAACCCTATAGCTGGATTGTAAGTTTTTGAGAGTTGGAACCTAAGGCCTCCTCCTCTGTTTAAGGTTGGTTTTTCTCTCTTAACGTAGATGGCTTCCTTCACACCCCTTTCAAACCATCTGTCTTCTTTGTCCAAAATGTGGACATTTTGGTCCTCAAAAGAGTGTCCTTTGTCCTTGAGGTGTAGGTGGACAGCAGAGTCTTGTCCTGAGGAGGTAGCTCTCCTGTGCTGAGCCATGCGTCTGTTGGGAGGTTGTTTGGTTTCTCCAATATAAAGATCAGAACATTCCTCACTGCACTGAACTGCATACACCACTCCACATTCCTCACATACACCAGTGCAGTGAGGAATGTTCTGATCTTTATATTGACATGAGATAAAATAACTCCAAGGTTTTTTACTTTATTACCTGAGGCCAATTTAATGCCATCAAGATTAAGTGATTGATTAATAAGTTTATTTTTAAGGACTCTGGTCTAAAGATGACAATTTCTATTTTGTCATAATTTAAAGGTATACTATGCAACCGGGATTGATTTTCCAGCGAGGCTCCCCCCAGAGGGCGAAAGTAAAAGTGCACTGTCGTAAATATGCTCAGCTGTTCTACTGGTTTCTCCGTCAAGCCAGGCGCGGTTGTTTTGAGCTTAGCAGACAGGCGAACGCAACGAATACAAAAGTCGAAAAAACGGCAGTAAAAACAATGACTAACACAGTGAAAGTATGAACATGCACACAGAGAGAGAGAAACCATTCCGATGCAGTGTTTCCCCTAGGAATTTGCTTACCGGACGACCGGCGGAGCGGGGGGGGGCTGGGGGAAGAGACAAGCTTTACGCCGATGACCCGCGGAGCGGGCGGGCGAGCGAGCGGGCGGGGGGAAGAGACAAGCTTTGCGCGACCGGCGGAGCGGGGGGAGACAAGCTTTGCGCGAATATCGAGTTATTTTTTATTTTTATTTTTTTTTTGGAATGTTGGGAGGCGGTAGTGTGAGGGAAACCCTACAATGTTACTTACAATCGCATCAGCAGAAACGCGAGGTCCGCGTCAGCCTTGCAGCCTTCTTTTTCTTTTAGCTCTCGCCATTCGGGAAAAAGCTTGCCCGATGTTCACCGACTCGTCTTTCTGTCCAGAGCCCTTTTCCTCTTTCTTGCCTGCTCCGACATGGGCTTTCGCTGTTTTATCGCTGGTTCCGCCATGATAACTGCACAGATATCGCCACTGCGCTAGCAACAAACATGTTCTCGCCGTAAAGCAAGACCGACTCTCGCGATCTTGCACGAGATTCTGAGCCTGTGGGCGCGGGCCGAGGGCTCCTGCAGTTGCAAGTGCGGTATTTCCCCCACAGACCACCAGGGCGGCCAAGAAAACCTTTGTTCAACCTGAAATGACTCATTTAATCATCCAAAACGGTATGGAACACATTAATTAACTGAAAAATGTTGCATAGTGTGCCTTTAAAAGCAAAGCATTTAAAGTCATCCAGCTTTTGATGTCATCAAGACATGCTTGTAGTTGAAGTAATTGGTTGGATTTGTCTGGATTTATGAATAAATATAGCGGAGTGTCATCAGCATAACAGTAAATTAACCCCATGCTGTCTGATAATTTTACCAATCAGAAGCATATATATAGTAAAGAGAATTGACCCAAAGACTGAACCCTGTGGTACTCCATAAGTGAAGATTTATTTTATATTAACTGATGTTAGATAGTTAGCTAATGGTAGCATTTATCCAATCTTACCCTTTAAACTGATTCTGTAAAATATTTTACATTAAATTAATCGAATCAATATTTATCTTGAACAGTCCCCCCCCCCCCCACACACGCAGTTTAGCTGTTAAATTAATCTAATTTGAAGAGTTCATTGATGTTTCTATTTAGATTATTAAGATGAACAATCCATCCATTCACCTTACAGCATTAACATTAGCACAGAGCATTTATAAAGTAACTACAAAGTTATATTTTCATGTTTTTCAAACTTAATCTTTTATTGTTACAAGAAATGTTTAGCTGGGTTAGGGTTAGCTGAAGTAAAGTTTTCTCAATGGACTCCTCACTTAGTGCTTTGGAGCTGAAAGGGGTTTCTTTGTGGACAAAAACTCAACTTGAGTCATAATTATCATTTTGATCAAGGAATTTAAAATATATTATAAGCGGTTATCCTCTGAACAAAATCCCCAGCTAGGACATAGCATGCTGAAAGGAATTTAAGATTCTAAACAATATTTGGTTGCTATTCAAACATATTTGAGACTTTAATCAGTGTATATTTGCTTGTGTGCTTTTACAGGAAGCAAAATGCGGCTACGCGATCATCCTGATGGCTTTGTATTGGTGCACAGAATGTATGCCACTGGCTGTGACTGCTCTTCTCCCTGTCGTCCTGTTTCCCATGATGGGCATCATGAAAGCTGGAGATGTACTGTTCCTATTCACACTTTTACACCTCATTATGTGAAAATCTGCCTGTATGTTCTCAGGTTCTCGGGGAAACACACACATTCAAGAGTTTAAGGATATCTGTGGAGCAGTTATCAGGAGTCGGTATTTTACCTGCTCAGTATAGAGAATTATATTTGTTCCAGCCAGAGAGTTGAACTAAAAGGGGAATTCTGTCATCTTACCATGCCCATTCCCAACAATTTTATAGCACATCACGTTTTCATTAAATAGCTATCTATATGGTAGTCCACAGATACTTACACAACATGCTTCCAAACCACCCACGGAAACACTAGCAGAAAAACTAAATGATGCAAGAGTCAGGGTGCAGTATATAGCAGTATATAAAATATACTGCTATATAACTAAAAAATATTTATCTGTTCAGTTACAAAGACCATTGTATTGATATTCTACGCCAACTGTAATCTACGCTGTAAATTATGCCACATCTGTTTCAGCATGCAAAATGTGGAACATCATTGGTAAATGAATGTCTTTATTCTAAATGACCATGGGTTTGTATCTAGATTGAAGTTTAATGGAAAAGTGAAAGGGGTTTATCAGTACAGAAAATAAAGATTTTTAAAAAATCATTAAAAACTGCACAGTATGTCTAGGGAGATTTAAGATAACAGAACTCGGTTAGGAAGTGTGAGAGGTTTTTCATTCTGGTGTTTAGTACATTTGAGATACATATTCTTGAAAGAAAAAGTCAACAGTAAAGGAAAAGAAATCTCAACCTGAGTTGGCATGTTAATTGGTCCCAAAGTTAAGGAGGCTGGTAATGAAGCACATTAGGGGAAGTCAGACAAATGTAAAAATACAACAATAAGCTTTGCACTGGCTGCTAAAATTCAAGTGACCTGGAGCATATTCTTTCTGGAAATAGTTTTAATGTTACAAATAAATATTTTTTATGATATTTTCCAGGTCAGTATTGAGTATTTGAAAGACTCAAATATGCTGTTCATCGGTGGCCTCTTGGTGGCCATCGCAGTGGAGCACTGGAACCTTCATAAACGCATCGCTCTCCGAGTTCTTCTCCTGGTCGGTGTTCGTCCATCTCTGTAAGAAGCTCAAACTTGTGATCTAATTACGAAAAGTAAAACTCATATAGTAATACTCACATAGGAGTGATTCCTTTTTTAAGGGTTAAATTCTTTCATTTTGATGATTAAGGCTTATGAGAATCGAATGAGAACCGAATACTCAGTAGTTTTTCAGAAAACTAGAAGTTTACATAAGAACAGTAAGACAGGATTTTAAGGACAGAAATATAATGTTATGCTCCGGCCCAGAGAATCATGAGGATGCCTGCCGACTTGACAGTTGTCCGGCAGACAGTAAAACCCCTTTTCCATAGGCTCTAATTGGGCTAGCTCAACTCCACTCAGCCCGCTTTGTGAGTGTTTCAAGCTTATCAATAGAAAGTTAAGTGGAAGGAAAATGCTCAGTAAAAAAAGCTGCATCTTTCCTGACACAAAAAGATAAATGGTTTAATTGTTGCCCATAGGCTCCAAAGTCCTCTCTTCAGACGAAAGTAAATTTTGCATTTAATGTCAAGATGAAGGAATCAGAATATGGTGGAACAGTGGCACACAGTCCAAGATGCTTGAGATCCAGTGGGAAGTTTCCACAGTCAAGTGATGATCTGAGGCACCTTTGCTGCTGTTGATCCACTGTGTTTAACTAAATCCAAAGTCAGAGCAGCCATCTAACAGGACGTTTTGGAGCACGTCATGCTTCCCACAGCTGGAGATGCTGATTTAATTTCCAAGTGGATTTGGCTCCTATCCACACTAAATGCTAAAATAATGACAATGGCAAAATAAAACCTGCAAAAGGTTTGTACTGTGGTGTACAAACCTTTCAGTAGGCTGACATTTCTGCTAAAAACGACCATTTATTTGGGGCTTTCATAAGCTTTAAGCAATAATCATGAAAACTTGAAGTACATTGCTGTGTGTACTGAAATTATACAATATTAATTTTAAGTTGAACTAATGAGATAAATTACAGCCTAAAGACTCATTTCCTGAACTCAACCCAGCAGTTTCCTGATCCTAAACCCAACCATGAAATCTTAATACATATACACCTTATCAGCCGTTATTTTTAGGTTTCAATTAAGTTCAGTAGAAATAAATAGTGTAACTCTCAAATTGGATCCTGTCACGCAGCCCCGGACAATCATAACCTCCTTTCCTCCCCTCTCAAAGGTTGATGATGGGCTTCATGATTGTGTCGGCCTTCCTGTCCATGTGGATCAGCAACACGGCCACAACGGCCATGATGCTGCCCATCGCTCACGCTGTGTTGCAGCAGCTGCAGGCCACGGAGGCCCGGGCGGATGAGCGAGACTTCCAGGCCACAGCAGAAGATAACCTTGGCTTTGAGTTGGAGAGCAGACAAACCAAGGAGGACATCACGGGTGAAAAAAGGCCAGACACCAAGCTGCAACAGGAGAACGGCGGCTGTGAGTAAAATCTCAGCTGTTGGGATGGGTCTGTTTTAGTAAATAATCCTTTTAACAGCCTTCTCACTTTGTGTGATTGCAGTCCAGCCTCAGGTTACGCTAGAATCCGCGCAGGAGCTCAGGAGAAGAGCCATGGAGGCAAAGTACGACCTCTTGACAAAAGGGATGAGCCTGAGTGTATGTTACTCTGCGAGCATCGGAGGCACTGCTACCCTCACAGGCACCACTCCTAACCTCATCCTCAAGGGTCAAATGGACAAGTGAGACATCAGTACAAAGCCTAAGTTCACGTGGTTGAATTGTCATCCCTTTTCTACTACTCCCATCGTGTTTGTTTCTTCTTCCAAAGGATCTTCCCTGGAAATGGAGATGTGATCAACTTTGCCAGCTGGTTTGGCTTTGCTTTTCCCAACATGGTGCTCATGCTGGCAATCTCCTGGCTCTGGCTTCAGTTCATGTTCCTCGGCTTCAAGTAAGACAACCAGGGGATGTGTGGACAAGCAACTTCAACTCTTCCAGTTGTTTGCCAAACAAGCAAAATTCAGTTTTCTCTTGTTGCTACCAAAACATGGTTATTTAAAAAAAAAAAAAATGGTACTTAAGATTAGCAGAATGCAGGGCTGTTGTTTTTTTTATATCGGCTTTTATTGTTAAAACAAAAACTGAACTCAATAAAGGCCTGGCCATTTAAAAAGATGACAATGAGGACAAAACACGACCAGGTAGGATGCACACGTGAACAGAGTCTGCGGAGGAAACAACAGAAGACAGAACCTGAAATAAACAGCAAAAATTAAGTGTGCTGATGATAAACACAACATTTAACCCCCTATTCCTATGAGTAGAACCAGGACTTCTTGTCCCTGATACCAATCTCTGTCTTTTAATAGAATAATATAATTTGCCAACGCTGATTCCCAGCACCATGCTTTAATGGAATCAATGCAGTTATATGCATGAAAATTCAGTAGCTTTTAAGCACAGCAAAAGAAAACACAGTAGATTACGGGTTACGAAATGAGAAACATCTAAACTTTGTGGTAAATCCTTTGATATTTAACCAAACCATCACTCTCAAAATGGTTTGATCAAACACAAGATAAATGAAAATAAGCAGACGCACCAAACAAACTCTTCAGGAAATGAATAGTCAAACCAGCAGCTCAACAATCACAGTGGTTAAAATGGCTTTTAAAAAAAATCGAATTCAAACCACATTTTGGTTTGAGAACTGCTTGTTTAGGCTGTTTGGGTACAAATGACACTTTCCACAGTAACCAGTACACTTTGAGACCCCACCGGTAACCTGATCTGCTGTTTGCTTAATACTAAACACTGAATTAAAGTTTTCAGTGATAGTGGTGCAGAGAGCAGGAGAAAAGTACCATAGTGGCCAAATTAGTCATAGTTTAGTGACCAACAAGAATAATGATCACAACATGACACATCTTTCCAGTATTTTACATTGAAAAAAAAATCCACAAGGAGATCAAGTTAATCAAGTGTAGCTTATCTCTCCAAACATGGAAGCTAGCAGCCTCTCAGCTCCTGAGAGTACTCTCCGATCTCTACAACGGAAATATACAAGCGGATCACAGACTGGTGGCCCCTATAGTCTGCAAAACATGCAATAGATGTTGGGAATCCACTCAGATTAATTATTTTGCTTTCATTCATCAAAGATCTGTCATAGAATTAGTATTACATGGCTTACTTTGATTTTACAGACGGCTCACCAGTCTTTCGAGCTTTTCCTTTGTTTTTGTTTTTTTCAAATAACATCAGACACTTTAACAGTTACAGAGCCTTTGTTTGATTTCTTTAGAAAACAATTAAATATTGGATATAATTCAGATCTAAATACAATATTTTATCTTCTAACTCAATGTGGTCATTTCATCACCTACATTAGTATTATGATTGTTTCCTGCTTAACTCATTCACAATGACGTTTCAGTGATGGTGGTCTTTCTGTTCATTTTTAGCTTGACAGACAGATATTTTGTCCCAACAGCAGGTTTTGCAGGCCAACTTTACGTTTCTAAACACATAACTTGACACATACAGCAGTACTCTTCAACAAACGCACATCTGGCCCCATCTGGAGATATTTCCACATGGCACAATTTGCTGAAGCGCTAGGCTAACATTAGCCTGTTTATGCCCTGTTTTGATTTGATACGTTGATACTGAAAATTTTTCACTGCGGTTCCAGTTAATCATGGGTTGACAACATTTATAGAAAAGGTTCTACTACTTTATAAAGTTACCGCTTTGCTATGAACGTCTTTAATTTTGATGACTAGTGCTTCAGCTGCTATCTGTGTAGCCCTGACCTTCCTGCAATTTGTTCCCTCCCCCACTCAGCCTGAAGAAGTCTTTTGGTTGCGGCGTGAAAAGTGACAGAGATAAAGAGGCGTATGCCGTGATGAAATTGGAGTACAAGAAGCTTGGAGGCATGAAGTTTGCTGAGGGAGCAGTACTCACCATCTTCGTTCTGCTTGTGCTCCTCTGGTTCACAAGGGAGCCGGGCTTCATACCTGGCTGGGCCACAGTGCTCTTCAACAAGGAAGACTCGTGAGTCAAACGGTTTCCCCCTCTTTTGCAGTATTCATTGTAAGACTTTAAACAAATGTTGTAATATTTTTCAAGGTTTTGAAAAGGTGTTCTGGAGAATATGCAACAAATGTTTACGAGCCATACATTTTCTTCCAGTCGCGAGCAGTCAGGCTAGTCTCTGCGTGGGGAATCAATCAGCCAAGAGTCTTAGGTCCTATTTACCCGACAATATTTTCTGGTGAAAAGAGAAAAGTGTAGTGGCGTTTGTAATATTCATTTACACGAAAATGGCAAATGTTTTCTCTCTCTCGACGGCACTATTAGAGAATGTGTTCTGGAACGTGAGGGTTCGAAAACGTGCAAACAGGAAAAACAACATTTTTCTTACAGGGAATCCCTGGCTCATGCACTGTATGACAGAAATCCGTAGAAATTAATAAAAACATGCACAACATAACGACTGGCTACAAGTTATTAAAACACCAAAGAAGAACTTATCAACGATGGTGGATATTGCTGCTGACTTTTCAGAATCAAACCACGACTAGGCATTGCTATAATTCAAAGTCACCTCTTTAGTAACAATTGAACCTCCTAGGTTCCATTGGAAAACTTTATCCTCTCCCATCTTGAACGTTTCTTAATTGTGACATCTTTTAGGCAAAAAGTTTTTTGTGCAGATGCACATGCTGAGTTTCAAAGAATATAGCTCCAACTAGTGGCATGGTGGAAGGATTACATAATTTTCATGTCTATTAGCGTGTAAACTGAGTTTGTAATTAAAACGTTGTCATGTAAATATGTTAACTGAAATGGGGGAAAAAAATCCTGTTTTTAATGGATCGTTGTCGTATAAACAGGAACTTAATTGGGAATGTCCAATCAAGAAAGTCAGCGCTGATTATTGTTTTTTGGTCTCATTTAGAAAACGATATATTTAGCCAGGCAATATCAAGTGCACTGATGTTGCTGGTTTCATTGTATATATCGCACATATTTTAGATTTAAAAAAAAAAAAAAATTAAGCAGCCTGTGTCAACAAAGGTAGGTAAGATTTAAACTTGCTAGTGAATGTTCCGGTTATGATTTTATTTTTTTTTTCTTACAAAGAAATCATGAAAATCTTTTTACATGGAAAAATACAGAAAATCTTTCATCACAAAGATTGTGGAAATTTTATTAAAATATATATAATTTACATTAAAATTCAAACATTTTAACTGTGAAATATTTAAGTAACTCTCATTGTTTCGTCAGGTTTGTGTCAGACGGAACAGTGGCCATCTTAATGTCTATGCTCTTCTTCGTCATCCCATCTCGGCTGCCCACATGTGGCAGCTACGGTTTCACAGAGGCAGGTGAGATGTTGCCTGGACCTCCGTTTATGCTTTTGATACTGCAGCAAACAAAGATTTCAGCTTATCTGAGTCTAGGCTGACCAGTAACTGATTGACATGAGGCTTGTCTTCCAAAGTAATAATTTTTGCATGTTAAAACTCCATTGGATGTTCCAGGTAAGAGGATTAAGGCACCTCCAACTCTGCTGAACTGGCAGGTGGTCCACGAGCGAATGCCCTGGAACATCATCCTACTGCTGGGAGGAGGCTTCGCTTTAGCTGCCGGCAGCGAGGTGAACATCAGTGACCGAAACATTGTTGACTTCACACCTTAATGCTCACTGTTTATACCGACATGTAATTATCCCACAGCTGTCAGACAGAGCTTAATGGTTCAGAAGTTTATTCATACTTCCAATCTTTATTTATATAATTACCCACTTCTTTATCTTTTCATTTTTATATATATTTAATGCTTGAAAAATACAATTGTTTTAGTTTGCATATTTTATATTGATATGTTTATTCCTCAATTCATTATTTATTCTACTTGTTATATTTCCAATCACTAAATTATTTTCTAAATAAGTTTCTAATGTAAGTCTTTCATTTACCATTTGTTATTTATTTTTTACTTTTAACTTCTGTGTAATATGTGTGTTTTACATTTTTAAACTGTTTTCGTTCCTACTGGTTTACCTTTTACTTTTTAAAAGTTTATCTTTTTCAATTTAAATATTCCAAATTACAACATTTTACCCTTGTGTGTTTTAGATTTAGTTTTCTTAAGCTAAAACTAAAAAAAAAGAAACTGTTTTAGGTTATCACGTTGATCTTAGATTATTATTTAATATAATATTCAATAAATAAACACAAAATAAATTATTATGAATAATTAAATTGGTTAAATTACTTAGCAGATAAATATATGCCTGAGCAAATTTTCTGTTATCCGGGTCATCGCAAAATCAGACAGTATTTTTGAAAACGTATTTCTGAAAAAATATGTGTGTAGTGTGTATTTTTTTAAAAAAGGTCATGCTTAATATCATCAGCATAAGAATATTAATGTAAGCAAATGTGCTGCTGTTTACCAAGTTAGTCCAGAATACATAGAGGTTTTAACTAGATCTTAGCTTCCTGTGGCACAGCTTGCCCACTATTTCCTTCTCAAAGAGATGTCCTGCTGAAATTAATTTCTCAAATTGATGCAGATTTATTTTACTAACAAACAGCTGTAATTTAGCAATCTTTAAATAAATCTCCCAGTTGTCTTGTGGTAAAAATATTTCTACCCAATCCTTTGATAAGCCTTAGAGGGATTTAATAATTCTTACACATGCTTTACCTTTAGCTCTACATTTATGTTTGTAGATTTCGGGTTTGTCCAAATGGCTGGGCGATAGTCTGGCACCCCTGCAGAAAATCCCCCCCTTCGCCATCTCCATTCTGCTCAGTCTGCTGGTGGCGACGTTCACTGAATGCTCCAGCAACACGGCCACCACCACCCTGTTCCTGCCCATACTTGGCTCAATGGTAAACTGAGGGAAACGTCCACACATATGGACCCAAATCTTTGGTACGTCTATGCGTTTACAGATGTTTCGTGTCTCCTAGGCCACAGCTATCCAGATACACCCCCTTTACATAATGCTGCCTTGCACCGTCGCTGCCTCCCTGGCTTTCATGCTGCCTGTGGCCACGCCGCCCAACGCCATCGCCTTCTCCTTTGGAAACCTCAAGGTCATCGACATGGTGAGACTGATGGAAATCTCCCATTATAAAAACGCATTACCATGTATTTGAATTAAAAAGGAAAATCTTGACCCAACATTCGCAGGTGTTGTTCTACCGAGAATAAAATGTAGATTTTACAGGAGCGAGGCTCAGATGAAGACCTTAGAGAGTGAATTGTTGCGCACCTGACCAGAATGTGGTTGTTTGTGCCCTCAGGTGAGAGCTGGATTCATGCTGAACATCATCGGGATCCTCTGCATTAATTTAGGCATCAACACCTGGGGATACGCCATGTTCAACATGGGCACATTTCCTCAGTGGGCCAACACCACACAAATTAAACCCTGAGCCACAACAGGAGGTGGAAGCGCCGCCTTTAATGCCTTGGAAAGTATTTCCACGTCTGTTTTTACAGGACACCGCGAGGTGAGGTCTGCTCAGAGTCCAATGACATGAATACGACAACTTATCTTATTTTGGTAAATTCTGATACATAAGAGACATTATTTAATATCCTCCTGAGTGCCGTCCACTGACCAGTAAGAAAAGCTTTCAAAAAGAGACAATGAATGCAAAAATATGTGGGGCAAATTTTAGAAAGTAATTTTTTTTTAATTGTTAAAAAGTCTACAAGGTCTCTATCCCCCTAAATGACAAAAAAGAGAGAAGAAATTAAAACATTTTTGGATTTCTATACTGTATTTAGAGTTGTAGAAAAGAGACTACAGTAGAATTATAGAATTATTGTATAGTGTTGATATTATTATTAGGATTTGATACATTTTTAGTCAGTAACACATATGCTGGATGAGGTATCACAAACACACTTTAATCTTTGTAATTTTACCATAATGTCCTCTATACCCTACATGCGTTTACTTCCTGATGTGTAGTTCAGAACAGGAGAAAAACAATGAAGGTCATTTCCTTTTACAAATGTCCCTGAAAGTGTCATCACCTCATTATTAATCTCATTTACAGATGTTGCACATGACTTTCAGTGATTATTTACAATGCTATTACTCCAAAGGATCCTAATCTTACATCGGAAATGTAAATTAAATGAATGTAAATTAACTTCATCTGTTAATTTAATTTATTGCTGTAAGTTTAATTAATGATCACTTGTAGTCCTTGGTTGTGTTTTTATTTGTGTTGTCTGTTTTTTTTTTCATACAGTTTTCATCACTAGCACACTTTGAATTGTTGTATGTTATCGTAATTTGTAAATACCGGAGTGCAGAACTATTTGATTGTTTACATGCTGTACTCGTTTCTTATGATACATTTTTTTTAAAGTGCACTTTTTCTCTTCTCGGCAAATGGAAAAATATTTAAACACAAATTGTCAGGATGAAGTTATTTTGTCCTAACATAATTATGCATAAACACTTGTTTTAGTTGGGCCAACTTACAGAAATTCTCTCTGCCAGCCAGCAAAGGTTTATCGCATGATTCTTGTTGCGATAGCTGACTTCTGATCCATCTGTTTATGCCTTTAAACGGGATCACAAAAGCATTTTTTTGCCACTATCTTCAGGTGTTTGTATATTGATTTTCTTTCGTGTACTGTATGTAGTTTCGACAATTCTTTGCTGTTATGCTTGTTTTGTCTTCTGTAGTTATTCTCTTATGCTTTTTATCTTAAGGTTTTTGTGCTTCTGGGTTTTTCCTGTTTATTTTTTCTAGTTGCTGTTATTTTATACACATCTGTGGATTTAGGTTCTTGGTTCTTTCTGTGTATATTTTCTACTATTTCCATTTTTCTTCCCCATGTCTCTCTCTGCTCAGTATTTTCCCTCCCCTCTGTTTCTCTGCCTTCATTGATCTCAGCTGTTCCTCATTTCATGATTACTCTCACCTGTGTTGTCGTGTTTTTCTTCACTTCTTTTCCTGTATATAAGCTGTTGTACCTCCTGCCCCTCTGTTTGATTACCTGTAGCCCTGTTGTTCCTCCTGATTTTTGCCATTTTTTTAAAACTGTTATTTACAATTAAATCATTATTCTCAACATGTGACTTCCTGAATCCTGTTTGCATTTTGGTCCTGGGACAACCTCACAGTCCATGACATTTTTATTATTGTTTTACAAGAAGAGCCTGAATACATTTTTTAATCACCCTGACTTCAAACATATTAGAAGGAACACATTTCTGAAAGCTGAATGGATGAAAACAGAACTTCGCGTTTTGATAAATTTATTTTTTTACACCGAAAACAAGAAGTTTGGATTCTTATTTCAAAATATGATTTAGGTACACAACCTAGAGGGGGGAAACCCACTTAGAGTGATATTTGATTTTTTTTCAGCAGTTGTGACACAACATGTTGCTGGTTGTATGAATTTCTTTTGGTTTGCTAAGAAGTCAGAAAAACACTGTCTTCATAAACTTCCATAAAAAGAAAAATAGTATTGCAGAAATAATAGCCTGGTTCAAGCACAACATGCTTTTATGGCTCAAATTGTAATTTTTGAGATGAGAAGCATTTAACGATGGCAGATAACTTCCTACAGGTGAGATATTTGAGAAAAAAAGAGCTCTGCCGAGAAGACCTCCAGAACAGTTCATATTAATGAGATGATTGGTGGTTTTGTAAAAGAACAGTAGTGAATGGAAGAAGCTAAAAAGTATCACTGTTCAAATAATGATCTCAAAACAAAACTGAGGTGGAGCAAACATTTACTGGAAGAAACGTCTATAGTGACACAGTGACGTAGCTCCATTCAAGATCTATGCATTTTCTTGTTAAAAAGGTCTCTTTTGTCAAGAAAACAATCCATATTTAATTCAGTTTTATTCATATAGCGCCGATTCACAACACGTCATCTCAAGGCACTTTAAAAAATCTAATTCAATCAAATCATGCTGACAAGTTGGTCAAAAAGTTTCCTGTCTAAGGAAACCCAGGAGATTGCCTCAAGTCTTGACAAGCAGCATTCACTCCTCCTGAAAGAGCGTAGAGCCACAGTGGACAGTCATCTGCATTGTTGATGGCTTTGCAGCAATCCCTCATACTGAGCATGCATGCAGCGACAGTGGAGAGGAAAACTCCCCTTTAACAGGAAGGAAAAACCTCCAGCAGCACCAGGCTCAGTGTGAACAGTCATCTGGGGGTTAGAGAAGACAGAGCAGAGACACAAAAAAGCACAGAAGCACACATTGATCCAGGAATCCTTTCTATGTTATATGGTAATGGCAGATGATGTGAGCTAACAGAACGTTAGGCCAGATGTACCTACTATGAAGAGAAAAATGACACAGAAACAGAGTTAAAAGTTGAAATAACAACAAACAATGAAAAATTGGGGAACAGTAGGAGAACTCAGCAGTGTGAGAGAAATAGATATTGATGTCCTCCAGCAGCCGAAGCCTATAGCAGCATAACTACAGAGATAGCTCAGGATTACCTAAACCACTCTAACTATAAGCTTTGTCAAAAAGGAAGGTTTTAAGCCTAAATGTGTGACTATGAACCCATTCAAGCACTGAGTAAATGCCTAGAAGAAATCAATACGTGGATGTGCCAAAATTTTCTTCAACTGAATAAAAACAAAACTGAAGTAATAACATTTGGACCAGTAGAGGAGAGATCAAAAGTTAGCACACAGCTTCAGCTGCTTCAGCTAGGAACCACTGATCAGGCCTGAAATCTGGGAGTAGTGATGGACTCAGACCTGAACCTCCAAAAGCATCTAAAGACAATTACAAGGTCTGCCTTCTATCACCTGAGGAACATTTCCAGGATTAAAGGACTTATGTCTCAGCAGGATCTGGAAAAACTAATCCATGCGTTAATCTTTAGTCGAATTGATTACTGCAACGGTGTTTTCACAGGTCTGCCTAAAAAGTGGATCAGACAGCTGCAGCTGATCCAGAACGCTGCTGCCCGCGTCCTCACTAAGACTAAGAAAGTAGAGCACATCACCCCAGTTCTAAAGTCCTTACACTGGCTCCCTGTATCTCAGAGAATAGACTTTAAAATCCTTCTGTTAGTCTATAAATCCCTGAATGGCTTAGCACCTAAATACATCACAGACTTGTTATCAGTGTATCAACCATCCAGACCACTCAGGTCTTCTGGCTCCAGCCTTCTCTGCATACCTAGAACCAGAACTAAACAAGGAGAAGCAGCATTTAGTTCCTATGCTCCACTTATCTGGAACAAACTTCCAGAAAACTGTAAAAGTGCAGAAAGCCTGAGTTCCTTTAAATCAAGATTAAAAACACATTTGTTTAAAATTGCCTTTGACTGTTCTAGTTAAACAGTTTTACTGTTTTTAATGTTCTTTTTTTGTTGCTGCATTCTATCCCTACTTGCTTTTATTCTATTTTCTATCTACATTTTATTATTTTGCTATATCTTAATCATGTAAAGCACTTTGTATTGTCTTGTACTGAATTGTGCTATATAAATAAATTTGCCTTGCCTTGCCTAAGCCTAGTCTTAAAAGTAGAGAGGCAATAACTACTTCATGCAGTTTCAAATGGCATATGACCATTATGTTGTTTTTTAAGACACTGTCCAAAGGCTCCTTTTGTGTCACAAAAGTTCCCTTTATATTTATCTGCTGGTTAAAAAAATCAATAGAAAGGCCAAAAGGAGTATATCTAAGATCCTTTCAATAGCTTTAGGATTCTTTGGCTCTGAATTTCCCCAGTGAAGATGCTGTAAATACAAGAATATCTCATAAACCATCAGACTCTTTGCTCTCACCTCAGCGTGAACTGATAAGCAGCCCAGGAGAAACGTACAGTTCAGTCAGGCCCAACCCGTATCTTTTTGCGAGGTTGCAAGTACAGCTTACTGATACTGAAAGGTAACAGTCCTCCTTTGTTTCTGCAGTCTGTACATCATTAGCGCCTTTCATCCTCTCCTTCCAGAACTCACGTTTTACCGTCAAACGGAGCTGACTTCCTGATCTCAAAATAGACACTATCAGTTTGACCTTGAATGCCCGAGCTGAACCCAAACACTGACAAATGCATCGTAGCATTAGTTACATAAGGAAACACTGTGAACACGACCCATACAGGCACCTGTAACCACAAAATGCATTTGAAGGCAGTGCCGAGGATGGATCCGTCCCAGTCATGTTACTGTTTGCCGCGACACATTTAGTTTCCCAGCAGATTAAACATTTTAATTTTTAAAAAATGAATTAAGCCTTTATACACAATACAAGCTGAATTATCTTAAGTGTTTTATCTCAACCCTTATTTAAACATAGCATTCATGTCTTCTACCTCACTCATTGTCATGTGTCTCGCATTCCTCCCTTTCTGAGCTCAACTCCTGTTTCCAGCAAGTCCCTAAATTTTGACTTTCACCCCCGAGAAAAGGTGAAAGCAGCGAATCGATGGCAGGAAGGTGTTAATAAATCTGTGTACAGTGTGTACAGATGAAAAGGCTGGTTAAAGGCTAACTGTGAGATAAGAGGCTGCCCACAGGATGTTACTGATGTGAAAGGCCGCTCTCTATCGTGTTTATTACGAGATAGAGGGAGTGCTATAAACAAAAAAATAAGAGGCCAAAGGCAGAACGTTAAAGGAAAGTTTTGTGCTTGCTCTAATTCACCTTTGATGGGGAGAGGGATCCGAGTCGATCCAAATGTTATTGAAAAGTTTATTAATTTCACTGGTTCAATTCAAACAGGGAAACTCATGAGTTAAACAGATTCACTAAAAGAACAAAGCTATGCACTTCAAGTGTTTCCTCAGAAAATAATAATTATGAATAAAGCAATAAAAATTTTTTGATTTGTGTCAACTTACTGAAAAGTACATCCATGAATTGTATGATAGATCCACTTAGCGCTTGGTTGGGCCTTTTTCTTGAATTATTGCATCAGTGTAGCGGCATGGAGGCGGTAAGGCTGTGGTGTTAAGGAAGCCAAGGTTGCTTTAATGGTGCTACATGGAGATTGTCTGTGGGTTTGGGTCAGGCCAGCTTACTGGCCGACACCATGGCCATTAAAGCAGGTATTGGTGCTTTTGGCAGTGTGGGCAGGAGCCAAGTCCTACTGGAAAATGAAACCAGCAGCTCTATAAAGCTTGTCAGCAGAGGTAAGCACGGACGGCTCTAAAATATTCTGGTAAACGGGTGCACTAACTGTGGACATGATAAAACTCAGCGGACCAACGCCAGGAGAAGACATGGCTCTTCAAATCAGGACGGACTTTAGAAAGCTCTCAGCGGATTTCAAGCTGATTCACCACACCTCCCGTCATTTCTATATGAAATGCAACTTCTATCTTTTAAAAAGCACCTTGGCCACAAATTTTTAATTTTCAATAATAATTTTTCTGAGAAACTGTGGATTTAAAGTTCCCTGTAAATCATTATCAAAATAAACACCTGAAATCAATCTCATAAGCTGCATAATTAGAGTTTCATTTTTTTTAAATGACCTTTTCATAAAATGGTAATGCACTGGTAAGTCGGTATAGAAAATGGATGGATAACATGCTAATGTATTAATATGCATTTGTATGCGCTCTCTGTGTTCTGTTAATAAACCATCACACAAACGTATCTGCTTCATCAATAACAGTCAGGATGCTGCAACGCTTCAAAAAGTCCAATAAATCTTTATTTTTCATTTCTTAAGTCCCACCAACATCTGGAAACTTCAAATGAGTTAAAAATAATTTGTACGATTCACAGTAAGTCATTTAAAAATCTCTTCTATTTATTTACGAAACATTTGCCGACAAAACATTCAAGTCAATCAGTTTAATCCCCAATCAAGTCTCATCTCTGTTCCCTCCCGTCACGTTTTGAAACTTTCCCCACATCTTTTAGTGCAACTGTGAACCAGAAACGACAAAACCACTCAAATCTGAATCCCATGAAAACGGATCTAAACTTGTCATCTATAAGGATCTGAAGACACAGCTAGTTTCGGTCAAACTAGTTGCTTAGTCTTCACACACCTTGCTCAACCACCATTCATAACTCAAACATAACCAGTGACACAAACGAAACGAAGATCCAGTGATTTAAACCAGAAAAGATGTAAAAATAAAATACCTCCACACCCAAAAAATAAAAATAAAAAATCTGACAATTATTTGGATATTTTTGATTCAAGTGTGCATATTACAGTTTAGACACATCTCAAGACATATATTCAACTATTAATCTCCTTCAGACAAGAAAAGACTACTTAGCAAATCACTGGAGCATGTCCAAATGAAAACAGAATCAAGTATGAAGAAGAAATGAGATGAAGGAGAAAACCCAGGACAAGAGGGGCCACAGAAACAAGGATTTGTTCAAACATAGCAGAAAAAAAGAAAACATTTTGCTGTGATTTGTGCTACGCTTTTCAAATGGATCTTTTCCTAAAACATAATTCTGCCTGAAATCCTCGTTTTGAATCTTTCCTTCGGGGAGGAGATGAGAAACTACACTCTGAACCAAAAGTTGAAGGTCTTGAACACCATAAAGTAACTCAGGGCTGGAAAAGTACAACCCAAGCACAGATGACAAGGTGCGCTTCTGGTCAGATCAGACCAGCTCAGCTTTATGAGTTTTCACTGTAAAACATGTTGCGCTTCGAGCAAACACAGCACTCACATATGGGCTACAGTTAACGCAGGTCAACTTAGTCGACAGTCAAACCAGGAACGGAACGAGACGGGAAATTAGTCGGAGACATTTAGATCTATTTACTGCCTACTGTGTAGGAAATGATCTAACCGCTTCTTGAAATCTACTTGACCTTTGCGAGGCAGATTAGAACATTGCTGACATTTAAATGATATTCTTTATTTTACCAGAGGAGGTGTTCATGCTTCAAACAAACATTTACACGGGGAGAAAGACACACACGATTGTACAAAACGGCAGGAGACGTAACTCATTCACACGGATAAAAATCACTTGTTGAATCAAATAACAATTTCCCCCAAAAAGACTGTTTGGGAAGCACATATTTAGACCTAAAAACACACATTTAGAAATGTAAGATTTGTTCCCCCAGAGCCTTGAAAGTGTATTAATACTACTTGAACCTGTTCACATTTTGTCCCGTTACAACCCCAAACTTTAACGATTTTACTGGGGTTGAATGCAATACGCCGACACAAAGTAGCGCATGGTGGTAAAGTGGAAAGTGAGTTTTTGATCTTTCTTTTTTTGTTTTGTTTTAGACAGCCTGATGCCGCCACCCCATGATGAAACATGGCGGTGGCGGCATCACGCTGTGGGAATGTTGTTCACCAGCAGAGGGACGGGGAAGATGGATGGAGATAAATACAGGAGAAAACTGGGAGAAAACCCGTTGGAGGCTGCAGAGGATTTGAGACTGGGGCAGAGGTCCACCCTGATCATCCAGCCTGAGCTGCAGTTAGATAAAAGCATCGGCATGTGTTAGAAAAGCCATGCACAAACCCCCGAAACCAAATCCAACATGGAATCTGCTGCAAGACTGAAAACTGCTGTTCACAGAAGCTCTCCATAAAAATCCGACTGAGCTTGAGCTTTCTGCACAGAATAGCGCGCAACGATAAAAAAACTCTGGTTTCTGTTTGTAATCTGACAAAATCCGAAAAAGTCCAAGAGTTACGACCACTTTTACAAGGCCCTGTGCACATCTAACGTGATCTACCTGAATCAAAAAAATAGCTTCTATCAGCATTTGAAAACTTTTTTTTTTTTTATGACGTGGCTAAAAACACTCTGAAATCTAAGCGTCACTTTTCTGCTGGTTTATCATGTTACGAACACACTTTGTCACGGCGATGCCCGGGTCTGCGTCCGTGCGTGTGTTTGTGTGTATGCAGCTCCCTCGCAGAAATCTCTGGGTGCTTACACACACAGACACACCGGCAGATCACCACAGGCCCATCAGCTCCTGGATGGAGTCGCCTCAACAGGAGAAAGACACACAGAAAAACCCCCCAAAAAAAACTGAGACAGGATGTCGCAGCCAACGCTGTCCTCTGATCGTCCCACATTTTGGTCCATAAATCCACCTGTCTCCTCTGGCGCAGGCGCCGTCTCTACGTCCCGCCGCTGTACGAGTAGTCCGCCTTGTTGTGCATCACCAGCTTATTGTCCACAAAGTAGAAGCTGTCAGACTGCGTCTCGTATGGGTGCAGGACCATCTCTCTGACTGCGGGTGGGCGCAGAAACGACATGGTTAGAGTTCTGGGTTCTAACCTGGACCACCGGCGTGGCCTCAGCGTAAATGTGACCAGCTCACGAAATGATTGCACTGCAAAAACGGAACTAAATGTAAGTAAAATTTTCTTGAAATGGGTGTATTTGTCCTTGATTTGAGCTGGTAAATAGGACGATCTGCCAAAGGAATGAGTATTTTTACCCCTAAAATAACATAATGAGATATATTCACTTGAAATAAGATGATGGAGATGAGTTGTTCCTGTTTTAAGTGCAAAAATCTTATTCCGTTGCCAGATCATCTTATTTACCTGCTCAAATTAAGGGCAAATACACACATTTCACGAAAATTTTACTTACCTTTAGTTCCATTTTTGCAGTGTAAACGATTATGTCGCTGTACAAGCTGCAAAGCTAAAAAAAACATACAAAACTGGTTGGAAGTATGTTTTTAATGCTAAACTGAGTTCAACTTAATTCAGAATGTTTAAAAAAATCCCTGAAAAGGAAAAAAAACAACAAAATGTCACCAGTCAACCTGTTCTTGCTAATTTTCTGTTTCTGAATTTCTATTATTAATTTCTTCTGGCTATTTTCTGCAACTTTCTGGGCGTTTCAGCGCAAAATATTTACTTAACTGGGGTTCAATAACCGCACCTTCCGCTCATCATGAAACAAGGCTGATGTTGGCTTGTGATTGAGCAGTGTGGCGAACTATTCTGCAGCTTTGTTGAAATTTGGACCCCCTTGAATCAGATCCATTTCAAATTCTACAACACTTCAACAATCTGGACTGATTATGTTAAATTTAGGTGCATGAAATCACAGTTTGGTATGTTGCGTTTAAAAAAAAATTATTATTATGATTTTACTTGTTTTGATTGCATGGCTGGTCGTATTTGTGTCTTTTGTTATTTGGTCTGGTAATAAACGCTTTGTCTCTGGAATAATGTCCTCAGTTCATTATCTATTTGATCAATTTTCTGATAATCACTTGGCTCACTGTTTAAAATGAGATTTGAAGTGCTCGATTTAATTGTGTGTGTTTCCATGTGTGTGTTTCCATGAGCTCCCCAAAAATATTGAAAGTTTCAGCTCAGGATTAGTTCCACTGAAGAAATCCTCCAGGTTTGATAAAGCGAAGCCAAAAAAAGTGCATGCATCTTTTTTTTTCTAGTTATGTTTTCTCTTTTTCAATACCAACCAAAACAGCATTACTTTTATAAACCACATTGACATTGTAGTTTTCTTTCCACGACTGTACAACAGCTTCATGAGGAAAATTACTTATTTTTAAGAGACTTCTCTGTAGGTGTGTAAAATGCAGGAATGATTTGACTTTCCCTCTATCGCCCTCTTGAGGTTGATGACTAAAATTTCTTGAACTTTGGATAGAAATACACATGGGAGTATATTTTCACAAAAATGTAGCTCATGAGATGAACACCGATCATTTTATCAGTCGTGTAATCCTGGCTTATTATCAAACCTGCTGTTGCTTATCTCTGACTCATTTGACCAAACTCTATCATCTGCGCTGCATCAGAATTTAACAAAGTGACCGTGAGCTTATTTGCAAACCGATTTTGCTAAATGTTCAATAATCTTTGAACTGCTCAGAAAGTTAAAGGAACCACGCGTGCCGTGCCATGTTCCAGCTGTGTTCAGCTGCCTCTGCTGACTTACTGATGTCCTCTGACAGAGGCGGGAATTCGTAGATGTGCTCACAGGTGTTCTTGCTGCTGGGCATACAGAAGCCAAACTCAAAGTCGAAACTCTTCAGCAGCTTCTCCCGGAAATAATGTCTCTCGATCATCCGGAAGTTTTCTATCGGCATGTCTCCGACTGTGAACTCGACGCTGGATGGACGAGGGAACGGAGGAGAAAGAAGGGTTTGTGAGAGACGTAGACTTCAAACACGGCTTTGAGCTCAATCTGCTGCAGACTGTAAACGCAGATTCATTTGTACTCACGTAGCGCCGACCTGCCGCAGTCGAAGGAAGGCGGAGGTGAACTGGTAACGAACAAAACGGCCGGCGTTCGGGTCGATATCCCTCTTCTCTCCTGCTTTATCTAAGAGGAGAAGCAGTTTGGGACCATAAATAAAATTCTTTAAAGCAAACATATTTAATATACCAAAAAGTTCTGTCAAATAACAAGGACTATCCAACAAAGCCGAATAAGAGAAGCTTGGAGAGCCTTGCGTCCCTTACGCTTTTTACTCATTTTGTCCCATTGCAACCACAAACTTCACAGTATTTTATTCAGACATTATGTGCAGAAGACACATTTTTCTATTTCTTTAGAAATAAAAATCCTGTGTGTTTCTAATCGAGCCAAGCTCAGGCAGATTGGATGGAGAGTCTCTGTGTTTATCAGTCTTTTGATTTACCACAGAAACCTGGAAGGTGAACCTCCTCTTTGGTCTCAAATGTTATCAGCCTATAACCAAAGTTTTTCCAGCATTGCCCTGTATTTATGTGCCCCTGCTCCAGAAAATCATCCCTACACTGACGGTGTTCTGGGGGATGTGAAGTATTAGTTTCCCTTGACTGAAGTTCCCTAACAGGTTTCTAAGGACTTCAGCTGTAGCTGTACTGAGATTAAATGACTCGCAATTAAACCCTGTTTATCGGATTTCATTTAGGGGCATCTGAGTAAAGGGGTCTGCACACAAATGCTTGGCACAATATTTTGATTTTTAGACATTTTAAAACCATGTTTTTTGTTCCACTTTACAAATGATCAAGGGTTATAGGTACTTTTGCAAAGTGCTGTAGTTTCTATAGGCAACAAAGGAAAAATGTGCCACTTGTTAATCTTTGTCCAATTGCGTAATTTAATAATTGTTTAATCGTTGCTCTAGTTTCCGGTTAGGAAGATTGGGCATTTTAGTGCAAATCTACAGTATTCAGATTTTCAGCATTTTCCAAATTTTGTTTGAATTGGATGTAATAAAGCAAGTCCCTTCAGCTGCTCAAGCACTTGCCTGTGGACGGAGGTTTGGTGATTTCAAACAGCACGGTGCCCGTCTCCATGTCTCTGATCTTGAACCTTGTGAAGTCGATGTTGTAAACATTCTCATCCGGGCTGCATAGATAATCTGTAAGAGGGGAAGACATGAAGATCTTTAAAATAAGACATGACAAGGCAACATTGCTATGTGTTAATGACGATTAAAACCTACTTTTGTATCACGCCATGAACTATTCATTTATAGACGAAAAACAAGCTTTAAGACATTATTTCTTACATAATACAGGAAGAACTTGTTAAAATATATTACCATTGTCCAGTTTGCATTTATTAAAAACTTTTAAACAGCTGCTTTTCTTAAAAAAAAAACTAAATCTGGTCCTTTAGACTTCGGACATGAATAATGACGACACCATGTGTTAGAGAAGCCCTTTCCCGACAGATACGCCATCAGCACAAACACACCAGCAGCCGGTAAGAAAGAGAAGTGAGTTATTTTTATTCCTCTAATCCTCCCAGCCCTTACCAGGCAGTGTCACTGCTTATTAGAGTTCCCCAGCAGAGCAGGCACTTCCTGCTTCTTGTCCGATCCAACATCACTGGTATGTGATGGTAACTTCCACCCGTGTGTAGACGCTGGTGCTCCCTTTGCTGATCACGGCAGAAGCCATGAAATATCAACATTTCAGAGACTGACTCTCTTGAGGTCGCTTCATAACAACAAAACAGGGTCCGTCTGCAAGTAATTGTGTTTTCGGACGATATATCTACCAGTTGGTTCGGTGTCTGTCCATTCTTCTCATTGGATTACATCCTTTTGCGGTTTCTTTTGCTGGACACACTCGGTCTCCTCCAGCTAGTAGCTGTAATAGCTCATGAGAACCGAGAGCATCTGCCGGCTCAGAAGCGGTGGAGGAAACGGCTTCGGAGGGATGATTTGATTGCTAAATGATGCCAGCTCTGACCGGACAGTCAACCCACCAGCTGTCCGAAACTCATTCACCGTGATTCACCCGTATCCCTGTGTTCTCTCTCCCAAATTACATGTCAGACACTGGGCGCAACCTGCCTTTTATTGTTTCACAAATGGGACAGCGGACGAAATCTGCCTCTTCACATCTGACGACAAACATGTTTAATGTGTTTTTTTGTCAGTCATCGCGAGAGATGCTGCAATGAAGCAACTGTTTATCAGTAGATTCTTGAGCTTGAGTTTATTTTGAGCTGTGCTGCCACTCAGGGAGGCATTTGACCAAAACAAGGCCATTTTCAGAGTTGCTATTTTCTTCCTGTGACCAGTGGGTCATAACGTCAAAGATCCCATCTTATTCCAGTCAGTGAATGCACCATATATAAGAGCAAACAAGTCGTGGTGAAAGAAAAAACTGCACAAAGTGGAAGTTATTACTGTGGGACAAAAACTTAAAGTTGGCTATTGTCAGGGTCAGTGACGTGTTTTAGAGAGTAGAACGGCTGACTACAAAATCAATGAACGCACTACTTGAACCTAAAGAGTCGCGTCAGCTGTGGGCTCTGAACTCCACCATCTGGTCTGTGTCAAACTTACAGGAAATAAGATTATTTTAGCTTGTGTTAGTAACACATTTTGCATTGTGTTGATACTTTAGGTTTGAAGTGCTATGGTCCTCAAGACATCCTGTGCATCTTCTTCTACTGACAAGGGCTTCAGGTGGATTACCACCTATGAGATTTCCTGCATGCATCAGTGTTACAGACGTGCCGTAAACGAGGGAATTGAGAAATGTGGGATCATATTTATTTTTCTAATGCATTTCTCCCGTAACTAATTGAAATCAGTTTAAAATAAGTCAGAAGTACAGAGATGTTGGAATGTATCTGAAATTAAAACTATTTTCTATGACGGCAAATGTTCAGAGAGGAGAGTGGGAAAGAACGAGACTCCATCAGCTAAAAGGAAGGCAGAATGGAGTACAGAAAGGTTTCTATCGCTATCCTTTTGAGCTTTAAATCTCTTTCTTTCAGGGAACATGCTAGAGTTGGAGATGTCGTCAGGCTTTTTGGAACCTCAGAGCTAAGGTAAGGATCTACATCCTCAAGGGAAGACACAGAGATGGCTGTTTCAGTAATGCCAGCTGCTCTAACAGAACTTACCAGGCTAATCGCCCGTATAAGATGCTTCATGTGAAAATGTCAACTTTGTACAGATTTTGTTTTTCTTATAGAACAGTAAAGTAGTGCTAAGTGAAGAGGCTACGCCACAGAGGTACTCGATGGGCAAAGACTAATGAAAAATATCAAAACCTTCCTACCTTATAGACAATCAAATACAAATGAAAAAAGTGACTCTTGGTGGCACACATAGGATGATAAACGGCTTCAACACTAGGTATTCTCTATTATAGTGTGACATCTCCTCTGCACCTAATGTAAAATATTTAATGACTGCTCAAGACACGAAGCCAGGACTTTTTATGTATATTTTTTAATATTAAAGAGAGATTCGAAAAGGCCAGAAGGATTATTTTCCGGTTAAAACATAATTCTGACCGATGCATCTCTACTACGAGTATTTGCCCCTCCAAGTCGTAAAACTGTTCGTCTTGCACAAAGTAGCCGTCATCTGACAAAATAAAGCTGTAACATCCAGACAGACAATTTTTCGCTGCATGAAATAGCAGACTGACACAGAAACCAGATAACTTTTGGTTGGAAAAGATTTGCACAGAACGTTGAGGCTGCTGGCCCCCTCAGTGGTGGCTAAACGATAACGATAGTTCTTTTTTTTTTTTTCTCTAGCAAAGAAGCTAAAAAGTGTTGTTAACTATAGCAATTGTGTATTGGAAGTGATGCATAAAACTTTAAATACTTCTCTCCATTGTGTCCTGTTTACAAACAAACTGGCGTCAGAGCTGCAGCGCAACTAACTGCAACAGGAAGTTAGAAAAGCACCAGTATAAAACCCTCGTTGTTTCAAACTGTTTATACTGTTTAAGGACGTAATAGATTTCTGTCCCATGCCAATCATTAAGTTTGACAGCTTTTAATGTCAGTGTTGCTGAGAATGCTGATTTTGTGGTGGTGTTTACTTGCTAACATAAACATTCACCCAACAAAGTGTAACATGCTCCTGTTGTGTGTGCAGTATAATACAATCAAATGTAACAGTGTTTTTAAAGAAGTTAAGTTTAGAGAGAAACAAGCATGCAAATGATGATTAATAGTTGCACCAAAAATGCAAGGCAAAGTAAATGAAATAATAATTATTATAAAGCTTAATAATAAAATGTCATAGAAATTATGGAACTTAGGAAACACCAAAGTCAGATAGAAAAACATTAGATTTTCAACCTTGTAACATCTAAAACATTTAAAGCATGCAACAAATATTTTTTTCATCATCAACATTTTGAATTGCTGTCAGGTATCCAGAACGACTGAAGACCAATACATATACACGCACAATTAAGTATAAGTTTACACTGCAGTCATGCGCTTTGTTTGTTGCTTTTTGAAAATCCGTCTTCAGCCCCGTTCAAATTCCCTCACTGAATCTCTGTCACAGAAAAAAAACGGAGCCAATGAGAAACAGTGCGCTAATACGTTTTCTTTATTTGAAACTAGAGGTATCCGCCGGTCACCACTAGCGCAGACATGTTCCTACTGTTGAAGATTAATCGACTGAACGTATTGGCCGGGCTGCTCAGGATGAAACCTGAAACCCTGACGGAGTATTGACGACATTCGTCAAAGGTTATTTATTCCGTCTACTGATGTAGCCCTGAAGATGAAGTGTGACCCTCAGCCCGTGGATGTTGTCAACTCCTTTTCCTGGAGGAGGTGAATGCTCTTGAAGATGAAGTAATTTATTCTGATGTCTGCTCTTCTGTCAGTCTGAATGCAGAGCTCAGCATTTCTAAACACACCAGCTCTGCATGCTGCACTCCATTCGCACAACCCCTGGATTCGCACAGCTTTAATAAAATTGAAACTAAGATGTTTTTTAATCCAAAAATAAACAATTGTAGATGAATACATTCAATACCATCCCCCCAGCCTCTTTGCTGCACATGTGCTGATTGTAGCACATCTGCTCGTCCTTTTGTAAACGTTAGCGCTGATAGTCATCTGTGCGCCGCCTGATGAAATCCCAGGACGACAACAAGGCTGAATTAGAGGCAATTGGTCTGTTTTGTGGGTGTGATATTATGAACATGCCTCAGAGGCCGCATTCTGCGTGCTTGTAAAAGTCTGAGCTGTCTGCTGTAAATTACACAAAGTCTGTGACCTCGTATCTGTTCCTCACACAGCCGTCCAAGGACAACCTGCGGCTGAAAGCCACTGAAGCAAACTGCAGTTTTTCACTGCCTCTTCTCCTCTGGGCCACGACAGGATTTTGATTTCAAAGTGTGCAGTCAGCTGTCTTATGACTTATGAGACCAATGTGACTATGAGCAGCCAGAGATGAGCTGTTGGCTGTTCACTCTGCAGCCGGTTAACAGGAAGCTGGTTGGCAAACCACTTCTTCAAACTAGGAAGGATTCAGCCACTTCTGCTGACTGTTGCCCATAACAAGCCTATCTGTCACATGCACCTCTTACTCTTCTGCTGTTTGTTGTCCTTTACAACTGCACAATATATATTAAATCACATTCTTAGTAGACATAGCTAAGAATAACGTAGCTTACCGATAATATATATTGCCAGGATAAACTATCACAGTTTAATATGCTCACATCTGATACAGATCATAAAGATCATGAAGTTAAGAGAGATTTATAGGAATGCTGTGATTAGGGGAAATTGGGGGAAATATGGACAAAAGTATTAGTACCAAAATATTGCAATATCAAACTATCTATTATTTATACGTATGGCTACTGTGCAAATAACATGTGATGTGGTATTAAAAAAAAAATAAACTGAACGTATTATAGATTTGACATAAGATGCAAGTATATGCTTTTTGTTTCCATAAGATTTGAGAGGCGATGCACCAGCAATTTCACCCAATAGTCAAAGCAAATGTAATGTTCAGACGTTTGCAAAAGAAAAAAAATTACGTAAAAAAAGAGGATAAAAACCAGCTTGGGTGGTCCACAATCTGAAAGATAGATCCAGTTCAAAGCTTGCTTTAGCAGCTAGGCTACGCTGGGACATCGCAGAGCTGAGGAGCCCTTCAGGCGCATGAAACCTTATTAAGGGCTAATAAACTCAACATGCCGGCTGGCGAGAATAACAGCTGACACTGATAATGGGATCTAGTTTAGTGTGTCCCAGTTCAGCCGTAGAGTGGGCCCTTCATCAGCCATTACTGGAGGTTTCTGCTGTTGCTGGCGCATTTTATCTACCTGCACACGGGACTCTGTTAATCAACCTCAATTCTCAAATAACCTTATGGTTAATTGTAAAATTAAGAACCAAAGGCACTTTTCTTTCAATTTATGTTGGAAGTTTTAAATAGGAGATTTTTATTTTTCATCATCTGGGAAAAAAAATTACATTTATGGTTAGATTCCCCCCCCCAAAAAAACAAACAAACAATAAAACAACCAATGGCTTGCAGTTAACTATGTATTCTGTAACTCTGAAGGAGCACTATTTTTTTTTAAATGATAACAACCATCATTATCTTTATTTGTCATTGAAACTTTGTTCATCACAACAGAATTTGTCCTCTGCATTTAACCCATCTTTTAAGTGGGCTGCCGATGTGCATCCTGGGGCTAAGGGTCTTGCTCAGGGGCTCAGGGGCCCAGGGTGGGAGTCTGTGGGATTCAAACCGGGGAACTTGCAGCCCTGCTCCAACTACTAGGCCACCACTGCCTTTGCTCTTTCATTTCTTCTTTTATGCTGTCTTTCTATTTAGGTGCACTTCCTGAGTTGCCCTTTATGCAAACAAAACTCAACTTCTGCTTTAGGACGGGTGAATACATCACTTTTATATATAAAAAACAAAACATGTGAAACTTCAAATTAAATAAGCAAATATTTTGTTACATACAATTTTAAAATACATTAGTTTAAATAAAATAATTGCGTACAAAAATAGTCTCACGGTAGTTCTCTATTTTATAATCATGCAGTGATATAACAGCTGTCATGTCATGACGGAAGGGTGTTGCTGTCTAATAAAAAAAATTGTTTAGAGATATTTACACAACGGATGGAAGAGAATAACGACAACAACAAAACACATGAAGCAATGTCGGCATGTATCATTGCAGGTGTTTTTCAGTTTTTAGCTAACAGCAGTGTTTCTATGACATTTCCAAATTCCAATGTTATGATCTAAGGGAGTTGCTGAATATAATATATATATGGCTTTAATTCCATTCTAAGCCATTACAAGGCCTTTGTTGGGCAGTAATATAAAGCTTGCAACTCCACATTACTCCAGACTTTTTGAATTGAGAAAACTTCCGGGATAGGAAGCAAAACGTCTTCAAACTTCGGGAAAAAGTCCAGTTGTTTTGTTTTTTACTTTTTTGGAATGACCATGACCTGGATGAATGAGAATCTTCACCAGCATCGGTAAAAAACAGCAATATTAATATTGGATATCAATATCAGCCCAAATTTTCATATCGGTGCTTCCCTACTATTTAGTATTGTTTCGTTGCAACAAATCACTATCAGAACATTCACCAACAACATCATCCATCCCTAATGATGGGTACTAGGTTATCTGGCCATTTTTTGGAAATCATTTAACAAAAAACTCATTGCAAGATAGACAAGCTCCTTAAAATATTCAAAGCTGGAAGGCTAATAAGCTGTGATTCCTACATAGGGACATGTCTGCATTGTTAAAATTAACATTCTTAAATATCTATGCTCAAGGATACTCAGAAACAACAGGCTTTTTCCATCAGTGAAGTAAATTATACTAGATTATAATTAGTTGAATAATAAAGTATGTAGGGCTAGCTTTTGTTTATCAGTAAAGGCAGCCTAGAGAAGCATGGGTTTCAGTGTGGTTTCAATGGGTCATTGCTCCAGTATTTTTCTATTCTGTAGCAGTGCCACACATGAGCAGTGTGCATGATGAGTAAGAGCCAAATCTGTGGCATTCTGTCTTAGCATTGAATGACAAAGGTGTGTCTCGTTTGACTGCTGGTATATAGTAAGGTGATGATTAGGAATGGGTACCTTTCCCATTTGAACCAATACGGTACCGATACTCAGTACCTGGGAATTGGTACCAGTACGCCACAATATCTATTTTTGGTACTTTTGTGTGTGTTTGGTGTGTAATAAATGTTATTTAGTTATTTTTTGTCTCAAAATGTTTCTATTTAACATATTTATTTCTCAATACATAAACTAGTTTGGATCTACAAGTGAACCTGATGAAATAATAAATTGTATTTGATTGTTTGAATCCACACTTGATAAAACAAATTTTTACCAAAACAACAGTTATCAGAGGCACACAGTGAATGATGTGAATAAGTGAAAAAGACTACATTGAAAACATTCGCTTTACTTAGGTCACGCCTTCTCTTGCTGTAGATGTACCTACTTTGTGGGTCGGGCTAATCAGGATCTGTCTCTTTGAGGTTTCCTGGGGACATCCCACTGTGAGGAGACCCTGGGACACACTGGAGGGAAAATGTGTTTTAGCTTGAATAAATGCAAGATGGATGGACGGACTGAAAGCCTTTTCACCACAACGAAGACAAGAGGATATAAAACTGTGGTGTGAAAAAGTTTTTTTATATTGATTGCTGCTAAGGGAAACTTTCTAAAAGACCAAGGTTGTTGCTTCCTCGAAGAAAAAATTAAATAAAACAAAGGAAATTCTCCTAATTGACATTTTGCTATAAGAAAATTGTTCTGTGGTTAAATGTTTCCGCTCTGTCTCCTATTCTTATTTGTGTTATACAACATTTTTTTTTATCTTTCAGCAAAACAAGTGATAAATTAAAAGTGTTATATATCCCAAAAACAACCAACAAAGCACAGCAACGTTGGTGAGAAGCTTTTATCCTTGCTCTGATGCTGCAAACTGAGGCAACAGATTTAAGATGTAAAATGTAGTTAAAAACATTGGAATCACTTTGTCTAGTGATCAGAAAGCCTCAACCGTCTTCCCTAAATGCTAGTTAATTCAAACAACTTGACTTAAATACTAAATGGATCAGGTGAGAAAAGCATACAAAGCAGCTTAAAGGGGTTTGAATGTAACTTTTCAGATTGAACCTGCTTGCAGCTCAGCTCAGAAATGCAAAGCCGAATTCAAACATTCTTTCTAAGACTCTGGATTGTTTTCAGTCCTCTCTTAGCTTAGCTTAGCTTCTCCGACTGTCATTGTGCCACTTCACAGAGGGAGTCAATTTCAGCCACTTGAGGATTTGTGGCAGCAACCAAACAGACACAGCCGCAACAAGAGAGGGGCTTCGGCAGCTTCTCAGGAAAGAGCTCAGCTTTGCTTCCTGCTTTGTCAAGCCACCAATACCGATGTCAAGCATGTGTGATGGGGTCCGTCTCTGTTTCATTAGTGAACAGCTCCACTGTGAAACAGGACAGAAACGGAGGGGGGAGAAACAGGAAGCGCGTGGGAGAACAGAGATGCACGCTCTGCTGGCTGTAACCAGGAGGGAGATGCTTCATGTTGCTGTAGTGATTGAAGCGTGCATCCGCGTTGCCGTGGTGATTCGCACATGCCTCCTCCAGCTTCCAAGTGATGACGCCGGGCGGACGTCAGGAAAGTGAAAATTTGTAAGACCATAACAGGACTGGTTTAAATGTGATAAGCCCGCTAGACTCACCACTGCTCCTGTTTTGTAATATTAGACGGTTTACAGAAGTTCCCAGAGGTTCTGGTGGCTGTGTGAAGACAAGCTGAGTAAGCTGTGATTATTTTAGAGTGGAACAAAGAGGATTCCTCAGAACCGTATCCTCCTGTTTACTCTGTAATTATGTGGAGGAACAAGCAAAAAAAGGTGAAAAGCCAAGAAGTCCTTCCGTATCTCTGGGCACTCCGTTACATGTTGAACTGGTTTATTTAAAAAAATAAAACATTTTGTCCACTATGTCCGCAGTGCCGTTGAGGTTAAATGTCCAAATACCTTTTAAAATAGGTCCAAGTAAATCCTGCCGCGTGTTTGTATGTTATAACTCTCTGTAACCAGGTTGTGTAAGCAGCCTTTAAATAGTCAAATGTCCCTCTGCCACCTGTTAGCTAACTTACATGTAGGTGTTCTTGTCTACATAAGAGCTTTCAAGCAGCTTCCCGCAGATTTAAGAGTGACATAATTAAAAAAACTGATTTTATAGAGATTTTAAAAAGAAGGAGAACCAGTAAGTAAAAAAAAATTCTAAAATGGGAACATTTAAAGGGCAAATGTTTTATCTGACATGAAGCGGATAAGGAGAACGATGGTGCTCCTGCTGTATGTTATTGCCCAAATTCATTGTGAGTTTAGGTATATAAAAAACAGAAAAAGCATCAAATCGTGCAGCATTTTTATTTTTATTTCTGCATTTTTTTTATGTTTTTCAGAAAACAACACAATTTAGCATTATTTAGTTGGGCTGCTGCTGTCAAACGAGAGTGAAATCTAGTTTAATTGCACAACAGTCCTCAGACATGGACATTTAGGAGCATTATGAGCAACGTCATATAACATGAACGACCAGAACAAACATGATTGGAAAACCAATTTTGCAGCTGCTTAGGGGCCCCTGCTGGCAAGGAGGTCCCTACTTCAATTATGAATTTAAAAAAGGAAGTCTTTCCTTTCCGCAGTTGCCACATGCTTGGTGTGAGTGAAAATTGCAATGACGGTGCAATCAGCTTGGCTTTCTTATATATAGATATATTTTTACTAATTGGCCCTAATGGCTCAATTTACTTATATATTATATTTAGGACCAAACTGAGTGTAATTGAATTTAAATGAGTGGAGTGGAATAATAATAATTATTATTATTATTACTTTTTGCTTGTCACTGTTGTCGTTAACAGGGTTTCCTGTACACCTCTGTTGGAAATGGATAAAGAGGAAAGAGAGAAAAACAAAGAAAAAATTTAATTTCCCCCCATTTTGTAGGACAAATCTGCCACCAACACTGTAAGGCAGCCTTAAGAGGCCAAGGCAGGGCATAAAAAAAGAAAAATCACCCGTTATGTACATGCTATGGCAATCCTTCATAATTTGAAATTTATATTAGTAGAGTCATATTTACCTCTAATCATTTCTGCATAGGGCAACAGTTCATGCATGCTAATGTTTTAAGATAAATTAGTATTTACCTTTTTTGTTGGAAAGAAACAGAAAAAAAAGTTTTTGCTTCTGAAAAAATTGCCTCAAGCTGCTAGTAATTTTTATGAGCTTAGCTGGAGGTTTGCCTCCAAATGAAGCTCTGCTTAGGGCCTCAAACACAGCAGGCCCAGGTTTGTGAACAAGTGTACTTCAATCACATGATTGCCTGTTTGCCTGCATAGCAGTAAACTTTGTCCTGACTTGTACAAGAATATGTGGTTTATAGCTTGGTTTACAGGTATGATGTATTTGAAAAAGTATGTTAATTTCTAGTTTACTTGAGATGCACAAATATAACTTCGTCTGATGACCCATATGCATTGTGAACGTATTCATACCCCTTTCAAGTGCATTTTGTCATGTTACTTTCACACACTTTAGCAGTTTCTTTGACTTCACAGTTGATTCATCATATACAGTAAAATCCACTAAATGTTTTTTTAAATTTCTGAGAAAAAAAATGTGGCGGGCCTTTGGATTGTCCATGTGTTTAATGTTCTCTAACTCATCTCTGTAGCTGTCACTGAACTGCTGGACTTCATTATTAAATCAGAGAACAAATGGCATTGTGCATATCAGGAAATACACCGGACAGGTCTGGGATAAAGTCTGTTAGAGACTAGATTATAAAACAATATCCCAACCTTTGAACATTTTATAGATCACTATTTAATCCATCATCTGAAAATGGATAGAGACAAAGCAGCTCCTGTCACTTGAACATACTAAATGAGGAGGAAAGCTAACGCTGCAAAACAATTTATAGTTCTGTAATATGTGCAACACGTCGAACTTAAACACGGTTTACTGCTCTAATCCAGTGTAGCAGCCCAACTAGTCGTTTATGTTATTTGTGACATTGCCCAGTGTATTATGAGACATGTTATGTGGAGCCCAATGCCCTTCAGATGGATTTGTATAATTACTGTTAATGTTTGTAAAAGTTAAAGCTTTTGTAAGTCGGGACACTGTGTTTCCTCCAGTAAAACCCAACAAGAACACATCATCCTCACTGTGAAAAGTGGTGAATTCACGCTGTGGGAATAAATTTCTTCTGCGGAGAAAGAGAACCTCAGAGTTGTTGGGGATGTGGATGGAGCTACAAGACATCAGGGGAGAGGCTGTGGTGAGGTTCGCCTTTCAGCAAGACAACGTCCTGAAACACACAGCCTGAGCTATATTGGAGTTGTTAGGATTAGCGCTGCACAATATAATCAAGTCACAATTGCAATGAATGTTGGCTGGTCTTTACCTGCCCTTTATGATCACCCTTGAAATGCAAAAGCTTGCAGAAAATGTGGGTTCTTCATCATTTATACTGATCGAGCAATTGCTCCGCAATTACATCTTTCCCAAATAATGCGGGGCCCTAAATCTCCCTTGTTCCAACTTTGACCATTTCCTTTCACTTTGCAAAGTTTATGTTGGTCTTTCACATAAAATCCGGATAAAGTACGTTGAATTTTGTGACTGTAAATCAAGGGATATTGGCAGTCATCTGTATGTAAATACTGTCCATGGTTTAGTGTTGTAGGCTAATGTATGCGGTGAGTCATGCATAAACAAGGGTTACCTGTGAGATGTCGCCCACATTATTCCAACTGCACCCCCCCCCCCCCCCCCCCCCAGTGTTTTTGAACACTTGTCACCCTCTGTAGTGTGCCCTAAGCTTGACATCTACCCCAGCAGGTCACAGGGCTAAGATGCGCCAAAAAGAGTTGGATGTGAGGCAGCAGAGCAGAGCATGGGGTCCAGTGAGATGTGTTTTCTCGTGTGATCCAGCAGGGCCTATAGATTACATAAATAAGAGGACCCAACAGTGACGCTGGGCATGACTCACTCAGGTTCGGTCACATTTTCACCACCTTTGTCCTCCCCTCCCCACGCAGCAGCAGCAGCAGCAGCGGTGAACTTACGCTCTGTGATCTTCTGCAAGCCCAGAACATCCTCCGGAGTGATCGCCGTCCTCTCCAGCAGCTCCTCCTCCGTGGTCACCGGGACCTCAACGTCGGTCGAGTTGCAGCCTTTCTTCACTTTCATCGCCGCCGTTTGCTTCGGGCCGCCGGTGCTGTCCGTGCCGCCGTCGGTACCTCCGGTGGTTCTGGCTGGATTAGCGCTTGATGGGTCCTGGCTGCTGCCTCTGCTGGTACAAGAATAGCTCATTCTCCGCTCCTCCCTCCCTCCCCTCACCTCACCCAGGGTTTCCAAGATCTACTAAACAGTTGCCTGCCTCCCTCCCTCCCCAGCCGAAGGCTGCAGAGTTGCTGTTTCTTATCCGGTGCTTAATTCAAATCCGTCTTTACGACCCAGCAACCTCGGGTCGCATGTACCCCGGTTCTCCTCCTGCGCTGTGCCGACTGAGTGCACGGAGAGCGGGCTCCCTCTGTCACCGCGCCTCTGCGCAGCTGCTCCCGTGAGGCGATGTTTGGGTTGTGTCAAGTGCAAGTAGACGTCTGAGGGAAATAATCTGCTGGGTTAGAAATTACAAAAAGAGGCGGCAGATGGTCGTGGCCGTTAAGAAGGAGGAGGAGGGGGGTGGGATGCTCAGCCGCGCAGAAAGCGGCTGGTGGATCTGCGCACAGTCTGCGCTGCCAGCCGCCAGTGCGCACGGCAATAAACATGATGTACAACTCTTTGTGTCTGAGCTCTTCTAAACATTTGCATTGCGTGGGTTGTTTTGGTCCAGAGGGCAGGAGGGGGGGGGGGGGATCATTCTCCAGTAAACCAAACAATAAAACACAATGCGCCATTTTGACACACAAAAATAAAAATAAACGTAAGAAATGAATCCGGTGTTTAGTTAACGTTTTGGGTTCCCATATGCCACACTCTTTAAAATAAACGAGCGGATTTTTCGTTTTCTGAGGATGGCATTGGGGATGAGGGATGAGGGATGAGGGAAACTCCCCTTCGGCTGTTGACCCTACCACCTCGGCCCCCAGCACCCCCTGTGGAGGATGAGGGGAATCCTGTTTTTTTCCACAACCAAACAAATACAAAAGAATGGAAGCATTTAAAGTAAACATCTATCTAACGTTTGGATGATTTAAGACGAGGATACTGAAAATGTGTTTAGGTATCTGTTGTGAGCCGAATGTCAACCCAGATTGAGCCCCAAATTATTAATGCCCCAAATGGGACATATCAATTAAGAAAAATATTTTTTTTAGCCCAAATACATTTTGTTGTGAACTTGCGAGTCTCTAGGAGTGCGGAAAAGTTGAATGTAGATATCTTTATTGTGTTTGAATAATTTGTTCCAAGCCTTTCCATTTTCTCTTTTTTCTATTATGTCGCAGTATTTGCTGCAGAACTGCTTAACAAGATCATGGACTTCCAGCTTACCAGTCTCGCGAATCCACCATTTCTATTTCAATGAGAGATATGCCTCCTTTAGATTTAAAGAGACGGTACTAAAACGAGTTGCCCTCAGATGCACGTTAGAACAACGGTTAAGAAGGGGGAACATGGCGGTGAATTAACGAGGAATCCACACCAAAGCACTGCAGTTCCACTTTATAGAGACCATAGCTGAATGATTTCAATGAGAAAAGGAAGAACTGAAAAGCATAATATGTCTCCTTTAAGTTTAGTCATCTTTTAATTTTACCAACATTATTTTCCCAATTTGCCAACTTGAATTAGATAGCAAATCTGTGACGAAAGGTAAATAGGGTGATGGCAAAGACGGCTTCTAAAGTCAAAGACAAAGACGTGTGAGTGGGAAAATATTTTTTCGTAGCATTCTTTAGTGATTTGGTTCTAGTGCCTCCATAGTAAATGTTTCTCCTGCAGTGTTTGATTTGCTGTCATGGTTGTCTGGATAAAGACTCTGGTGCTGGCAACAATGATGGACGCAACATGACGATTTGGAGGTTTATTGAGAACAATACTCCTGTGAATGGATCTGCTGGGTTATTGTTTGAAGAGTGAAATGCCGGATAATAATAAAATACGTTGCTGATAGATTCTGTTAGCGGTGGTGGAGGAGGTCCAGAAGGAGGCGCGCAAATCCACACAGTCTGAGATTGACAGGTGGTGATGAATGGTGACTTAGTGATGTTGTGCCTTGTTTTTCTTTTCCAGGAATGACGTTGGAGGAGCAGAGGGTGGACAGGCAGGTAAACATGTTATAAATTAACGATTGGTCCAAGCGGCTGATCACACGAGGGCGCCCAGAGGAACTTTGAGGATATTTACTGGAGGGATCTTGAGAGGACTTCTCCAACAGTCAAAGGAACGTGGAAGCAGAGCACTGGAACATAGGAACTTGAGCATCAATCTGGAACTGGTTCCTGTAAAAAGAGAGGACACCTAGGATTAATGTAAGAACTTTAAGAAAGGAACAGACCAAGAGAGGTTAGGCCTGATTACCACTGACTACTGATTAACACACATGTGCATACCACATGCTTTGGTCACTATAGCTGCTGATCTTGTCTGATTAATAAAGGACACACTCAGCATCTGTCTGTCTGTCTGTCTGTCGTCTTCTACTAGTCTGTCCCTTTGTGTGTCAGACTGTTGCATTAAAATGAGAGATGGCTTGCTTTACGGTAAAAGCACAAGGGTGTGAGCTTTTCACACTGCATACTGCGTAAAAATTCAGAAACCGCTAAATATGTCTCAGTGACACAGGGTATGACTTTACAAGTAATTAGAGTAAGATGCTATTTCCTTCTGCAGTGTCCATCGTTCTGATCTCTTCGCTAGGATTCAAGTAAGTCATTTAAAGCTTCAAAAAAGAGTAAAACCTAAAGAAATGTTAAAATCAAAAAAATGTATGCAATATTCTCTATCAGCTGACAAATTACTGATATGTGTTCATTTTGACAACTTACTATACAACACATTTGAACAATCTCTATACCTTTTCAAGGGGATCATTTTATGATCATCTAAAAAAAAGAGAGAAATGGGAAAATAAGGAAGAAAAAATATGTTGGTAATCCACTATTACCATCTAATGTAGAACAGATTACTGGATCAATGTGTGCTTCTGTGCTTTTTTTGTCTGTCTTGTTGTGTCTCTGCTCTGTCTTCTCTAACCCCCAGTCGGTCGAGGCAGATGACCGTTCATACTGAGCCCGGTTCTGCTGGAGGTTTTTCCTTCCCGTTAATGGGGATTTTTTCTTTCCACTGTCGCTTCATGCATGTTCATTATGAGGGATTGCTGCAAAGCCATGGACAACGCAGACGACTCTCCCTGTAGCTCTATGCTTCTCCAGGAGTGAATGCTGCTTGTCGGGACTTTGATGCAATCAACTGGGTTTCCTTAGATAGGACATTTTTTTGACCAATCTGATTGAATTTGACTTTGTAAAGTGCCTTGAGATGACATGTTTCATCAGAATCAGAAATACTTTAATAATCCCAGAGGGAAATTATTTTCCTCTTCTCTGCCACGGTTGTCAGAGTGTCCAGCTCCTCCCCCACAACATCACCGGCCCTCCTGATCAGTTTGTTAAGTCTGTTGTTGTCAGCAACCCTCAGCCCACTGCCCCAGCATGTGACAGCAAAGAAGATCGTACTGGCAACAACAGACTCATAAAACATCCTCAGCATCGTCCCACGGATGTTAAAGGACCTCAGCCTCCTCAGGAAAAAGAGTCGGCTTTGACCCTTTTTGTAGACCGCCTCGGTGTTTCTAGTCCAGTCCAGCTTATTGTTAAAGTACCCTCTCAGGTACTTATACTCCTCCACAGTGTCAACAGGGACCCCCTGGATAGAAACTGGGGTCACAGGTGTTTTTGTCCTCCTCAGATCCACTATTAGCTCCTTAGTCTTTGTCTGGTTATTTAGCCCCATACAACAATTAGCATTTTTTGTGTAGTGCTAAAAATGTTTTGTCAGCCCTGCTGTCTTGTGTTAACAAGGTCCTGTGTTCAGATTCTGGTTCTGGGCTGTTTCTGCATGAAGTTTGCGTATTCTGTGTTGCCCTGTGAGTGACAGGTGGCCTATCCTGTATGTACCGTGGACATAGCTCCATTTTTGACTGTGCATAAAAACATTTGTTATTCTTCATTCCTCTTTGAATAACTCCTCAGGTAATTATCAGTTCAGGCAAACTGATCACTGGAAGATGTTGAATCATAAATGACCATCTTTGGCTGAAGATATCTTTAGATTTGTGGGTGGTGGCCTAGTGGTTTTCGCAGTGCGCTTGCGCACTGAGAAGGATGCAATTACCCGGTTCGATCCACACCCTTAGTAGTACCCTTAACCCCTGATTGCTCCCCGGGCGCAACACAGTGGCAGCCCACTGCTCCCCAAGGGGATAGGTTAAGATGCAGAAGTGAATTTCTCCATTGTGAGATCAATAAAGTTCTATTATCATTATTATTTTGATTCCGGTTAGAGAAACTGAGGGGAGAGCAGAACTGAAATGATTCTTAGGGATTTAACCCTATTTTTGAGTTTCTTGTTTTACTAATTGTTCATGAAAGGCCTACCTCTGGAGACCTCAGTCCCACATCCCAGCTCTGCTTTGGCAGCGCGTGCAGTAATAACACCGGTGCCAAATCAACTGTAACTCAAGTCAGCCACTTAAAACAGAGGGAGACAAACAGAGAGTAAACAAAGGCTCCAGGTCCGCAAGGAGCTGCGGATTTTCAGCTGTTGTAGCATTAAACATATAAAGAGCCCAGTTTTTCTTTAATTAATCGTTAAAAAGAACTGAAAGCGGTTTGTAAATGGAAACGTTCCACTTTTTACAGGAAATCTAGATTAACTCTAAAATCATTGTTTAATGAGTTGTTTAATTTTTCCTCTGCTGAGAATGAGAGAAAAATTAAACGGTTGTTAGTAATACAGCTTTTTATGTCTGACTCATTATGCATGCAACTTAATTAAGTTAAGATGGGGCGTGTCACTGACACGCTCTTTAGCTTCAAGGTTGAGCAAAAAAAAAAACACCTGCAGCATCATTCATCTTATTTTCCAAACACAGCTGTTGGACTCTAAAGCTCACAAAACAAGGTTTTGAGGAACCTCTTGCTCTGTAGTTTTAATTTTTATGTCATGTAGCTTGCTTTTTGCACAACTTTTAATTATGTGTGCAAAATATTTTACCTGCGTCAGCTCACATTTCAGAGAAGATACCATAGTTTTGTAATGTAGAGGTGCGGGATTTCAGTATTTTCATTCTGACAGTTGGCTATATGCTCGCTGTGGGCTCTTCACATGGGCCTGCTGAGTCTGCTCGTCCCTTTGTCCCGTCTGAGCCGCTGCTATCATCAGCAAAAACACGCAGACGCACATACACACCCATACATACATATGCCCGTGTCCTGTCTTGCACTTCGACCCGGATAAATTCATGTTTATTTTACAAAAAGCTCTCATTTTGACATAAATTGTAAGCTCCACTCACTCGTAGTGCGCCCGGCCCATTCGGATCGTTTCATGGACCTGCACGTAAACAGACATTTTTCACACACACAGGCAGAGACGGGGAGTCTGGACAATGTGCTGACCTCAGGAAGCCATGCCTAAATGTTTATTGTTCAGTGCGGCAAGAAGAGGGTGAATGCTCAGTTATACACCTGCTAACTGTTCATTCTGCTTACGCCGGTGTAGTAGGATGGACTAGAGAAAATAAACTCGACTTTTGATGCTATTTTATAAATAAGTACATTTAAAAGCAGTCGGTTTATTTCATGAATGAATAAAACAAGATAAATCATTGTGAGCGGTTCCAGTCTGCTGTTTGGATGTGTGTCTGCCAAACCTGCCCGTGAGGCCTTTCACATGGTGCCACCGCCCCCGCTAACCTTCACTGGCGATTACTCAGTTGGACATTTCATTCATAAATCAGGAGAAAACAAAAAATCATGATAGACGAGCTAGTTTGCCAAAACTTCATGGTTTGCCAGCCTATTCCTCTGCAATGTGGTGAGTTGGGCAACTTCTTTAGGTTTCCAGTCCAGTCACCATTTTTATATTTCAAAGCCACTGGTAATATCATTAGTTTCATGGACAAGCGAGATCAATTCTCAAGTCACAGATACTCGACTGTATTTCGGGTGTGGACTTTTACTGGGCCATTGTAACCCATGACTCAGCTTTCAGCCACACCATTTCATTGTCTTGCTGTATGCTCAGGATTGTTGTCCTCCTGGACGGTGAACATCCGCCCCAGTCTCAAGTTTTCTGCAGCCTCTCCCAGGAGTTTTCTTTTCTTCTAAGGGTTGTCCATCTTCCAATCAACAGTTACCTGCTGAAGAAAAACATCCCCGCAGCATGATGCTGCCACCGCTGTGTTTCACTTCTGAGATGTTGTGCAGAAACAAAGCGTTCAGTGTGGAGTATTAGTTTCCCATCGCACATCGGGTTTTGCATTTACACCAAAAAGCTCAACTATCGTTCTTATCTGACCAGATCAACTTTTTTCACCTCCTCTACGTAGCTACATAGCTTTTGGCTCTTATGGTAACTCTTGGTGAGAGGTATTGTTTTTAACCTAACTCTGCTTCTGAGGCCGTCATAAAACAGCTTGACGCATACAGAGATCAAATTATACGCTGGTGGACTCTATTTGCTACATAGCTGACTTCTAAAGGCAACATATTGTTGCACCTGCTTCTATTTAGGGGTATCAGAGTGATGGGGACTGCATAAAATTGCACCCCACGCTCTTCAGCTAGTTCCTGTAAGTATGCTGAAAACCATTTTTCTTCCATTTCACAGCTATACTCCACTTTGTCCCAATAATACATCCCAATAAAATACATCAAATATCATGGATGTAGAGTAACAGAATTTGAAAAAGCGAAAAAGGCATAAACACTTTGGCAATTGTTAATAAATCTCATGTAAATGCTTAATTAAGTTTTATTTACTCGCTGACTCAGGATCGGCGTGTAGTGGTTAGCGTTTCACGTAAACCTTTCCAAAAGCTGGCAGTGAATTAAAAAAACACTAAAAACAGGCTAAAAGTATCTACATCCCGTTTGAATTTCATTTCAAACATGTTGAGAAGGTGGTCGATCCATTTTTAAAGAGCTTTTGATGGTATTGCGTGAATCCTGGAGTCAGAAGTTGCAAATTTACTTTCCGAAAACAGTTTTAACACTGTGATCTACCTATCCGATAATAAATCCCGTCGTGAAAAGCTGCCCCCTTTTTTTTCTTTCCTTTTTTCACCGAACGTATAGATTTACCACGTAACGCAGTATAGCCATGTCCCCTCTTTGTGTCCCTCTGTGGCCCTCACAACAAAACAAAGCAAAATGCTGACAGGGGTCCGAGCGTGCCTAGCCCCCGGCCCCTGTAACCCGTGGGTGTATATATACCCCCACATGCGCTGTTCCTGCAGACTGTTCAGTGAACCCTGCACCACACAGCTCCACAGTTTGGGTAGGTCAAAGTAGCTGGAAAGGTTAACAATGCAGAACATTTTCAATATTTGTGAAAAACGCAGAAGGTGGAGAACTGAACTTATACTCATGTTTGCAAACCCAGTGGAGAGCGTTTTAGGACCAAGACTGTGAGCCTTTTATGCCATCAACTCCCTGACTGCTGATATGTTTTCCTGACAGGTACAGCTGACCAAAAGGACACAATGGCTCTGACAAACCCTATGCCCATGGGCCCTTGGAAGGTGAGCTTAGTGCTAAACTTCCCATCAGCGGTTTCACTCGTTTGGTTCGCGTTATCTCTAATGTATCCGTTTGTGCCCCTCAGATCACCGTCTATGATCAGGAGTACTTTCAAGGCACTCGCAGGGAGTTCACCGCCTGCTGCCAGAACATTATGGAGTGTGGGATGGAGAACATCCGCTCCCTGAAGGTGGAGTGTGGCGCGTACGTATCCGATGAGCTTCCACTAGCTTTTTTTTAATTTTTATTTTATTCATGAGTGAAGAGAGTGTGCTGACCACATGTGTCTCCCCTGTTTGACACACAGCTGGGTGGGCTACGAGCACTCCAGCTTCTGTGGCCAGCAGTTCGTGCTGGAGAAGGGGGATTATCCTCGCATCGAGGCTTACAATGGCAGCAACTCCTACCGCATTGAGAGGATGATCTCCTTCAGGCCCATCTGCTGTGCCGTAGGTTCAACAAGTCATGCGATAAAAACTTTCAGAAACACACCGAGCGCCGACTCAAGCTGCATTGCTGGTCCTTTGCCTCTGTCCTGTCCAGAACCACAAGGAGTCCCGCATGACCATCTTCGAGATGGAGAACATGACGGGCCGTCAGTTTGAGCTGTGTGACGACTACCCCTCCCTGCAGGGCATGGGCTGGATGAACAATGAGGTCGGATCCATGCAGATCCAGAGTGGAGCGTGAGTTCTTCTTCCCGATGTTCAGTCCATGACAGATAGATTATGAGTCGTATTCAACAGTGAGATCCCCATCTCTCTATTGCACATCTGCCTTCCATTTCAGTAGCATAGAAAAATGTCATCTGGCCTTGCTTTAGTGTGCATTTGACGCTGTTGTTTGAAAAGGTTTGATCACCAGTCGAGCCTGGCCGCCAGGGATTGCTTTAGACACGCTGGACAATTCAGGAGCGCTGTAGCTCTAATATGCAGCGTAGGCACACATGTGCTCAACAGCTACAGCATGACTGAGCGATAACATTACTGATGCATACGCTGCACCTATGCTGATGACGTTTTAATTTTGATTTCATTTACATTATTACAACGGTGTCATTTATTTAAAAAATGTGCCAGATTTGAGATTTTGACAATTTTTTTTGTCTGTCACTTGGCAGGTTTAAGTTAAACACAATAACAGACTTAAAAGCAATACATAAAAACAACAACGCACACATGGCTCTAAGATGCCAGTGCAAACACCTTCTTGCACATTATAAAGTGCATTATACCTGTCAATATTACAAATACTGGAAGTTATAAAGGGCAGAACCTGATGCTTTGCTTTTTTAATTTACATCTTAGACATAATTTCCCCCCTAATCTGACTTTAACAAGGTTTCCAAGTTTTTCTAAATTGCAGAAAGGTGAGACCTGTTCCTGGGAATAGGTGGTAAATGTTTCCACAATAATATGCCCCCAAAAGATAGGGTACTTTTACGATTAAGAGGCATTTTACTAAATGCACTTTACAGACACCTCTGGGAAATGTTCTTGTGATCCATGTTGTAGAATTAGCAGCTGTTTTTAATGTTTTAATGTTTTTAATTTTCTCTAAAAATCATCGGACCACTTGGGACCGCTGATGATTATATCACCATTTTTACATAAAGATGGAAGGTCACTGTGCTACACAGGTCCATCTTAAGGCATCTTTCTACATCAATGATTGTTTCCCTTTGTGAAACCTTCAATGTCAGGTCTTGGTGTTTTCTTGCAGCTTTGTGTGCTATCAGTACCCTGGATACCGTGGCCACCAGTACATCATGGAGTGTGACTGCCACGGAGGAGAGTACAAATGTTACCGTGAGTTTGGCTCCCACGCCCAGACTCCCCAGATCCAGTCCATCAGGAGGATCCAGCACTGAAAAGGGAGAGGATTTCCTTCACTCCTCACTTTCCCCCCCCCTCCCCCCTCTCTTTTCCTCTCTCTCCCCACACATTTCTGTGCCTCCTTTTCTTTTTCCTGTCCCACAACCTCCAACTGCCCCAACTCTGCTGATCCGACTGGTCAAAGCAGGACCTGGGACTGAACCTCAGGTGCTTACTGACGTCAGTGGTTCCCTGCACATTTGCTTTTTTATTTTTATTTTAAAGGAAACAACATAAATAAAGGAAAGCTATATGAAAGACAGAAATTAGGAATGACAGATATGAAAAAAAGGGGATGCTCCAGCATGGGGATGAAAACATTTCTAACTTTAAATGCTCTTTTCATTCTCCTACACGGATGGCTTCCAACCACAACAACCGCCAGTCTTGGTGTTGATGTGATATCAATGACTGCTTGTGTTTTAAGATGATAAATAAAGAAAATGGTCAAAGAAAAAAGACAGTTTGATTATAATGATGTATTTGCATGTTTTCTTTTTTTCCCTTATCATCTTTTATCCTTCATTTCAAAAAGTGAAACATTAAATACATTCATTACACACAGAATGACATATTTCCAGCGTTTGATTTTGCTAATTTTGACAATTACGCCTTTCAGCTAAATCTGTAGTTCAGTTTATTGTAAAACTAGAATACTACAGAAGACCAGTTTTAAAAAAAGCTTTTTAACACAGAAATGTCATGTAATGGCTGACTGGGGAAGACTTCAGACTTAACTGTTTGCATTGCATTGGAAAATCAAAGTCCCAGAATCAGAAGGAAGGGTGGAGTTCATGTTATTTTATGTCGAGTGGGAAGTTTCCACAACCACAGGGAGCCATGCCATCAGCTGGTGTTGGTCTACTGTGTTTTATCAAGTACTACCGTATCAATGTGCTTGAATAGACAGCAAACTACCCCCACAGAGAATCTGTCAATCGTTAATGAGAAAATAAGAGGCATCGGCGTCAACATTGCAGGCAAGCTAAATGCTGCCATTACTGAACTGCCTTAATACCTCAGTGAGGCACAGGCTGGTCATCTCAATGCCATTTTTTTGATAGACTGACCTTTATATGATAGAAAAATTGATTTTGTGCATCTTTTCTGTCACTCTATTGAAACAAAAAAGATGCTTTTTGTATTTCTATTAGTTATCATCCTAATTGACTTCCTGAATTGTTAAAGTAGATGTGTTTTTTTTCCTTGAGTGTTGTCATGAATCTAAACAACCTTAAAAAATGGAAAAGCTGAATTTACAGAACAATACAACATAAGATTTTGTTTTATTAAACTACGGTACTTAAAAAAAAACACATAAACAAAACAAACAAAAAGGGTCAGGGCGAGCAGTAAGAAAACGCCCAAGTCATGTATTTGCCACTAGGGGGCACCGTAGTTCACGGAAGAGGTGCGACAGTTGCTTCTCCCTTACGGCCGTTGATGACATGTCAACAACAGTCATGGCAACCAGCAGCAACTACTGGGAAGGTAAGTAATGTTACAGCAACAAAAATAAAGCAACTATCGACTCATACATATGTTTGTTGTTGTCTGTCAGTTCAGGTCTCTCATATTTATCGGCTCACGCCACGCGACGCGAATAAAATTGACGCCTGCGCAAAGGAGACGTTTTGATTATTTTCAAAGCTAACCCATTAGCATGCTGGCTCTTTACGACGTCGAAGTTAAAGTTTTTAATAAAAACTCAAACAACTCGTTTTTGTTACACTTAGTTGGTTTATAACTACCAATCGGTGTGTAAATTAACCCACTACTTATTTTTTATGTAAGAAATTAGAACAAACCAATAACAACTAAAGCTTTATTGAAACAATTACCTAGCTCATTATCACCCAAAACCAATGTGAATAGTGATTATAACTTAGCATTCCATGTTATTATTCACTAAGGCTTAAAGTTTAAACACCGGGGTAACCATGAGCCTACAGTAGTCACAGTAAGCTTGTATTATCTAAGATTGTTTGAATAGAGCACCACTTTCTGTTCTAAATACATTAGGATAGAGCTCAGGTTGTCTAATAATATAAAGTGTTATAAATATTGGCATTGCTTAGAGTCATGTTTGGAGAAGAGCTGTTTGTCAAAACAAACGAGATGATTGGAAAGACCTTTCAAAGATATATAGATCAGTATTTGGGCAGACAGTTACAGTATTTTAAAATAAAATAAAAATTCCCCTCAATTGAAATTGAAGTGTGTGGAAAAAATTGAATACTAATCATAAAATGAATCTCTAAAGTTGGTGTAATTTGTAGATAGAACGTTTGAGCAAAATCAATTTGATTAATATTCTTTTTTTTATTGTAGTTTGAGTAATATACTTCTAAGGTAGGCTGTATTAGCTTAAAAACATGGCATTGCAGAGCTGTTGTTGAATATTGACATGACAATTGTGATTAGAGTTAAACTGTGTTTTCCCTCGTTTTCTCTTTCAATCACCAGCTTCCCCACCATTCTCCCTTTTCTGATCTCGGTCACTAAGATCTGGATAAATTGTGGGCAATAAACAACGAATGTCCATCTTAGTGTCTAAATATACTTTGGAAACTCAGAGGTTTAGTTCACAACATCTCAGATTCATTTCACTCTTTCCTATCGTGATATTGCACACTTTGATCTTGCAATGATTGAGATAATGTATATGTTCAGATCTGTTCGTAAAAATGTCCTCTCTCCACCCAAGAATTCAGGCTTTTTACAGTAGAAAATTATAGTTTTACCAATAAGACAGCAACAGACAACAGCATACAAGTATAGTTGAATTATGAAATTAGGCAAACAGAGTATCAAGTCGGTTGAATTTTGATGTGTCCGTATTTGGAAAAGGTAACTAACAGGCTATTAGATTGATTGAAAAAAAAAAAAAGAGCAGTTATGTCAGATAGATGAAAAATATAGATAATGACTAATATTCTGGTTATGTGTGCTTTGCGTAGACATTGTTAGTTCTTGAAACTTCAATCTGCAATGTCTTATAACAAGCTGTGTATGAGGGAAGAAGCAGCCGTTAAAGAGCGATCTCTAGTTTTCAGCCATCGGTTGAGTAGCTTTGTTTATTGTTTGATGTCTTTCTGTGTCTAACTCATCTGCTTTATGCCGCATTACGCCAATATTCTGATGGCTTTAGATTACCCTCATTCCAGAATTTTTTATTTTTTCAAATCACAAATCTCTTTTTGTACCCGGAAATATTTTTCCCAGCATATTTTCCCCATTTCTTCACTCAGATTTACGTAAGCAGGCCAGGCAGCTGGAGAATGAGCTGGACCTCAAGCTGGTCTCCTTCAGCAAGCTCTGCACCAGTTACCGCAGCAGCGGCCATGACCAGCAGCCAAGAGACAGCAGGTAGCAGCAAAACCCATCATTATTTATCATGAAGAAAGCTAACTTTTTAAAAGTTTCATATGCTTATACTTTTGACTAAACGTTGGACAAACCTTTTAACAGATTTAAGTGACACCCTGCAGTCAGTATCTTTGAATTTGATCAACTTAAAAGTAAATAGTTGGGACCGAGAAATCTTGTTCTATTACAATCTTTGCTGCTTTAGTTTTTTATAGTGACCGTTTGCCCTGTTTCTACATTGTAATGAAGAGGGAGCAGAAAATTGCATTTTCACTTAAATGCAATTAAGTGAAAGTTAATAAAGGTCTATGAAGATTAACTCAGTCATCAAAACCTTATTTGCCAAGTGCTGACCAGTGATGAGGTCAGGGGAAAGTTTTAAATTAAGTGAGCTGAGATAGAAGGGCTGAATGCTTTCTTTACATGCTTTCGGACAGTCATTTTCACAAACTGGTCTTTTAGGTGGGGCAGATAAATGCGACCAAAATTAGACGATCAACCAGCATAAAAACTGTGGTGTTTTCTAAATATAATAATATAAATATTCACAAATATAAAATGCAAGAAACATAAAACTCACCATGATGCTGACGGGAGTCCTGAGCTTGTTTCTCTGCGTCGAAACGGTGCCATCAAAGAAGTAGTGGGGGACAATGACACCCGAAGTGGGTTGATTATGTCCGAGCTACTCTGTAATTTTACTTTTTTAATTGCAACACTTTTACGGCCGCCATCATTGCGCAGCCTCTCCTAAAAGTTAACGGCAAATGCCTTTAGTGGCAGTCAGGATCAGTTCTTACCCAGCAGTGATTGTTTTCATAGCCTTAGCGATACGGTTAGCCACCAAAAATCGAGAGTGAGTCATAGACGGATGTAACGGCGAGAAGCTGGCCATTTCTCAAAATAAGAATAAATCGTTCAAACTCAAATAATAAAGCGGAAATAATAGACGTTGTTTATTCTTTCTGCAAGGCCTGGTACCAAATGACCTAGGGGCTGGTACTGTGCCACGGTCCCGGCGTTGGGGACCGCTAATTTAAACAGTGACGTATCCTGAGACCATCTATGTGTGGAGTTGTCTCTCGCCTCCAGGGAAAGTGGAGTCATTCACAATTTAGCCATAAAATGTTGCCACTATTGAGATTTAAAAAAAGAAAAAACTCCAGCAGCAACTTTAGTAATTTGTAATTTGAACCTTAAAGTCCTTTCTATTTCCCTCCTTAAATTAGGTCAGAGTCCTTTGGCCCGTTCCAAGACAACATGCTCAAGGCCATGACCTCTGAAGTGGAGCAGCTCTTGACTAAAGTAGGTTACAGGTCCCTCGTGTGGCATAGTCAGTAAAATGAAAGAGATTTTCAGTGATTATTTGTAGAACGACTGAAGTAATTGCAGTTAATGGTCATCATTAAATATTTTTTCTTATTTTACCTGTTCTTCTTAAAGTATTTGGAGTCAAATAAATAAAGGTCGCTCTTTGCCAAAATTTGTTTGCAGCTTTCGGCGGTCAATGACAAAATGGCGGAGTACACAAACACCCCTGGAGCTTTGTCGCATAACGCAGCACTAATGCACACCTTACAACGACACAGAGACATCTTACAGGTAACTTACCGCCCGATTGGTTCGGCTTGCTTAGTCGATTAGTGTGAATATATCCTAAAGTCTCGTTAGGACTGTAATAATGTTTTGTCCTGTAGGACTACGCACACGAGTTTCAAAAAACCAAAAGCAACTTCCTCACCCTCCGGGAGCGAGAGGACCTGCTGGGCTCTGTTCACAGAGACATTGAGTGAGTGCCTTCAGACACATGTACAGTAAAATGCAGCACATATTAAACACACTTCAAACAGTGTATAGTGCATTGATAAACACTAAAGCAGTAACACGTTTAAGTTGAGTTTTTAATTGGACGGATCAGAGCTCCAAGTGGTCATTTGTAGTTATTTCCACCTTATTGTGTTAAACGTAACAAAAAATGTTGTATTTTTCCATGTGGATATTTGCTGTTTTAATCTTAACCAGCAGGAGGCAGAGATGAGCAGCTTGTTTTCACTCCCCTCCATATGTTAACGTCCACCCTTCGCCCTATCATCTTTCATACTCTAATAAGAGGCATCTCCTTTCATTAAGGCTTCCTCTCTCCTCATCTGGATCCGTATATCCCTCCCTCTCACTGTTAGTTTCCCTCTTCTTCTCTGGGGATATCTTTTCCTAAGTGCCTTCTACAGTAAATCAAACCACAAGGCTTTCATCCAGCCCAAGTCGAGGGAGAGTGGTTACATGTGGCCGGCCCTCTCCGGAGAAATGCTGCAACGGAGAGGCTGATGGAGGGAGAGGAGATGCGTTATGATCTGAAGCTGACTGATAACCGTGATGAAAGTGAATTTTAATTATTCCCAAAGAGATGGGTTGGTAAGATGTGTGGCAACAGAGCAGATAGTAGACTGTATTTTATAGGTATTTGGTCTAGATATGGGGCGGTGGGTGTAGATATGCTTTGGGTGAAACAGAGCTAATCGCTCCAAACTGAAATACTAGTTTTATACTGCATAAAAGACTAGGAAATAAGTTTTTTCTTTCAGTTAAGTAGTTTATACTGGCTATTTTCATACATAAGAACATTTTAATAAAACTTGAGATGCATGTATCAAATAAATTAATCCATATTCACAAAATATCATATAAATCAATAACCTATTTTTGTATTTAAATTATTAGTAACTACAGTACATAAAAAATTTTCTTCCGTGCCATGTGCTTCAGCAAATCATTAGTTTATTTTATTTCTTCCCGTTACAAATCAAAATCACTCAGGTGGGTTAAGCCTAAGATAGAAAAAGTGACATATAGCAATAGTAAAATGGTGGGAGTTAAGTTCATGGCTATTTTGGCTGCAAAATAGGCCAAAATGTGGTGGTCATGGTGGTGGACTGGTGCACATGACAACTAGTTGCTTTGGAGGTATGCCAATTCAATTAAACCCTCCAGACAGATTGATCAAATAGTTTCCTGTCTAAGGAAACCCAGCAGATCTTGACAAGCAGCATTCACTCCTCCTGAAAGAGCGTAGAGCCACAGGGAGAGTCGCTTAGCTTGAATATTAAGGGCTTTATACATGCATCAAATCAAATTACACGTATCAAAATAAACTTTTCAAAATGCCAAGAAACAATTTTTTTTAATTGTTTTTTTTCTGCCACCACAATGTAAACGTGTGGAGTTTGGACCTTAACTGGTTTAAACAGTAAATTGATGAAGCGTTATTAAGCCTGATAAACTTGAGCATTGTTGCTTTGTAAAAAAAAAAAAAAAGCATCACTTCTTATGGGGCCAAAGTAAAGAGATGTTATTGTCATGGTACTCTCTCGTCATATGTTTTATCAGAACATGTACTGTTTTAAAAGAAAAACTTTTTATACGGCGTATTATTTCTAGCTCCACGTCATCAAATGCCCTCTCTGCTCTCTTTTCCTCACCAGATCCTACAAGAGCAGCACAGGAGTGAACAACAGGAGGACCGAGATCTTTCTGAAGGAACATGAACATCTCAGGAAGTAAGAGAGATTTCTAAGTCTCACAGCTAAATAAAGAAACAAATAATATTTAGTATGTGAAAACAACCTATTATGACTGGTTTACACTAAAGTCCCTTAAATGATTAAGGGACTTTAGTTTACACTATATCAGACAATTTCCCATTTATTTTAAAAAGCGAAAAACCTTGGGACATTTTTGATCAAATCTTTGTGTGTCTCATTTAAAGTGTTTGTATTTACCGTTTCACCGAGTGATTTGTTTGTTTTGAACTTCATTTACTGGATTATGTTCACAAATGTATTTATGTTGTCAGTCACATTTCCTTGTTACTGGTAACACATTTTGTAAACACCTTCCTGTCTCCAAAACAAAGCCCTTAGTTCTCTACACTCTATTCACGATTAAAACAAATGGATTAACCCCTTTTTCAGAGTAATGTTGCAAATTCATCTCAACCCGCTTCTGTTCTTAATCTGCTTTGATGCCTGTTGATGCACGTTTCACACCTATCAGACCAGAAGCACACTGCTGCTGTCTACCTTTTGGATTTATGCCCAGTTATGAAATATCTACATTTATATCTAGTCAATCTGCTATATTAAAATCAATAAACTCTATTTAATTTAAAGGAAGCATATCATGCTTTTAAATCCTTCTCACATTTAAATCATTCACTTGTATTCTACATAAAAGAGGATCTGCAATGCTTTTGTCTGAATTTCTCGTTAATTCACCTTGACGTTTTTCCTTTCTTGCCCCTGTTCTGAGGTCCACTTAAAAGCAACTATTTCTCAAAACGTAATAGGGAATAGAAAAAAATGACCGGTTTGAAAAATATGACCTAATATAAAATATTAATATAAAATATAAACATACCTATGTTGCTCCTGGACAGACTACATTCAAATTTTCTGCACTCCAGGAGATTCCAAAAAAAAACACCAAAATGTATTTAAGGACTAAAAAAAGGTGGATTTTACATGATATGTCCCTTTTAGCATGTGCTTCAAGCAAAAAAGTGTTGTCTTTTTATATAATTATACATAAATTTAGGCAGTAAGGGGTTTCAGTCAGAAAAAAGATAGAGGATTAAAACATAATGTGTAATATTGTTTTTAAAACATGCCACTAACAAAATAACCGCCTGTAGCTTTTTCACTAAGTAATTAACATATGTTACGTTTTTGCACAGAACAGATTCCAGAATTGGATAAAATAACGGCTAAGTGTTTATCAGATAATCACAGTTTGGATTTAGGAAGATTTAGGTGAACCAATATTTAATATCGTGTAAACAGAGAGGAAGGTACATGGAAAGGTAGAGTTGGGTATCGTCTGCATAGCGGTGAAAG